>CM024567.1:11826084-12376084 GCA_014182515.1 Eucalyptus microcorys | reverse complement strand
AGTGAAATCACAGAACGAAGATTTATCAAAGAAAATTCCCTTTTACTCCATAGAAAAATCATTTTCAATAATTTTCCTAAAAACTTCGACAGTATGAAATCTGCTGAGAAAAATGGGTTCCAAAAGTTTTATTTCAATATGATTTAGCATTTTAGAGATCGCAAGACCCTTAAAGTTAGGTGAAATTAGAGAACGAAGATCTGTTAAAAAAATCCTTTTTGATATTTTGCCTCAAATACTCCAACGGTTTGAAATCTGCTGAGAAAAATGGATTCCAAAATTTTTATTTCCTACCGATTTATCATTTTGGAGATCGCAAGACCCTTAATGTCATGTGAAATCAGAGAACGAAGATTTGTCAGAGAAAATTCCCTTTCGCTCCATAGAAAATTCCCTTTCGATATTTTCCCTAAGAAAGTCTAACGGTTGGAAATCTGTTGGGAAAAATGGGTTCTAAAAGCTTTATTTCCTAGCCATTTATCATTTTGGAGATCACAAGACCCTTAAAGTTAGGTAAATTAAGAGAATGAAGATTTGTCAAAGAAAATTCCCTTTGGCTCCACAAAAATTTCATTTTCGATATTTTGCCTAAAAAACTCCAATAGTTGGAAATCTACTGGGAAAAATGGGTTCCAAAAGCTTTGTTCCCTAGCGATTTGTCATTTTGGAGATCACAATACCTTGAAAGTCAAGTGAAATCAGAGAACAAAAATTTGTCGGAGAAAATTCGTTTTTGCTCCAAAGAATATTCCTTTTCAATATTTTGCCTAAAAACTCCGACAATTAGAAATCTGCTGGGAAAAATGGGTTCCAAAAGCTTCATTTTTGTACATGGCTTCCAAAAGCTTTGTTTACGTACGGCCCATCATTTTGGAGATCATAGCACCCTAAAGGCCCAACGAAACCAGATAACGAAGATTCGACAGAGAAAATTCCCTTTTTCTCCATAGAAAATTCCCTTTCCGACCATTTTTGGCCTGAAAAACCCTGACAGTTGGAAATCTGCTGGTAAACAAGGCTTCCAAAAGCTTTGTTGCCGTACTACCCATCATTTTGTTGATCACATCTCCCTGAAGGCCCAACAAAACCAGAAAACGAAGATTCGAAAGAGAAAATTCCCTTTCCGGCCATTTTTTGGCTTGAAAAACCCGACAGTTGAAAATCTTATGGGATACATGGCTTCTAAAAGCTTTGTTTCCATACAACCCATCATTTTGGAGATCACAGCACCCTGAAGGCCCGAGGAAATAAGAGAACGAAGATTCGAAAGAGAAAATTCCCTTTTTCTCCATAGAAAATTCCATTTCCAGCCATTTTTTGCCTGAAAAATCCCTACAGTTGGAAATCTAATGGGAAACATGGCTTCCAAAAGCTTCGTTTCCGTATGACCCATCATTTTGGAGATCATAGCACCCTCAACGCCCAGGGAAACCAAAGAACGAAGATTCGAAAGAGAAAATTCCCTTTTTCTCCATATAAAATTCCATTTCCATCAATTTTTAGCCTGAAAAACCCGCACAGTTGGAAATCTAATGGGAAACATGGCTTCCAAAAGCTTTGTTTCAGTACGACCCATCAATTTGGAGATCACAGCACCCTGAAAGCCCAACGAAACCAGACAATGAAGATTCGACAGAGAAAATTCCCTTTTTCTCCATAGAAAATTCCATTTCCGAACATTTTTGGCATGAAAAACCCCAATAGTTGGAAATATGCTGGGAAACATGGCTTCCAAAAGCTTTGTTTCTGTACAACCCATCATTTGGGAGATCACAGCTCCTTAAAGGCCTGGCAAAACCAGAGAACGAAGAATTGAAAGAGAAAATTCCATTTTTCTCCATAGAAAATTCCATTTCCGGTCATTTTTGTCGTGCAAAACCTTGACAGTTTGAAATCTGCCGCGAAACAAGGCTTCCAAAAGCTTTATTTCTGTCTGACCCATCATTTTGGAGATCAGGGCACCCCGAAGCGCTGGTGAAACCAGAGAATGAAGATTCGACAAAGAAAATTCCATTTTCCCCATTGAAAATTCCATTTCCGGCCATTTTTTCCCTAAAATGCCCAGACAGTTGGAAATCTGCAAGGAAACAAGGCTTCCAAAAGCTTTGTTGCCGTATGACCCATCATTTTGGAGATAACAGCTCCCTAAAGGCAAGGCAAAACCAGAGAACGAAGATTCGACAGAGAAAATTCCCTTTTTTGTCCATAGAAAATTCCATTTCCAGCAATTTTTTACATGAAAAACCCCGATAGTTGGAAATCTGCTGGGAAACATGGCTTCCAAAAGCTTTGTTTTCATACCATCCATCATTTTGGAAATCACGGCACTGTGAAGGCACGGGGAAAACAAAGAACTCAGATTCGATAGAGAAAATTCCCTTTTTCTCCATAGAAAATTCCCCTTCCGGCCATTTTTGGCCTGAAAAGCCCTCATAGTTAGAAATCCGCCAGGAAAAATGGCTTCCAAAAGCTTTGTTTTCCTACAATCCATCATTTTGCAGATCACAGCAACCTAAAGGCCAGGCAAAACTAGAGAATGAAGATTCAAAAAAGAAAATTCCCTTTTTCGGAAAAGAAAATTCAATTTCCGGCCATTTTTGGCCTAAAAAACCACGACAGTTGGAAATCTGCAAGGAGACATGGCTTCCATAAGCTTTGTTTTTGTGCAATCCATCATTTTGGAGATCACAGCAACCTGAAGGCCAGGCAAAACACGAGAACGAAGATTCGACAGAGAAAATTCCATTTTTCTCCATAGAAAATTCCATTTCCTGCCATTTTTGGCCTAAAAAACCACGACAGTTGGAAAACCGCATGGAAACATGGCTTCCAAAAGCATTGTTTTCATACAATCCATCATTTTGGAGATCACAGCAACCAGAAGGCCAGGCAAAACCAGAGAACGATGATTCAACAGAGAAAAATTCATTTTTTTCCATAGAAAATTCCCTTCCGGGGCTTTTTTTTCCTGAATAACCCCGACAATTGGAAATCTGCTAGGAAACATGGCTTCTTAAAGCTTTAGTTCCGTACGATCCATCATTTTAGAGATCACAACACCCTAAAGGCCAAGCAAAACAAGAGAACGAAGATTCGACAGAGAAAATTCCCTTTTTTTCCATAGAAAATTCGCTTTCCGGCTATTTTTTGCCTGCAAAACCCCGACGGTTGGAAATCCGCTTGGAAACATGGCTTCAAAAAGCTTTAGTTCCATATGACCCATCATTTTGGACAACACAGCACCCTAAAGGCCAAGAGAAACAAGAGAACAAACATTTGAAAGAGAAAATTCCATTTTTTTCCATAGAAAATTCGCTTTCCGGCTATTTTTTGCCTGAAAAACCCCGACGGTTGGAAATCCGCTTGGAAACATGGCTTCAAAAAGCTTTAGTTCCATACGACCCATCATTTTCGAGATCACAACACCCTGAAGGCCAAGCGAAACAAGAGAATGAAGATTCGACAGAGAAAATTCCCTTTTTTTCAATAGAAAATTCACTTTCCGGCCATTTTTTGCCTGAAAAACCCCGATAGTTGGAAATTTGCTTGGAAACATGGCTTCTAAAAGCTTTAGTTCCGTACAATGCATCATTTTGGAGATCATAGCACCTTGAAGGCCAAGCAAAACGAGAGAACAAAGATTCAACAGAGAAAATTCCTTTTTTTTCCATAGAAAATTCACTTTCCGACTATTTTTTGCCCGAAAAACCCCGACGGTTGGAAATCCGCTTGGAAACATGGCTTCAAAAAGCTTTAGTTCCATACGACCCATTATTTTGGAGATCACAGCACCCTGAAGGCCAAGCGAAACAAGAGAACAAACATTCGACAGAGAAAATTCCCTTTTTTTCAATAGAAAATTCGCTTTCCGGCCATTTTTTGCCTGAAAAACCCCAATAGTTCGAAATCTGCTTGGAAACATGGCTTCTAAAAGTTTTAGTTCCGTACGATGCATCATTTTGGAGATCACAGCACCTTGAAGGCCAAGTGAAACAAGAGAACGAAGATTCGACAAAGAAAATTCCCTTTTTTTTTCCATAGAAAATTCGCTTTCCGACCATTTTTTGCCTGAAACACCCCGACGGTTTTAAATTTGCTTGGAAACATGGCTTCCAAAAGCTTTAGTTCCATACAACCCATCCTTTAGGACATCACAACACCCTGAACGCCAAGCGAAACAGGAGAACAAAGATTTGATAGACAAAATTCTTTTTTTTCCATAAAAAATTCCCTTTCTGGTGATTTTTTTGGCTGAAACACCCCGACAGTTGGAAATTTGCTAGGAAAAATGGCTTCTAAAAGCTTTAGTTCCGTACGACCCATCATTTTGGAGATGACAACACTCTGAAGGCCAAGCAAAACAAGAGAACGAAGATTCCAAAGAGAAAATTCCCTTTTTTTTTTCCGTAGAAAATTCGCTTTCCAGCCATTTTTTGCCTGAAAAACCCCGACAGTTGGAAATCTGCTAGGAAACATGGCTTCTAAAAGCTTTGGTTCCGTACGACCCATCATTTTGGACAACACCTTGAAGGCTAAGTAAAACAAGAGAACGAAGATTCGAAAGAGAAAATTCGCTTTTTTTCCATAGAAAATTCGCATTTCGGCCATTTTTTACCTAAAACACCCTGACAGTTAGAAATATGCTTGGAAACTTGGCTTCCAAAAGCTTTGTTTTCGTACAATCCATCATTTTGGAGATCACAGCAACCTGAAGGCCAGGCAAAACTAGAGAATGAAGATTCGACAGAGAAAATTCCTTTTTTCTTCATTGAAAATTCAATTTCCAACTATTTTTGGCCTAAAAAACCCCGACAGTTGGAAATCGGCGGAGAAACATGGCTTCCAAAAGCTTTTTTTCCGTACAATCCATCATTTTGGAGATCACAGCAACCTAAAGGCGAGGCAAAACACGAGAACGAAGATTTGACAGAGAAAATTCCATTTTTTTCCATAGAAAATTCAATTTTCGGCCATTTTTTGCCTAAAAAACCCCCGAGAGTTGGAAAACCACATGGAAACATGGCTTCCAAAAGCATTGTTTTCATACAACCCATCATTTTGGAGATCACAACACCCTAAAGGCAAGGCCAAACAAGAGAAACGAAGATTAGAAGAGAAAAAAATTCCATTTTTTTTTTTGCTAAAAACCCAGACAATAGGAAATCTGCTAGGAAACATGGCTTCTTAAAGCTTTATTTTTGTACGACCAATCATTTTGGAGATCACAACACCCTAAAGGCCAAGCAAAACAAGAGAACGAAGATTCGATCGAGAAAATTTCCTTTTTTTCAATAGAAAATTCCATTTCCGGCTATTTTTTGCCTGAAAAGCCCCAACAGTTGGAAATATGCATGGAAACATGGCTTCCAAAAGCAATAGTTCTGTACGACCCATCATTTTTTCGATCACAGCACCCTGAAGGCCAGGCAAAGCAAGAGAACGAAGATTCGACAGAGAAAATTCTCTTTTTTCCATAGAAAATTCGCTTTCCGGGCATTTTTTGCCTGAAACTCCCCGACAGTTGGACATCTGCTTGGAAACATGGTTTCCAAAAGGTTTAGTTCTATATGACCCATCATTTTGGAGATCACAGCACCCTAAAGGCCAAGCGAAACAAGAGAACGAACATTCGACAAAGAACATTCCCTTTTTTTCAATAGAAAATTCGCTTTCCAATCATTTTTTGCCTAAAACACCCCAACAGTTGGAAATCTGCTTGGAAACATGGCTTCTAAAAGCTTTGTTTTCGTACAATCCATCATTTTAGAGATCATAGCAACCTGAAGGCCAGGCAAAACAAGAGGAGGAAGATTCAACCGAGAAAATTCCATTTTTCTTCATAGAAAATTCAATTTCCGGCCATTTTTGGCCTGAAAAACCCCGACAGTTGGAAATCCGCAGGGAAACATGTCTTCCAAAAGCTTTGTTTTCGTACAATCCATCATTTTGGAGATCACAGCAACCTGAAGACCAGGCAAAACCAGAGAAAGAAGATTCGAAAGAGAAAATTCCATTTTTTCTCAATAGAAAATTTCCTTTCCGGCCATTTTTGGCTTGAAAAACCTCAATAGTTGGAAATCTACAGCAAAACATGGCTTCCAAAAGCTTTGTTTCTATGCGACCCATCATTTTGGAGATCACAGCACCATGAAGGCTAGGCGAAACCAGAGAACGAAGATTCTACCGAGAAAATTCCCTTTTGATCCGAAAAAAAATTCCCTTTCCGACCATTTTTTGCTTGAAAAACCTCGAAAGTTTAAAATCTGCTTGGAAACAAGGCTTCCAAAAGCTTTTTTTTGCGTACAATCCATCGTTTTGGAAATCACAGCAACCGGAAGGCTAGGCAAAACACGAGAACGAAGATTCGAATGAGAAAATTCTGTTTTTTCTCCATAGAAAATTCAATTTCCGGCCATTTTTGGCCTAAAAAACCCCGACAATTGGAAATCCACAACGAAACATGGCTTCCAAAAGCATTGTTTTCATACAATCCATCATTTTGGAGATCACAACAACCTAAGGGCCAGGCAAAACCAGAGAACAAAGATTCGACAGAAAAAAGTCCATTATTTTCAATAGACAATTCCCTTCCGGGCCATTTTTTGCCTGAAAAACCCCGACAGTTGGAATTCTGCTTGGAAACATGCTTCAAAAAGCTTTAGTTCCGTACGACCCATCATTTTCGAGATCACACCACCATGTAGGCCAGGCGAAACAAGAGAACGAAGATTTGACAGAGAAAATTCCTTTTTTTTTCATAAAAAATTTCCTTTCCGGCCATTTTTTGCCTGAAAAACCCCGACAGCTGGAAATCTACTAGGAAACATGGCTTCTAAAAGCTTTAGTTCCGTATGATCCATCATTTTGGAGATCACAACACCATTATGGCCAAGCAAAACAAGAGAACAAAGATTCGACAGAGAAAATTCCATTTTTTTCCATAGAAAATTTGCTTTCCGGCTATTTTTTGCCTGAAAAACCCCGACATTTGGAAATCTGCTTGGAAACATGGCTTCAAAAAGATTTAGTTCCATACGACCCATCATTTTGGAGATCACAACACCCTGAAAGCCAAGCAAAACAAGAGAACAAAGATTCGAAAGAGAAAATTCCCTTTTTTTCAATAGAAAATTCACTTTCCGGCCATTTTTTGCCTGAAAAACCTCGACAGTTGGAAATCTGCTTGGAAACATGGCTTCCAAAAGCTTTGTTTTCATTCAATCCATCATTTTGGAGATCACAGCAACCTAAAGGCTAGGCAAAACAAGAGAAGGAAGATTCGAAAGAGAAAATTCCATTTTTCTTCATAGAAAATTCAATTTCCGGACATTTTTGGCTTGAAAAACCCCGACAATTGGAAATCCGCAGGGAAACATGGCTTCCAAAAGCTTTTTTTCGTACAATCCATCATCTTGGAGATCACAGCAACCTGAAGGCTAGGCAAAACAAGCGAACGAAATAGAGAAAATTCCATTTTTTCTCAATAAAAAATTTCCTTTCCGTCCATTTTTGGCTTGAAAAACCTCGATAGTTGGAAATCTACAGCAAAACATGGCTTCCAAAAGCTTTGTTTCCATGTGACCCATCATTTTGGAGATCATAGCACCATGAAGGCCAGGCGAAACCAGAGAACGAAGATTCTATCGAGAAAATTCCCTTTTAATCCAAAGAAAATTCCATTTCCGAACATTTTTTGCTTGAAAAACCTCGAAAGTTGAAATCTGCTTGGAAACAAGGCTTCCAAAAGCTTTCTTTTCTTACAATCCATCGTATTGGAGATCAGAGCAACCCGAAGGCCAGGCAAAACATGAGAACGAAGATTCCACAAAGAAAATTCCGTTTTTCTACATAGAAAATTCAATTTCCGGCCATTTTTGGCTTCCAAAAGGATTTTTTTGTGGCTTCCAAAAGCAATCCATCATTTTGGAGATCCCAACACCCTAAAGGCAAGGCCAAACAAGAGAACGAAGATTCGAAGAAGAAAATTCCATTATTTTCCATAGAAAATTCCCTTCCGGCCATTTTTTGCTTGAAAAACCCCGACAGTTGGAATTATGATTGGAAACATGGCTTCCAAAAGTTTTAGTCCCGTAAAACCCATCATTTTCGAGATCACAGCACCCTGAAGGCTAGGCAAAACAAGAGAACGAAGATTTGACAGAGAAAATTCTTTTTTTTTCATAAAAAATTTCCTTTCCAGCCATTTTTTGCCTGAAAAACCCCGACAGCTGGAAATCTGCTAGGAAACATGGCTTCTAAAAGCTTTAGTTCCGTATGAACCATCATTTTGGAGATCACATCACCTTGAAGGACAAGCAAAACAAGAGAACGAAGATTCGACAAAGAAAATTCCCTTTTTCTCCATAGAAAATTCCATTTCCAGCCATTTTTTGCCTGAAAAGCCCCGACAGTTAGAAATCTGCCGGGAAACATGGCCTCCAAAAGCTTTGTTTATGTACGGCCCATCATTTTGGAGATTATAGCACCCTAAAGGCCTGACGAAACCTTAGAACGAAGATTCGATGGAGAAAATTCCTTTTTTCTCCATAGAAAATTCCCTTTCCGGCCATTTTTGGCCTGAAAACCCCCTCAGTTGGAAATTTGCTAGTAAACATGGCTTCCAAAAGCTTTACTACCGTACTACCCATCATTTTCTTAATGATCCCAACACCCTAAAGGCAAGGAAAAACAAGAGAACGAAATTCGAAAGAGAAAATTCCATTTTTTTCCATGGAATTTTTTTTGCCTTTTTTGAAAAACCCGACAGTTCAAAATCTTCTGGGATACATGGCTTCCAAAAGCTTCGTTTCCATACAACCCATCATTTTGGTGATCACAACACCCTGAAGGCCTAGGGAAACCAGAGAACGAAGATTCAAAAGAGAAAATTCCCTTTTTCTCCATAAAAATTTCCATTTCCAACAATATGTTGCCTAAAACACCCCCACATTTGGAAATCTAATGGGAAACACGGCTTCCAAAAGCTTCGTTTCTGTACGACCCATCATTTTGGAGATTAGAGCACCCTAAACGCCCGGGGAAACTAGAGAACGAAGATTCGAAAGTGAAAATTCCCTTTTTCTCCACAGAAAATTCCATTTCCAGCCATTTTTGGCCTAAAAAAACCCTGCAGTTGGAAATCTAATGGGAAACATGGCTTCCAAAAGCTTTAGTTCAGTACGACCCATCAATTTTGAGATCACAGCACCTTGAAAGCCCAAGGCCAAACAAGACAATGAAGATTCGAAGAGAGAAAATTCCCTTTTTTTCCATGGAAAATTCCATTTCCGACCATTTTTGGCATGAAAAACCCCAATAGTTGGAAATATGCTGGGAAACATGGCTTCCAAAAGCTTTATTTCTGTACAACCCATCATTTGGGAGATCACAGCTCCTCGAAGGCCTGGCAAACCCAGAGAACAAAGATTCGACAAAGAAAATTCCATTTTTCTCAATAGAAAATTCTATTTCCGGCCATTTTTATCCGAAAAACACTGACAGTTGGAAATCTGCTGCGAAAAAAGGCTTCCAAAAGCTTTATTTCAGTATGACCCATCATTTTAGACATCCCAACACCCTAAAGGCAAGGCCAAACAAGAGAACGAAGATTCGACAGACAAAATTCATTTTTTTCTCCATAGAAAATTCTATTTCCAGCCATTTTTATCCTAAAAAACCCTAACAATTGGAAATCTGCTGGGAAACAAGGCTTCCAAAAGCTTTATTTCTGTATGACCCATCATTTTGGAGATCACGGCACCCTGAAGGCTCGGCGAAACCAGAGAACGAAGATTCGATAGAGAAAATTCCCTGTTTTTCCATAGAAAATTCCATTTCCGGCCATTTTTTTTTCCCTGAAAAACCTCGACAATGGGAAATCTGCTTGGAAACATGGCTTCCAAAAGCTTTGTTCCATGATGACCCATCATTTTGGAGATCCCAACACCCTAAAGGCAAGGCCAAACAAGAGAACTCGAAGATTCGAAGAAGAAAATTCCCTTTTTCTCCATGGAATATTCCCTTCCAGGCATTTTTGCCTAAAAAACCCGGCAGTTGGAAATCTAATGGGAAACATGGCTTCCAAAAGCTTTGTTGCCGTACGACCCATCATTTTGGAGATCACAGCTCCCTGAAGTCCTGGCAAAACCAAAGAACGAAGATTTGAAAGAGACAATTCCCTTTTTTTCAATAGAAAATTCCATTTTCGACAATTTTTGACATGAAAAACCCCGACAGTTGGAAATCCGCCGAGAAACAAGGCTTCCAAAAGCGTTGTTTTCGTACAATCCATCATTTTGGAGATCACAGCAACCTGAAGGCCAGGCAAAACCAGAGAACGAAGATTCAACAGAGAAAATTCCCTTTTTCTCCATAGAAAATTCAATTTCCGGCAATTTTTGGCCAGGAAAACCCCCACAGTTGGAAATCCGCAAGGAAACATGGCTTCCAAAAGCTTTGTTTTTGTACAATCCATCATTTTGGAGATCACAGCAACCTGAAGGCCAGGCAAAACAAGAGAACGAAGATTCAATGGAGAAAATTCCATTTTTCTCCACAGAAAATTCAATTTCCGGCCATTTTTGGCATGAAAAACCCCGTCAGTTGGAAATCTGCAGGGAAACATGGCTTCCAAAAGCATTGTTTTTGTACAATCCATCATTTTGGAGATCACAGCAACCTGAAGGCTAGGTAAAACTAGAGAAAGAAGATTCGACGGAGAAAATTCGCTTTTTCTCCATAGAAAATTCCATTTCCAGCCATTTTTCGCCTGAAAAACCCCAACAATTGAAAATCTACTCTGAAAAATGGCTTCCAAATGCTTTGTTTTTGTACAATCCATCATTTTGGAGATCACAGCAACCTGAAGGCTAGGTAAAACTAGAGAACGAAGATTTGACAGAGAAAATTCCCTTTTTTTCCATAGAAAATTCGCTAGTCGGTCATTTTTTGCCTGAAACACCTCGACAATTGAAAATCTACTCTGAAAAATGGCTTCCAAAAGCTTTAGTTCCGTACGACCCATCATTTTGGAGGTCACAGCACCCTAAAGGGCAAGAGAAACAAGAAAACAAACATTCAAAGAACAAAATTCCCTTTCTCCATGGAATATTCCATTTCCAGACATTTTTTGCCTACAAAACCTTGCTGGGTGGAAATCTGCTTGGAAACATGGCTTCCAAAATATTTAGTTCAGCGAGAACCATCATTTTGGAGATCCCAAAACCCTAAAGGCAAGGCCAAACAAGAGAACGAAGATTCGAAGAAGAAAATTCCCTTTTTTTCCATGGAATATTCCCTTTCCGGCCATTTTTTGCCTAAAAAACCTCGACAGTTGGAAATCTGCTTGGAAACATGGCTTCCAAAAGCTTTAGTTCCGTACGACCCATCATTTTGGAGATCCAACACCCTGAAGGCTAGGCCAAACAAGAGAATGAAGATTCGAAGGGGAAAATTCCCTTTTTTTCCAAGGAAGATTCCCTTTCCGGGACATTTTTTGCCTGAAACCCCGACAATTGAAAATCTGCTTGGAAACATGGCTTCCAAAAGCTTTCGTTTCATACAACCCATCATTTTGGAGATCACAGCAACCTGAAGGCCAGGCAAAACAAGAGAACGAAGATTCAATGGAGAAAATTCCATTTTTCTCCATAGAAAATTCAATTTCCGGCCATTTTTGGCATGAAAAACCCCGACAGTTGGAAATCCAAGGGGAAACATGGCTTCCAAAAGCATTGTTTTTGTACAATCCATCATTTTGGAGATCACAGCAACCTAAAGGCTAAGGCCAAACAAGAGAACGAAGATTCCGAAGAAGAAAATTCCCTTTTTTTCCATGGAATATTCCCTTTTCCGCCCATTTTTTGCCTAAAAAACCCCGATAGTGGAAATCTGCTTGGAAACATGGCTTCCAAAAGCTTTAGTTCCGTGAACCCATCATTTTGGAGATCCCAACACCCTAAAGGCAAGGCCAAACAAAGAACGAAGATTCGAAGAAGAAAATTCCATTTTTTCCATGGAATATTCCCTTTCCGATCATTTTTTTCCTAAAAAACCTCGACAATTGGAAATCTGCTTCGAAACATGGCTTCCAAAAGCTTTAGTTCCATGAGACCCATCATTTTGGAGATCCCAACACCCTAAAGGCAAGGCCAAACAAGAGAAACGAAGATTCGAAGAAGAAAATTCCCTTTTTTTCCATGGAATATTCCATTTCCGGCCATTTTTTGCCTAAAAACCCGATAATTGGAAATCTGCTTGGAAACATGGCTTCCAAAAGTGTTTTTAGTTCCATAACCCATCATTTTGGAGATCCCAACACCCTAAAGGCAAGGCCAAACAAGAGAACGAAGATTCGAAGAAAAAATTCCCTTTTTTTTTCCATGGAATATTCCCTTTCCGGACATTTTTGCATAAAAAAACGAAAGTTGGAAATCTGCTTGGAAACATGGCTTCCAAAAGCTTTAGTTCCATACGACCCATCATTTTGGAGATCCCAGCACCCTGAAGGCTAGGCCAAACAAGAGAACGAAGATTCGAAAGAGAAAATTCCCTTTTTTTCATGGAATATTCCCTTTCCGACCATTTTTTGCCTAAAAAACCCCGACAATTGAAATCCGCTTGGAAACATGGCTTCCAAAAGCTTTAGTTCCGTGAGACCCATCATTTTGGAGATCCCAACACCCTAAAGGCAAGGCCAAACAAGAGAACGAAGATTCGAAGAAGAAAATTCCCTTTTTTTCCATGGAATATTCCCTTTCCAGCCATTTTTTGCCTAAAAAACCTCGACAGTTTGAAATCTGCTTGGAAACATGGCTTCCAAAAGCTTTAGTTCCGTGAGACCCATCATTTTGGAGATCCCAACACCCTAAAGGCAAGGCCAAACAAGAGAGAACGAAGATTCAAAAGAAGAAAATTCCATTTTTTCCATGGAATATTCCCTTTCCGGCCATTTTTGCCTAAAAAACCCCGATAGTTGGAAATCCGAGGGAAACATGGCTTCCAAAAGCTTTAATTCCGTACGACCCATCATTTTGGAGATCCCAGCACCCTAAAGGCAAGGCCAAACAAGAGAACGAAGATTCGAAAAAGAAAATTCCCTTTTTTTCCATGGAATATTCCCTTTCCGGCCATTTTTTGCATAAAAAACCTCGCCAGTAGGAAATCTGCTTGGAAACGTGGCTTCCAAAAGCTTTAGTTCTGTGACACCAATCATTTTGGAGATCCCAATCCCTTAAAGGCCTGGCCAAACAAGAGAAACGAAGATTCGACAAAGAAAAGTCCATTTTTTTCCATGGAAATTCCCTTTCGGGCCATTTTTTGCTTTAAAAACCCCAACAATTGGAAATCTGCATGGAAACATGGCTTCCAAAAGCTTAAGTTCCATTTGACCCATCATTTTCGAGATCACAGCACCCTGAAGGCCAGGCGAAACAAGAGAACGAAGATTTGAAAGAGAAAAATCCTTTTTTTTCATAAAAAATTATCTTTCCGTCCATTTTTTGCCTGAAAAACCCCGACAGTTGGAAAAAAATCTGCTAGGAAACATGGCTTCTAAAAGCTTTAGTTCTGTACGACCCATCATTTTGGAGATCCCAACACCTAAAGGCCAAGGCCAAACAAGAAGAACGAAGATTCGAAGAAGAAAATTCCCTTTTTTTTTTCCCTTTCCATGGAATATTCCTTTTCCTTTAGCCATTTTTCGCCTAAAAAACCTGGACATTTGGAAATCTGCTTGGAAACATGGCTTCCAAAAGCTTTAGTTCCATACAACCCATCATTTTGGAGATCCCAGCACCCTAAAGGCAAGGCCAAACAAGAGAACGAAGATTCGAAGAAGAAAATTCCCTTTTTTTCCATGGAATATTCCCTTTCCGGCATTTTTTGCCTGAAACACCTCGACAATTGAAAATCTACTCTGAAAATGGCTTCCAAAAGCTTTAGTTCCGTGAGACCCATCATTTTGGCGATCCCAACACCCTAAAGGCAAGGCCAAACAAGAGAACGAAGATTCGAAGAAGAAAATTCCCTTTTTTTCCATGGAATATTCCATTTCCGGCCATTTTTTGCCTAAAAAACCTCGCCAGCTGGAAATCTACTTGGAAACATGGCTTCCAAAAGCTTTAGTTCCGTGAGACCCATCATTTTGGAGATCCCAACACCCTAAAGGCAAGGCCAAACAAGAGAATGAAGATTCAAAGAAGAAAATTCCCTTTTTTTCCATGGAATATTCCCTTTTCGGCCATTTTTTGACTAAAAACCCTCGCCAACTTGAAATCTGCTTGGAAAGATTGGATTCCAACAGCTTTAGTTCCATGAGTCCAATCATTTTGGAGATCCCAGCTCGCTAAAGGCAAGGCCAAACAAGAGAACGAAGATTCAATGGAGAAAATTCCATTTTTTCCATAGAAATCCCTTTTCCGGCCATTTTTGCCCTGACCATTTTTTTGCATAAAAACCCCCCATCATTTTGATTGGAAATCCAAGGGAAACATGGCTTCCAAAAGCTTTGTTTTTGTACAATCCATCATTTTGGAGATCCCAACACCCTAAAGGCAAGGCCAAACAAAAGAACGAAGATTCGAAGAAGAAAATTCCCTTTTTTTCCATGGAATATTCCCTGTCCGGCCATTTTTTGCCTAAAAAACCGCGACAGTTAGAAATCTGCTTAGAAACATGGCTTCCAAAAGCTTTAGTTCCGTACAATCCATCATTTTGGAGATCCCAACACCCTGAAGGCTAGGCCAAACAAGAGAACGAAGATTCGACGGGGAAAATTCCCTTTTTTTCCAAGGAATATTCCCTTTCCAGCCATTTTTCGCCTAAAAACCTGGACATTTGGAAATCTGCTTGGAAACATGGCTTCCAAAAGCTTTAGTTCCATGAGACCCATCATTTTGGAGATCCCAACACCCTAAAGGCAAGGCCAAACAAGAGAACGAAGATTCGAAGAAGAAAATTCCCTTTTTTTCCATGGAATATTCCCTTTCCGGCCATTTTTTGCCTAAAAAACCCCGACAATTGGAAATCTGCTTCGAAACATGGCTTCCAAAAGCTTTAGTTCCATAGACCCATCATTTTGGAGATCCCAACAGCCTAAAGGCAAGGCCAAACAAGAGAACGAAGATTCGAAGAAGAAAATTCCCTTTTTTCCATGGAATATTCCCTTTCCGGCCATTTTTGCCTAAAAAACCTCGCCAGTTGGAAATCTGCTTGGAAACATGGCTTCCAAAAGCTTTAGTTCCGTGAGACCCATCATTTTGGAGATCCCAACACCCTAAAGGCAAGGCCAAACAAGAGAACGAAGATTCGAAAGAGAAAATTCCCTTTTTTTTTCCATGGAATATTCCCTTTCCGACCATTTTTTGCCTAAAAAACCCCGACAATTGGAAATCTGCTTGGAAACATGGCTTCCAAAAGCTTTAGTTCCGTGAGACCCATCATTTTGGAGATCCCAGCACCCTAAAGGCAAGGCCAAACAAGAGAACGAAGATTCGAAGAAGAAAATTCCCTTTTTTCCATGGAATATTCCCTTTCCAGCCATTTTTTGCCTAAAAAACTCGCCAGTTGGAAATCTGCTTGGAAATATGGCTTCCAAAAGCTTTAGTTCCATGAGACCCATCATTTTGGAGATCCCAGCACCCTAAAGGCTAGGCCAAACAAGAGAACGAAGATTCGACGGGGAAAATTCCATTTTTTCCAAGGAATATTCCCTTTCCGGCCATTTTTCGCCTAAAAACCCCGATAGTTGGAAATCCGAGGGGAAACATGGCTTCCAAAAGCTTTAGTTTTTGTACAATCCATCATTTTGGAGATCCCAAGCACCTAAAGGCTAAGGCCAAACAAGAGAACGAAGATTCGAAGAAGAAAAAAATTCCATTTTTTTCCCATAGAAAATTCCCTTTCCTTCCATTTTTTGCCTGAAAAACCCCGATAGTTGGAAATCTGCTAGGAAACATGACTTCCAAAAGCTTTAGTTCCATGAGACCCATCATTTTGGAGATCCAAGCACCCTAAAGGCAAGGCCAAACAAGAGAACGAAGATTCGAAAGAAGAAAATTCCCTTTTTTTCCATGGAATATTCCCTTTCCGGCCATTTTTTGCCTAAAAAACCTCGACATTTGGAAATCTGCTTGGAAACATGGCTTCCAAAAGCTTTAGTTCCGTGAGACCCATCATTTTGGAGATCCCAACACCCTAAAGGCAAGGCCAAACAAGAGAACGAAGATTCGAAGAAGAAAATTCCCTTTTTTTTCCATGGAATATTCCCTTTCCGGCCATTTTTTGCCTAAAAAACCTCGACAGTTGGAAATCTGCTTGGAAACATGGCTTCCAAAAGCTTTAGTTCCGTGAGACCCATCATTTTGGAGATCCCAACACCCTAAAGGCAAGGCCAAACAAAAGAACGAAGATTCGAAGAAGAAAATTCCCTTTTTTTCCATGGAATATTCCCTTTCCGGCCATTTTTTGCCTAAAAAACCTCGCCAGCTGGAAATCTGCTTGGAAACATGGCTTCCAAAAGCTTTAGTTCCATGAGACCCATCATTTTGGAGATCCCAACACCCTAAAGGCAAGGCCAAACAAGAGAACGAAGATTCGAAGAAGAAAATTCCCTTTTTTTCCATGGAATATTCCCTTTCCGACCATTTTTTGCCTAAAAACCCCGACGCATTTGGAAATCTGCTTGGAAACATGGCTTCCAAGAGCTTTAGTTCCGTATGACCCATCATTTTGGAGATCCCAGCACCCTGAAGGCCAGGCCAAACAAGAGAACGAAGATTGGAAAGAAAAAATTCCCTTTTTTTTTTTCCATGGAATATTCCTTTTCCGTCCATTTTTTGCCTAAAAAACCTCGACAATTGAAATCTGCTTGGAAACATGGCTTCCAAAAGCTTTAGTTCCGTAGACCCATCATTTTGGAGATCCCAACACCCTGAAGGCAAGGCAGAACAAGAGAACGAAGATTCGAAGAAGAAAAAATTCCCTTTTTTCCATGGAATATTCCCTTTCCGTCCATTTTTTGCCTAAAAAACCTCGACAGCTTGGAATATGCTGCTTGGAAAATGGCTTCCAAAAGCTTTAGTTCCGTGAGACCCATCATTTTGGAGATCCCAGCACCCTAAAAGGCAAGAGAAACAAGAGAACGAAGATTCGAAAGAGAAAATTTCCTTTCTCTCCATAGAAATATCCATTTCTAGCCATTTTTTGGTTGAAAAACCCCGACTGTTAAAAATCTGCCGGAAAACATGGCTTCCAAAAGCTTTAGTTCCATACTACCCATCATTTTGGAGATCCCAGCACCCTAAAGGCAAGGCCAAACACGAGAACGAAGATTCAAAGAACAAAATTCCCTTTTTTTTTTCTGTGTAATATTCCATTTCCGGACATTTTTTGCCTAAAAACCTCGAAGATAGTTGAAAATCTGCTTGAAACATGGCTTCCAAAAGCTTTAGTTCCGTAAGACCCATCATTTTGGAGATCCCAACACCCTAAAGGCAAGGCCAA
Organism: Eucalyptus microcorys; assembly: GCA_014182515.1. NCBI lineage: Eukaryota > Viridiplantae > Streptophyta > Magnoliopsida > Myrtales > Myrtaceae > Eucalyptus > Eucalyptus microcorys. The sequence continues at coordinate 12,358,582 of CM024567.1, read as the reverse complement.
ACAAGAGAACGAAGATTCGAAGAAGAAAATTCCATTTTTTCCATTGAATATTCCCTTTTCCGGTCAATTTTTGCCTGAAAAACCTCGACAGTTGGAAATCTGCTTGGAAACATGGCTTCCAAAAGCTTTAGTTCTGTACGACCCATCATTTTGGAGATCCAAGCACCTTAAAGGCTAGGCCAAACAAGGGAACGAAGATTCGAAAGAGAAAATTCCCTTTTTTTCCATGGCATATTCCTTTCCGAGGCATTTTTTGCCTAAAAAACCTCGACAGTTGGAAATCTGCTTGGAAACATGGCTTCCAAAAGCTTTAGTTCCGTGAGACCCATCATTTTGGAGATCCCAGCACCCTAAAGGCAAGGCCAAACAAGAGAACGAAGATTCGAAGAAGAAAATTCCCTTTTTTTCCATCGAATATTCCCTCTCCGGTGATTTTTTGCCTAAAAAACCACGACAATTGGAAATCTGCTTCAAAACATGGCTTCCAAAAGCTTTAGTTCCATAGACCCATCATTTTGGAGATCCCAACACCCTAAAGGCAAAGGCCAAACAAGAGAACGAAGATTCGAAAGAAGAAAATTCCCTTTTTTCCATGGAATATTCCATTTCCGGCCATTTTTTTTTGCCTAAAAAAACCCCGACTATTTGGAAAAATCTGCTTGGAAACATGTCTTCCAAAATCTTTAGTTCCGTGAGACCCATCATTTTGGAGATCCCAACACCCTAAAGGCAAGGCCAAACAAGAGAACAAAGATTCGAAGAAGAAAATTCCCTTTTTTTCCATGGAATATTCCTTTCCAATGATTTTTTGCCTAAAAAACCCCGACAGTTGGAAATCTTCTTGGAAACTAGGCTTCTAAAAGCTTTAGTTCCATATGACCCATCATTTTGGAGATCACAACACCCCGAAGGCCAGGCAAAACTAGAGAACGAACATTCGACCGAGAAAATTCCCTTTTTTTTTTAATAGAAAATTCGTTTTCCGGACATTTTTTGCTTGAAACACTCCAACAATTGGAAATCCGCTTGGAAACATGGCTTCCAAAAGCTTTAGTTTCGTGAGACCCATCATTTTCGAGATCCAAGCACCCTAAAGGCAAGGCCAAACAAGAGAACGAAGATTCGAAGAAGAAAATTCCCTTTTTTTCCATGGAATATTCCCTTTTCGGCCATTTTTTGCCTAAAAAACCCCGCCAGCTGAAATCTGCTTGGAAACATGGCTTCCAAAAGCTTTAGTTCCGTGAGACCCATCATTTTGGAGATCCCAACACCCTAAAGTCAAGGCCAAACAAGAGAACGAAGATTCGAAGAAGAAAATTCCCTTTTTTTCCATGGAATATTCCCTTTCCGGTCATTTTTTGCCTAAAAAACCGTGACAATTGAAAATCTGCTTGGAAACATGGCTTCCAAAAGCTTTAGTTCCGTGAGACCCATCATTTTGGAGATCCCAGCACCCTAAAGGCAAGGCAAGACAAGAGAACGAATATTGGAAGAAGAAAATTCCCTTATTTTCCACGGAATATTTCATTTCTGGCCATTTTTTCCCTAAAAAACCTCACTAGTTGGAAATCTACTTGGAAACATGGCTTCCAAAAGATTTAGTTCCGTGAGACTCATCATTTTGGAGATCCCAAAGCACCCTAAAGAAGAGGCCAAACAAGACAACAAAGATTTGAAAGAAAAAAATTCCCTTTTTTCCATGGAATATTCCTTTTCCGGCCATTTTTTGCCTAAAAAACCTCGACAGTTGGAAATCTGCTTGGAAACATGGCTTCCAAAAGCTTTAGTTCCGTGAGACCCATCATTTTGGAGATCCCAACACCCTAAAGGCAAGGCCAAACAAGAGAACGAAGATTCGAAGAAGAAAATTCCCTTTTTTTTCCATGGAATATTCCCTTTTCTGGGTCATTTTTTGCCTTAAACACCCGACAGTTGAAAATCTGCTCTGAAAAATGGCTTCCAAAAGCTTGAGTTCCGTACGACCCATCATTTTGGAGATCACAACACCCCGAAGGCCAAGCAAAACTAGAGAACGAACATTCGACAAGAAAATTCCCTTTTTTCCAAGGAATATTCCATTTCGGCCATTTTTTGCCTAAAAAAACCCCGACTCTTAAAATTTTGCTTGGAAACATGGCTTCCAAAAGTTTTAGTTCCGTGAGACCCATCATTTTGGAGATCCCAGCACCCTAAAGGCAAGGCCAAACAAGAGAACGAAGATTCAAAGAAGAAAATTCCCTTTTTTTCCAAGGAATATTCCATTTCCGGACATTTTTTGCCTAAAAAACCTCGCTAGGTGGAAATCTGCTGGGAAACATGGCTTCCAAAAGATTTAGTTCCGCGAGACCCATCATTTTCGAGATCCCAGAACCCTAACGGCAAGGCCATACAAGTGAACGAAGATTCGAAGAAGAAAATTCCCTTTTTTTTTATTCCCTTTCATAGAAAATTCCCTTTTCCGGACATTTTTTGCCTTTGAAAAAACCTCGCCGACAATTGGAAATCCGCTTGGAAACATGGCTTCCAAAAGCTTTAGTTCCATGAGACCCATCATTTTGGAGATCCCAAGCATCTTGAAGGCTAAGGCCAAACAAGAGAACGAAGATTCAAAGAAGAAAATTCCCTTTTTTTCCATGGAATATTCCCTTTCCGGCCATTTTTTGCCTAAAAAACCTCGCCAGTTGGAAATTTGCTTGGAAACATGGCTTCCAAAAGCTTTAGTTCCATGAGACCCATCATTTTGGAGATCCCAGCACCCCGAAGGCTAGGCTAAACAAGGGAACGAAGATTCGACAGAGAAAATTCCCTTTTTTCAATGGAATATTCCTTTTCCGGCCATTTTTTGCCTAAAAAACCCGACAATTGAAAATCCTTTGGAAACATGGCTTCCAAAAGCTTTAGTTCCGTGAGACCCATCATTTTGGAGATCCCAACACCCTAAAGGCAAGGCCAAAACAAGAGAACGAAGATTCGAAGAAGAAAATTCCCTTTTTTTTTCCATAGAATATTCCCTTTTCCGGCCATTTTTTGCCTAAAAACCTCGACATTTGGAAATCTGCTTGGAAACATGGCTTCCAAAAGCTTTAGTTCCATACAACCCATCATTTTGGAGATCCCAGCACCCTGAAGGCTAGGCGAAACCAAATAACGAAGAGTCGAAAGAGAAAATTCCATTTTTTTCCATGAAATGTTCCTTTTCCGGCCAATTTTTGCCTAAAAAACCTCGACAGTTGGAAATCTGTTTGGAAACATGGCTTCCAAAAGCTTTAGTTCCGTGAGACCCATCATTTTCGAGATCCCAGCACCCTAAAGGCAAGGCTAAACAAGAGAACCAAGATTCGAAAAAGAAAATTCCCTTTTTTTTTCCATGGAAATTCCCTTTTCCGGTCATTTTTTGCCTAAAAACCTCGACAGCTGAAAATCTGCTTGGAAAATGGCTTCCAAAAGCTTTAGTTCCATGTAGACCCATCATTTTGGAGATCCCAACACCCTAAAGGCAAGGCCAAACAAGAGAACGAAGATTCGAAAGAAGAAAATTCCCTTTTTTCCATGGAATATTCCATTTCGGCATTTTTTGCCTAAAAAACCCGACAGTTAAAATCTGCTTGGAAACATGGCTTCCAAAAGTTTTAGTTCCGTGACGACCCATCATTTTGGAGATCCCAACACCCTAAAGGCAAGGCCAAACAAGAGAATGAAGATTTGGAATAGAAAATTCTTTTTTTTTTCATAAAAAATCCCTTTCCGGTGATTTTTTGCCTGAAAAACCCCGACAGTTGGAAATCTTCTAGGAAACAAGGTTTCTAAAAGCTTTAGTTCCATACAGACCCATCATTTTGGAGATCCCAACACCCTAAAGGCCAAGCCAAAACAAAGAACGAAGATTCGAAGAAGAAAAATTCCCTTTTTTTTTTTCCATGAAATATTCCCTTTCCGGCCATTTTTGCCTAAAAACCCCGACAGTTGAAAATCTGCTTGAAAATGGGCTCCAAAGCTTTAGTTCCATAGACCCATCATTTTGGAGATCCCAACACCCTAAAGGCCAAGGCAAAACAAGAGAACGAAGATTCGAAGAAGAAAAAATTCCCTGTTTTTCCATAGAAAATTCCCTTTCCGGCCATTTTTTGCCTAAAAAACCCCGACAATTGGAAATCTGCTTCGAAACATGGCTTCCAAAAGCTTTAGTTCCATGAGACCCATCATTTTGGAGATCAAAGCAACCTGAAGGCCAGGCAAAACAAGAGAATGAAAATTTGAAAGAGAAAATTCCTTTTTTTCTCATATAAAAATCCCTTTCCAGTGATTTTTTGCCTAAAAAAACCCGACAGTTGGAATTCTGCTAGGAAACATGGCTTCTAAAAGCTTTAGTTCCATACGACCCATCATTTTGGAGATCACAACACCCCGAAGGCCAAGCAAAACTAGAGAACGAACATTCGACAGAGAAAATTCCCTTTTTTTTTCCATAGAAAATTCGTTTTCCGGACATTTTTTGCTTGAAACACCCCGACAATTGGAAATCTGCTTGGAAACATGGCTTCCAAAAGCTTTAGTTTCGTACGACCCATCATTTTGGAGATCAAAGCATCCTGAAGGCTAGGCGAAACAAGAGAACGAAGATTTGAAAGAGAAAATTCCTTTTTTTCTCATAAAAATATCCCTTTCCAGTGATTTTTTGCCCGAAATACCCTGACAGTTGGAAATCTGCTAGGAAACATGGCATCTAAAAGATTTAGTTCCATACGACCCATCATTTTGGCGATCACAACACCCTAAAGGCCAAGTAAAACTAGAGAACGATAATTCGAAGGAGAAAATTCCCTTTTTTTTCCATAGAAAATTCGTTTTCCGACCATTTTTTGCCTGAAACACCCCGACAATGGGAAATCTGCTTGGAAACATGGCTTCTTAAAGCTTTAGATTCGTACGACCCTCATTTGGGAGATCACAGCATCCTGAAGGCCTGGCGAAACAAGAGAACGAAGATTTCAAAGACAAAATTCCTTTTTTTTCATAAAAAATCCCTTTCCAGCGATTTTTTGCCTAAAAAACCCGACAGTTGGAAATCTGCTAGGAAACATGGCTTCTAAAAGCTTTGGTTCCGTACAACCTATCATTTTGGAGATCACAACACCCTGAAGGCCAAGCAAAACTAGAGAACAAAGATTCGAAAGAGAAAATTTCCTTTTTTTTCCATTGAAAATTCGTTTTCCGGTCATTTTTTTCCTAAAACACCCCGACAGTTGAAAATCTGCTCTGAAAAATGGCTTCCAAAAGCTTTAGTTCCGTACGACCCATCATTTTGGAGGTCACAGCACCCTAAAGGCCAAGAGAAACAAGAGAACGAAGATTCGAAAGAGAAAATTCCCTTTTTCTCCATAGAAAATTCTATTTTCTGCCATTTTTTGCCTGAAAAACCCCAACTGTAAATCTGCCGGGAAACATGGCTTCCAAAAGCTTTAGTTCCGTACGACCCATCATTTTGGATATCACAGCACCTTGAAGGCCAGGCAAAGCAAGAGAACAAAGATTCTATAGAGAAAATTCCATTTTGATCCATAGAAAATTCCCTTTCCGACCATTTTTTGCCTGAAAAACCCCGAAAGTTGGAAATCCACTGGGAAACATGGCTTCCAAAAGCATTGTTGCTGTACGAACCATCATTTTAGAGATAAGAACTCCCTAAAGGCCCGGCAAAACAAGAGAACGACGATTAGATAGAGAGAATTCTCTTTTTCTCTATTGAAAATTCCCTTTCCGGCCATTTTTGGCCTAAAAACCCCAACAGTTGGAAATCTGCTAGGAAACATGGCTTCTAAAAGCTTTAGTTCCATACGACCCATCATTTTGGAGATCACAACACCTCGAAGGCCAAGCAAAACTAGAGAACGAACATTCGACAGAGAAAATTCCTTTTGTTTTCCTAAACAGTCCCTTTCCGGCGATTTTTTGCCTGAAAAACATCGACAGTTAGAAATCTGCTAGGAAAAATGGCTTCTAAAAGCTTTAGTGCCCTACGACCCACCATTTTGGAGATCACAACACCCCGAAGGCCAAGCAAAACTAGAGAACAAAGATTCGACAGAGAAAATTCCCTTTATTTTCCTAAAAAATCCCTTTCCGGCGATTTTTTGCCTGAAAAACTTCGATAGTTGGAAATCTGCTAGGAAACATGGCTTCTCAAAGCTTTAGTGCCATACAACCCACCATTTTGGAGATCACAACACCCCGAAGGCCAAGCAAAACTAGAGAATGAAGATTCGATAGAGAAAATTCCCTTTCTTTCCATAGAAAATTCGTTTTCCGGTCATTTTTTGCCTGAAACACCCCGACAATTGAAAATCTGCTCTGAAAAATGGCTTCCAAAAGCTTTAGTTCCATACGACCCATCATTTTGGAGGTCACAGCACCCTGAAGGCCAAGAGAAACAAGCGAACGAAGATTCATAAGAGAAAATTCCCTTTTTCTCCATAGAAAATTCCATTTCGGCATTTTTTGCCTAAAAAACCCCGACTGTTAAAAATCTGCCGGGAAAGATGGCTTCCGAAAGTTTTAGTTCCGTACGATCCATCATTTTGGAGATCACAGCACCCTGAAGGCCAGGCCAAACAAGAGAACGAAGATTTGGAAGAGAAAATTCTTTTTTTTTCATAAAAAATCCCTTTCCGGTGATTTTTTGCCTGAAAAACCCCAACAGTTGGAAATCTTCTAGGAAACATGGCTTCTAAAAGCTTTAGTTCCGGAGGACCCATCATTTTGGAGATCACAACACCCCGAAGGCCAAGCAAGACTAGAGAACGAACATTCAACAGAGAAAATTCCCTTTTTTTTCCATAGAAAATTCAATTTCCGGCCATTTTTTGCCGGAAACACCCCTACAATTGGAAATCTGCTTGGACACATGGCTTCCAAAAGCTTTAGTTTTGTACGACCCATCATTTTGGAGATCAAAGCATCCTGAAGGCCGGGCAAAACAAGAGAACAAAGATTTGAAAGAGAAAATTCCTTTTTTTCTCATAAAAAAATCCCTTTCCCGCGATTTTTTGCCTGAAAAACCCCGACAGTTGGAATTCTGCTAGGAAACATGGCTTCTAAAAGCTTTAGTTCCATACGACCCATCATTTTGGAGATCACAACACCCCGAAGGCCAAGCAAAACTAGAGAATGAAGATTCGATAGAGAAAATTCCTTTTTTTTCCATAGAAAATTCGTTTTCCGATCATTTTTTGCCTGAAACACCCCGACAGTTGAAAATCTGTTCTGAAAAATGGCTTCCAAAAGCTTTAGTTCCGTACGACCCATCATTTTGGAGGTCACAGCACCCTGAAGGCCAAGAGAAACAAGAGAACGAAGATTCGAAAGAGAAAATTCCCTTTTTCTCCATAGAAAATTCCATTTCGGCATTTTTTGCCTAAAAAACCCCGACTGTTAAAAATCTGCTGGGAAAGATGGCTTCCAAAAGTTTTAGTTCCGTACGACCCATCATTTTGGAGATCCCAACACCCTAAAGGCCAAGCAAAACTAGAGAACGAACATTCAACAGAGAAAATTCCTTTTTTTTCCATAGAAAATTCAATATCCGGCCATTTTTTGCCGAAAACACCCCCACAATTGGAAATCTACTTGGAAACATGGCTTCCAAAAGCTTTAGTTTCGTTCGACCCATCATTTTGGAGATCAAAGCATCCTGAAGGCCAGGCGAAAAAAGAGAACGAAGATTTGAAAGGGAAAATTCCTTTTTTTTTTATAAAAAATCCCTTTTCGGCGATTTTTGCTTAAAAAACCCCAACATTTGGAAATCTGCTAGGAAACATGGCTTCCAAAAGCTTTGTTTTTGTACCATCCATTATTTTGGAGATCACAACACCTTGAAGGCCCGAGGAAACTAGAGAACGAAGATTTGATAGAGAAAATTCCCTTTTTTCTCCATACACAATTCACTTTCCGGCCATTTTTGGCATGAAAAGCCCTGATAGTTGGAAATCTACGGCAAAACATGGCTTCGAAAAGCTTTGTTTCTATGCAACCCATCATTTTGGAGATCACAGCACCTTGAAGGCCAGGCGAAACTAGAGAACAAAGATTCTACGGAGAAAATTCCCTTTTGATCCATGGACTATTCCCTTTCCGACCTTTTTTTGCCTGAAAAACCCCAAAAGTTGGAAATCTGCTGGGAAAAAGTGCTTCCAAAAGCATTGTTGCCGTACGACCCATCATTTTGGAGATAATAGCTCCCTGAAGGCCTAGCAAAACAAGAGAATGAAGATTCAATAGAGAAAATTCCATTTTTCTACATAGAAAATTTCCTTCCCGACCATTTTTAGCCTGAAAAACCCCGATAGTTGGAAATCTACGGCAAAACATGGCTTCCAAAACCTTTGTTTCTATGCGACATCATCATTTTGGAGATCACAACACCTTGAAGGTCAAGGCCAACCAAAGAACGAAGATTCTACAAAGAAAATTCCCTTTTGATCCATAGACTATTCCCTTTCCGACCATTTTTTACCTGAAAAACCCTGACAGTTGGAAATCTGCTGGGAAACATGGCTTAAAAAAGCTTTATTTTGGTATGATCCAACATTTTGGAGATCATAGCTACCTGATGACCTTGCAAAACCAGAGAACGAAGATTCGACAAGGAAAATTCCCTTTTTCTCCATAGAAAATTCCCTTTCTTGCCATTTTTTGCAAGAAAAACCCCGACAGTTGGAAATCTACTGGCAAACAAGGCTTCCACAAGCTTTGTTTCCTTATTACCCATCATTTTGGAGATCACAGCTCTCTGAAGGCCCGGCAAAACCAGAGAATGAAGATTCGAAAGAGAAAATTCCCTTTTCCTCCATAGAAAATTCCATTTTTGGCCATTTTTTGCCTGAAAAACAACAACATTTAGAAATCTGCCATGCAACATGTCTTCCAAAAGCTTTGTTTCCATACGACCCATCTTTTTGTAGATAACAGCAACCTGAAGGCCAGGTAAAACCAGAGAACAAAGATTCGACACAAAAATTCCATTTTTCTCCATAGAAAATTCCATTTCCGGCCTTTTTTTGCCTGAAAAACCCTGACAGTTGGAAATCTACCGGGAAACATGGCTTCCAAAAACTTTGATTTCGTACCATCCATCATTTTAGAGATCATAGCACCCTGAAGGCCTGGCGAAACCAGAGAACGAAGATTCGACAGTGAAAATTCCTTTTTTTCTCCATAGAAAATTCCCTTTCGGCCATTTTTTGCAAGAAAAACCCCGACAGTTGGAAATCTACGTGCAAACAAGGCTTCCACAAGCTTCATTTCCTTACAACCCATCATTTTGGAGATCATAGCTCCCTAAAGCCAAGGAAAACAAGAGAACAAAGATTCGACAGAAAAAATTCCCTATTTCTCCATAGAGAATTCCATTTTTGGCCATTTTTGGCCTGAAAAACAATGACATTTAGAAATCTGCCATCCAACATGCCTTCCAAAAGCTTTGTTTCTGTACGACCCATCATTTTGTAGATCACCACAACCCTAAAGGCCAGGCCAAACCAAGAGAATGAAGATTCAACACAAAAAATTCCATTTTTTTCCATGAAAATTTGATTTCCGGCCATTTTTTGCCCGAAAAACCCCGACAATTGGAAATCTGCTTGAAACATGGCTTCCAAAATATTTGATTTCCATACCATCCATCATTTTGGAGATCCCACACCCTAAAGGCAAGGCCAAAATCAGAGAATGAAGATTCGAAGAAGAAAATTCCCTTTTTTTCCATGGAATTTTTTTCCGGCATTTTTTGAAAAAAACCCGACAGTTGGAAATCGACTACTAAACAAGGCTTCCAAAAGCTTTGTTCCGTATGACCCATCATTTTGGAGATCACAGCACCCTAAGGCCAAGCAAAACAAGAGAACGATGATTCGAAGAAAAAATTCTTTTTCCCATAGAAAATTCCATTTCCGGCAATTTTTGACATGAAAAACCCCGATAGTTGGAAATCTTCTTGGAAACATGGCTTCCAAAAGCTTTGTTTTCGTACCATCCATCATTTTGGAGATCACAGCACCCTGAAGGCCCGGTGAAACCAAAGAACGAAGATTCGACAAAGAAAATTCCCTTTTTCTCCACAGAAAATTCACTTTCCGACCATTTTTCGCATGAAAAACCCCGATAGATGGAAATCTACGGAAACATGGCTTCCAAAAGCTTTTTTCCATACGATCCATCATTTTGGAGATCACAAAGCACCCTAAAGGCAAGGCAAAACCAAAGAACGAAGATTTGACAGAGAAAATTCCTTTTTTCTCCATAGAAAATTTCGTTTCCAGCCATTTTTTGGCCTGAAAAACCCCGATAGTATGAAATCTACGGCAAAACATGGCTTCCAAAAGCTTTGTTTCTGTGTGACCCATCATTTTGGAGATCACATCACCTTAAAGGCCAGGCGAAACTAGAGAACAAAGATTCTACAGAGAAAATTCTCTTTTGATCCATAGAAAATTCCCTTTCTGACCATTTTTTGCCTAAAAAACCCCGAAAGTTGGAAATCTACTTGGAAACAAGGCTTCCACAAGCATTGTTGCCGAACGACCCATCATTTTGGAGATAACAGCTCCCTAAAGCCTCGGCAAGACAAGAGAACGAAGATTCAATATAGAAAATTCCCTTTTTTCTCCATAGAAAATTCTCTTTCCGGCCATTTTTGGCCTTAAAAACCCCGACAATTTGAAATCTGCTGGGAAACAAGGCTTCCAAAAGCTTTTGTTCCCTACGACCTATCATTTTGGAGATATAACACCCTAAAGGCCATGCCAAACCAGAGAATGAAGATTCAACACAGAAAATTCCATTTTTCTCTATCGTAAATTCCATTTCCGGCCATTTTTTGCCTGAAAAACCCCGACAGTAGGAAATCTACCGAGAAACATGCCTTCCAAAAGCTTTTTTTTCTTACCATCCATCATTTTGGAGATTACAGCACCCTGAAAGCCCGGCGAAACCAGAGAACAAAGATTCGACAGAGGAAATTCCCTTTTTCTCCATAGAAAATTCCCCTTCCGACCATTTTTGGCCTGAAAAATCCCGACAGTTGGAAATCTGCTGGTAAACAAGGCTTCCAAAAGCTTTCTTGCCATACGACCCATAATTTTGGAGATTATAGCTCCCTAAAGGCCTGGAAAAACTTGAGAACGAAGATTCGACAGAGAAAAATCCCTTTTTCTCCATAGAAAATTTCATTTCCGGCCATTTTTGGCCTAAAAAACCTCGACAGTTGGAAATTTGCTTGGAAACATGGCTTCCAAAAGCTTTGTTTTCGTACAATCCATCATTTTAGAGATCACAGCAACCTGAAGGCCAGGCAGAACCAGAGAACGAAGATTCGACAGAGAAAATTCCTTTTTTTCTCCATAGAAAATACCTTTTTTGGCCATTTTTGTCCTAACAAACCCCGACAATTAGAAATCCGCTGGGAAACAAGGCTTCCAAAAGCTTTGTTTCCGTACGACCCATCATTTTGGAGATCACAGCACCCTAAAGGCACGGCGAAACAAGAGAACAAAGATTCAATGGACAAAATTCCATTTTTCTCCTTAGAAAATTCACTTTCCGGCCATTTCTGGCAAGAAAAACCCCGATACTTGGAAATCTGCTGGGAAACAAGGCTTCCAAAAGCTTTGTTTCCGTACAACCCATCATTTTCTAGATCACAGCACCCTGAAGGTTGGCTAAACCAGAGAACGAAGATTCGACAGAGAAAATTCCCTTTTTCTCCATACAAAATTCACATTCCGGCCATTTTTGCCATGAAAAACCCCGATAGTTGGAAAACTGCGCGGAAACATGGCTTCCAAAAGCTTTGTCTCCGTACGACCCATCATTTTGGATATCACAGCACCCTAAAAGCCAGGCAAAACCAAAGAACGCAGATTCGATAGAGAAAATACCCTTTTCTTCATAGAAAATTTCTTTCCGGCCATTTTTGGCTTGAAAAACCCCAATGGTTGGAAATCTACTGCAAAACATGGCTTCCAAAATCTCTGTTTCTGTATGACCCATCATTTTGGAGATCATAGCACCTTGAAGGCTAGGCGAAACCAAAGAACGAAGATTCTATAGAGAAAATTCCCTTTTGATCCATAGAAAATTCCATTTCCGACCATTTTTTGCCTTAAAAACCCCGAAAGTTGGAAATCCGATGGCAAAAAAGGCTTCCAAAAGCATTGTTGCCGTACGACCCATCATTTTGGAGATAAAAGCTCCCTGAAGGCCCGGCAAAACAAGAGAACGAGGATTCAACAGAGAAAATTCCATTTTTCTCCATAGAAAAGTCCCTTTTCCATCTATTTTTGGCCTGAAAAACCCCGACAGTTGGAAATCTTCCGGGAAACAAGGCTTCCAAAAGCTTTCTTTCGGTACGACCTATCATTTTGGAGATCACAACACCCTGAAGGAGATGCAAAACCAGAGAACTAATATTTGACAGAGAAAATTCCATTTTTCTCCATAGAAAATTCCATTTCCAGCCATTTTTGGCCTGAAAAACCCCGACAGTTGGAAATCTGCTGGGAAACATGGCTTCCAAAAGATTTTTTTACGTACGACCCATCATTTTGGAGATCATAGCACCCTGAAGGCCCGGCGAAACCAGAGAACAAAGATTCGAAAGAGTAAATTCCCTTTTTCTCCATAGAAAATTCCATTTCCGGCTATTTTTGGCCTGAAAAACCCCGACAGTTGGAAATCTACTGGGAAACATGGCTTCCAAAAGATTTGTTTACGTACAATCCATCATTTTAGAGATCATAGCACCCTGAAGGCCTAGCGAAACCAGAGAACAAAGATTCGAAAGAGTAAATTCCCTTTTTCTCTATAGAAAATTCCATTTCCGACCATTTTTGGCCTGAAAAACCTCGACAGTTGGAAATCTGCTGGGAAACATGGCTTCCAAAAGCTTTGTTTTTGTATGATCCATCATTTTGGAGATCACAGCACCCTGAAGGCTCGGCGAATCCAGAGAATGAAGATTCGAAAGAGAAAATTCCATTTTTCTCCATAGAAAATTCCCTTTCCGGCCATTTTTGGCCTGAGAAACCCCAACAGTTGAAAATCTACTGCGATACATGGCTTCCAAAAGCTTTGTTTCCGTACGACCCATCATTTTCGAGATCACAACACCTTGAAGGACCGGCGAAACCAGAGAACGAAGATTCAACAAAGAAAATTTCCCTTTTTCTCCATAGAAAATTCCATTTTCGGCCATTTTTGGCCTAAAAAACCCCGACAGTTGAAAATCTTCTAGGGAACATGGTTTCCAAAAGCTTTGTTTCCATACTACCCATCATTTTGGAGATCACAGCACCCTGAAGGCCCGGCGAAACCAGAGAATGAAGATTCGACAAAGAAAATTCCCTTTTTTTCTCCATAAAAACTTCCCTTTCCGGCCATTTTTGAACTGAAAATCCTCGATAGTTGGAAATCTACTGGGGAACATGGCTTCCAAAAGCTTTGTTTATGTATGACCCATCATTTTGGAGATCATAGCACCCTGAAGACACGGCGAAACCAGAGAACAAAGATTCGACAGAGAAAATTCCCTTTTTTCTCCAAAGAAAATTCCCTTTCTAGCCATTTTTGGCCTGAAAAACGCCAACAGTTGGAAATCTACTGGGACACAATGCTTCCAAAAGCTTTGTTTCCGTATGACCCATCATTTTGGAGATCACAGCACCCCGAAGGCCCGGCAAAACCACAAAATGAAGATTCGACAGAGAAAATTTCATTTTCCTCCATAGAAAATTCCCTTTTCCGGCCATTTTTGGACTAAAAGACCCCGACAATTGGAAATCTGCAGGGAAACAAGGCTTTCAAAAGCTTTGTTTCTATATGACTCAACACTTTGGAGATCACAACACCTTGATGGCCCGGCGAAACCAGAGAATGAAAATTCAACAGAGAAAATTCCCTTTTTCTCTATAGAAAATTCCATTTCCAACCATTTTTGGCTTGAAAAACCCCGACAGTTGGAAATTTGCAGGGAAATAAGGCTTCCAAAAGTGTTGTTTTGGTATGACCCATCATTTTGGAGATCACAACACCCTGAAGGCCCGGCGAAACCAGAGAACGAAGATTCGACAAAGAAAATTCCATTTTTCTCCATAGAAAATTCCCTTTCCAGGCCATTTATGGCCTGAAAAACCCCGACAATTGGAAATTTGTTGGGAAACAAGGATTCCAAAAGCTTTGTTTCCATACGACCCATCATTTTGGAGATCACCGCACCTTGAAGACCCGGCGAAACCAGAGAACGAAGATTCGATGGAGAAAATTCCCTTTTCTCCATAGAAAATTCCCTTTCCGGCCATTTTTGGCCCTAAAAAACACCAACAGTTGGAAATCTGCTGGGAAACAGGGCTTCCAAAAGCTTTGTTTCTGTATGACCCATCATTTTGGAGATCACAGCACCCTGAAGGCCCGGCGAAACTAGAGAACGAAGATTCAACTGAGAAAATTCCATTTTTCTCTATAGAAAATTCCCTTTCCGGGAATTTTTGGCCTGAAAAACCCCGACAGTTGGAAATCTGCTGGGATACATGGCTTCCAAAATCTTTGTTTTCGTACGACCCATCATTTTGGAGATCACAGCACCCTGAAGGCCTGGTGAAACCAGAGAACGAAGATTCGACAGAGAAAATTCTCTTTTTCTCCATAGAAAATTCCTTTTCCAGCCATTTATGGCCTGAAAAACCCCGACAATTGAAAATATGCTGGGAAACAAGGCTTCCAAAAGCTTTGTTTCCGTACGACCCATCATTTTTTAGATCACCGCACCCTGAAGGCCTGGCAAAACCAGAGAACGAAGATTTGACAAAGAGAATTCCCTTTTTCTCCATAGAAAATTCCATTTCCGGCTATTTTTGGCGTGAAAAACCCCGACAGTTGGAAATCTTCTGGGAAAGATGGCTTCCAAAAGCTTTGTTTCCGTATGACCCATCATTTTGGAGATCACCGCACCCTGAAGGCCAGGCGAAACTAGAGAACAAAGATTCGACAGAGAAAATTCACTTTTTCTCCATAGAAAATTCCCTTTCCTGTGAATTTTGGCCTGAAAAACCCCAATAGTTGGAAATCTGCTGGGAAACATGGCTTCCAAAAAAATGTTCCTCCCCCTATGGCATACAAATTTTGGACATTTGTGCATCAAATCCATTCAATTTCCTTCAATTCCTAAGCAAATCAATCCAAATTGAAGCTCATAAATTCATCCAATGTAACCACACTTAAATCCACATTTTTCCTTGTCCATAGAACCTTCTTAGATACCAAAAGTGCGACCAAAAGTAGGCCTACCAATTTTCCCGAACCAAATTAACCATGCTTTGATTTTTTGCCGAAAAACTCAGTTTGCAGAAAAATCTTCTGAAGATGAGTCAACGTTCCTAAAATGATTTGTGACACAATAGGACTTCCAGTTTCTGAATTTGGTTTCAATTTCACGGTTAATTTCATTCTAGCGCAGTTCTAGCGCATCCTAATCTACCGGGTAGCTTTTAGGAATTTTCGTGCATTTAACCTGTGGTTGATTAATTTCAAGTCACAATGTACATATTCGACACATTGGCAACTCTTGGTTATCGTGAAAATCTCAAGATTTCAAATGCGGACACAAGGTACCAAAACGACAAAAGAATCGGTCTAGTGTCGGTCGACAAGAATTATGCAATTAGGTGGAATCACCCACACTTAATCACATACCTTTGTCAAGTCGACCTATCTCCGATCTCGAATCGATTTTTAACTATACAATAATGACCATTGCAGATTAGCTCGGTTAAGAAGTCGTTTCCTGGTCGAATTCTCAAGTCTGATGCATTAGAATCTCTTAACCTGATAGACTAGTTATCTCATGAGTGACTAACTCAGAGAAAAGAACTATAAGCGCGTAGATGAAATGCCCGACTCATTCTATTGAAAACATAATTGGAAAATCAGGATGTCACACTTATGGTGATGCATGTGAATGGTTAGCTGATTAATAGATTGTTTGTGTGGGTCGCTCAATTTTCTAATTTTGTGTTGGAATTGGAAAGCAGGTTTTGTAGAGATCCTACATAATGAGTGATCCGGAGCAGAGAACTATTGCGTCCGTGTCTTGGGGTAGGATGCCAACTAGGGTTGGTGCCCGAGGTAGAGCGCAAGCTCAGGCCAGTGCGCAAGAGAGAGTACCGCCGTAGGCCAGTACTGGTGTAACAGCACTCGGCGATCCTAGAATAGACGGGATCGTGCAAGCACTAGAGACCCTTGGGAATTTGATGGGACAACAAGCGCAGAATTAAGCCGCCACTACTGCCATTGCCATTGCTACCGCCAATGTCGATGCCGCTGCTGCAGCCGCACCTACTGAAGTCCAGCCTGGGAATGTGATCGGGGAGCAATGGATGCACAAGTTAGTCGAGTAGTTTCTAAAGTTGAACCCACCAAGGTTCTTAGGAGCGAGTGATCCCGAGGCTGTAACCCTCTGGATCCGAGAATTAGAGAAGGTCTTCCTGTTGGGTGGAATAGGGTACCTTCCTCCGGCCATCAACTTCTTCCCAAACCGATTACTATCTCTATTCAACTTGAACTGCTATCTAGATGCGGTGGCTTGTTCGTTCAAGTTTCTCTCTATCAGCTGGGCCCACTCATACAAGTCATTGTAGTCCTTTAGATTGAACGGCACCAGTAAATCCTTCAGCTCCGGTCTGAGTCCATCCCGAAATCTTCTTACTCAATCTACCGAATTCTCGATCAATCTTGGCGCATACTAAGATACCTCGACGAACTTTGCCTTGTACTGGTCCACAGACATTGGACCTTGATGAAGGCACTAGAATTCCGCCATTTTCTGTTCCTTGGCACAGTCAGAAAAATACTTGCCATTAAACACCTCAACAAAGGCGTTCCACTTCGAAACCACACCTTCAAGGAATTCTCTTCCTCTGGTAGCCCTCCACTAGGTACTTGCATTTCCCTATAGCTTATAGACTACAGTGACCACCTTGTCTTCCTCCGTGCACCTCAGAAGTATAAAGGCCTTCTCCAACTCTTGGATCCAGAGGGTTGCAGCCTCAGGATCGCCTATCCCAGTAAACCTCGGCGGGTTCAGCTTTAGAAACTACTCCACAAACTTGTGCATTAGCCTCTCCCCAATCACATTCCCAAGTGGAACTTCAGTAGGTGCGGCTGCAATAGTGGCAACGACATTAGCGACAGCAGCATTGGCAGCGGCAATGGCAGCAGCTGTAGAGGCGGCTTGGTTTTGGGCCTGCTGCCCCATCAGATTCCCCAACGTCTCGAGCGCCTATACGATCCCATTGATTCTAGGATCGTTAGGTGCTACTACACCAGCACCGACCTACAATGGTGCTCTTACATTTGCGCTAGCCTGAGCCGGCGCTCTTCCTCAGGTACCGGCCCTTGTCGGCGTCCCACCCCAAGTGACAAAAGCTTCGATCCTCTTCCTAGGAGTTCTCTGCTCCGGTCACTCATACTACAGACTCTTACAAAACCTGCTTTCCAATTCCACACAAAATTAGAAAACTGAGCGACCCACACAAAACAAACTACCAATCAGCTAATCAATCACATGCATCAACATAAGAAAAAAGCATTTCCTACTAACTATCCCAAGACCCATCGCACTTTATCACTCCAGACACTAAACAACTCTAATACCACTTCGGGCGGGGATGTCACATCCTAAACCTCGAGCGCACGCACATCCCTCGGTGGTCGATCAAATTGCGATATTCCCAAGACGCGTGGCCGACCCATTCATTTTCAACATATGCGAAAGCGAATTAAACAATCTCCAAACAACAAACAAACATGGGATAGAAAAACAGGACAACCGATTTGAACAAACCACACTTTATATACAGCCAGGTCAACCTACAGTTTATACACAAGGGGTCTATCTCGAAAAGAACTACTGAGCCCTCTAAGCTTCGGACTCTTCAGTCATGGGCTTCGGGTCCTCCACGACACCATTAGGGGTGTCGATATCTATAGGATGCCCTATTTCCCACTCCCCGGTCCCAATGGGAGGCCCGTCAAAACCATGTAGGGGACCCTCCCAACCCCCTTGAGGAAAGTTAATGAACCACGCTATGAATCAGTGAGGTACCAATTGAGATAGGCCCTCCTCGACCCAAACCGTGGACTCAACTAGCTCACGGGTCAAGTTAGTCCCAGGAATAGGGAAACAAGAGTGCTAAAAGTCCATCACCTATGAGACCCCATAACGTACATGACGTACCTCTATCTAAGGACCTGAAAATTTTAAACCATGACAGGGTGAGACAATGTCTTAGCGAGTCTACACCCTAAACCCCGATTAGGAAGATAATTCACCTAGAAGCAACCTAAGCACACATCAAATAAGACTTACCTCGCCTCAGCACCTCCCTGCACATTAGTATAGCTCATACACATATACATACAACAAACATATTCAACAACTGGAACATTGCACATCAATCATCAAATATTCACGGGGCTCCCAATTATAAGGCCAAATCATTATAACACGTCACATTCCATGCCACACAATTTTGTCCTATAATCAGGCACGGCTATTTCACTCATTCAAGCGTTCCAATTAATTATGACCTAACGATCACGGACAACTCAACAGTTGGCAGTCATCCGGCATAACCAAGCGTCATCCCGCTTCACCGAGCACGACAACATCTACATCTAGACGGCATTCCCGAAGGAGCATCGGCTCAGCCTCCACTACGATCGGCATCCATTGACATGAGGCATTCCCAAAGGAGTATCATCTGGCATAAACACATCGTGACAGATTCCAATAGCGATCACATGCACATCCAATCTCGGCTAAAGACATCGTGCTTTGCACTCAAATGTCTCAATTTTAAATAATGTACTTGGCATATTTTCTTCATATTAAAAACACCCGGTAAAATAATTATGCATGGTCACACAGTCAAATCGTATCGTAAAGCGTGATATTCTCTCTTTTCCAAAAATCCACAATTTTATATAGTACATAAAACCTTTTTGGTGTCAAAACCCGACACTCGGTATTTTTCTAATTAAATACTAAAAATTTCTATTTTTAAAATAGTAATTAGAAATTATCATCCAGCACTCAATTGCATAAATTATCAATCAATTGCACGAACCAATACAACCATGACAATCAGCACAAAATTCTGACAACTGGCTATCCTGGTATAATTTACACTAATTAATAATATAATTAAATAAATTACATTTAATTAAATTAATTGCAAATATTACTTAAATTAAATCACTCAATTAAATTATCATAATCTAACCGAGCTAATTACTTAAGCTAATTAAACTAATTTAACTAACTAACTACCTTGACTAATTAAGCTAACTAAATGGTCCAACTAACTACCTAACCACCTAGTTGAACTAACTAAATAATCCTAACCAATCTAGTTGAACTAACTAATCTCACTAATCTCAATTAACCCTAAACTAATCCCCCTAGGAGTAATTAACCCCTAATTAGAGTTTAGGAGGTTAACTCACTGGTTTAGCGCAAAAACTGGTTCACGGCAACGGCAGCACGACGACGACTAAAACTCAGGGCTACGGTGGCACCAAAGGAGGCTGGGAAAGGGCCAAAAAAAGCCAAGCAAGCCTCAGCCCAAGGCCAAGATTTGCTTTTGAGCTAGGCTGGAACAAGGGGCCTAGGGGGCTAGTTGGATGGCAAGCTGGTGGCGATAATGGCTGGCAAACGCGAGGGTAGCAACTAAGCGAGCAGGAGTGGTCAGAGCTGGGACGAGTGGAGCTAGCAGTCGGGCTAGACGCACGCCAGACCTAGGCGAACGGCGAGACAGCATGGACAGGCGCGAGGATGAGCTCATGGGCAGCTAGGACGACCAACGGGCTTTGGGGCTAGGGGCGCGGAGCTGGGCTCGGTTCGATGGCTGGTTGTTTCCACAAGAGGTTGGAGGTGGTGGTTCAGCAACAATGGAGGAAGAAGAAGTTGAAGAAAAAGATGATGGAATGGACAGTTGGGCTAGACGCACGCTAGACCCAAGCGGACGGCGGGACGGCGTGGACGAGAGCGAGGATAGGCTCACGGGCAGCTGGGACAACCGGCGAGCATGCGGGCTAGGGGCATGAAGCTAGGCTCGATTCGGTGGCTAGTTGTTTCAACAAGGGGCTAAAGGTGGAGGTTCAACAACAATGAAGGAAGAAGAAGTTGAAGAAGAAGATGATGCAATGGATCTACTGCTGGTCAACCAAGGGGGAAGGGAAGGAGAGGGAGAGAGGGGAACCAAGTGGAGACGAGAGCCTTGAAAGTCTTTGCATGAGCCAATGAGCTTCAAGGTGAAATATCTAGGCCACTTGAGTGCCAATGCACAAAAATCTTCAGCCCTTGCTAGTTAGGCTTCCTCCACAAGCCATTTCCCCTTCAAATCTCCACAAACAAGCCAAAATGAAGGCCAAATTGCAGTAGCCCCATAGCCCTACGAATTTGCACCCATCACTCTTCAAATTCTTCACAAATAACTCCAATTTGATGGCCAAATTTGCTGAGGAGGATGCCCTAACCAATTCCCACAATTTCCTTCACCACTTGATTCATCTTGAAGGCCAAAAGTCCACCCAAAAATGGTCATCCGAATTTCCATCGAATTAACTTGCAAATTTTGATTTTCCGCCAAAATTCCGGACTTGTCGAAAATTCTTCAAATGATAAATCAACCTCCCAAAAATAAATTGTGACACCCCAGAACTTTCGATTCTCGAAACCGAGTTCAATTTCATAGTTAATTTCGATCGGACGCGATTTTAGTGTGACCTAACCTATCGGGTAGGTTTTAGGAAATTTTAACGCATTTGACCCATGATTGATTATTTTCAATCCACGTTGTGCATCTTCGACTTATAGGCGACTCTCGGTTGTTGTAAAACTCTCAAGATTTCAATTATGGGTACCGGGTACAGAATCGACAGAAAAATCAATTTAGTGCCGTTCGACGCGAATTTTACAATCAGGTGAAATCACCCACAATTTAATTACGTGCTTCTATTGAATCAACCTATCTCCGATCTCTAATCGATTATAACAATGTCGTATTGACTCTTACTGATTAGTACAGTCGAGTAGTCGATTTCTGATCGAATTCTCAAATCTGTCGTGTTTATATCCCTTAATGGCTTCACTTAATAGATTAGTTATCCCGTGAGTGATCAGTTCAAAGAAAAAGACTATAGGCGCATCAATGAAAAGCCCATTTCATTTAACCAAAACAGGGTTGAAAAATCAAGATGTCACACCAAGGTCGGCGACCGACTGAAGGAGAAGATAAAAGAAAAGAAAAAAATAATAAAATTATTAAAATTTTATAATAAAATGGTTTGGATTAGAATTTTTGAGGATGGTGCCAAATGCAATTCTATTCAAGGAATAAAAATTTTGGACAGTTATCAAACGCCTTCAAATGCTTAGAATTTGTTTTCAAAAACAGAATAAAAAAAAATCATTATTGATCAAAAATTATTTCTAGGAACAGAATGGTTACCAAACGTGCCCTTAGTTGCTCTGCCACGCATGTACCCTTGCAAATAGAGGTCTTCTTTTCCCGTATATTAGAGGCCCCTTTAATAACCTAATTTAATTCCAACCAAAAAAAAAAAAGAAATAACCTAATTAAAGTGCCAAGAGTTACAAATTCATCCTTAATGAGATTAAAATTTTATTTTATGGACTTAATTATTGACTTAAAATATCCGATTAAAGTCCCCTCCAATAAAAACTCAAAAATAGATACTGAAAATTTAAGTACTGAATTTTAAGCAATGATAGTCGTTAAATCTTGAAAATAGAATAAAAGGACCGTTTCTTTCATTGAAAATGAATGATTTGGAAAAAATTCTAAAAAATAATTATTTGTATCATTTAAAATAATAAGACAATAAAAGATATTTTCATTATATATTATCTAGATAAGCCCTAAACCCCAAACCCCAAATTACATGATGTATGGAATCAATGCAAATGCGCCCAATATGGATTATCAGGTGTCAGTATCTAACTTTCAAAATGATCGAGTTTTTATTCCTTCTTTTTCTTATGCCCAATCAAAAGAGCTTTACCATTAGAATAGAGTATTAAGTGGAAATCCCTGTGAAAAAAAAAAAAAGAAATACAAATCTGTGACAACAAGCTGTCCATCTCTCGAGCTCGAGAGAGATTTGATGGTGCTCTTGAATTTTTTTCAAGCTAAGTTGAGTTCATTAAACTTTTAAAGCTAACAGCCCTTTTGAACTAAGATTTTGTTCTTGGGCCCAGCCTTCTGGAGGCGTAGAAGCGATGGATAAAAAGACTTTCTGGATCAGCCCACGAAGAAGAAGAAGAAGAAGAAAAGGCCAGCATTTGAGGAACTTGATGAGATCGCGAGTCAACTCGCGATTCCAACGAGTTTAGCGAGTTTGACTTGTCATCCTGAAGCGATTCCGACTCGCGATTTTAAAACGCATTTGGTTTGATGCTTATGGAGTTGAACGTTACCAAAGCGCAAAGGTAATTTCTCTCTCTCTCAGTGTTAGTTTTGCTTCTTGGGCAGCGAACATTCACTTCCGCTTTCTACTTGTTCTTCCTCAGTCGTCCTGCAATTACTTCTTCTTGTTCCTCCCATTTTTATTCAAATTGCAGCGCACCTATATTCTCAGTTTTTATTGGATTTTGAGGACACCCACACCCCCATCAAGCAGTAAGTACTTTGTATGACTTGGTGGGATTACTAGACGTTTGCGCTCTGGCGTGTATGGTTGACTCGATACAGTTGATTCCTCTTGAATTTTTCGCTTTTATAGGTCGATGTTAGATCACTACCCCGTGCCAGGAAGGAACCATGATTTTCCAATCGCGGGACCGAACTGCTCGGACCTCGAGAAATTACTCTTCTTTTTTTTTTTTCTTTTTTTTTCTTTTTTGGCTTTCTAATGAAATAGCACATTTGATACATTTCATCGAATCTTCTTAAGTACAGGTTGATAACATCAAAATCCATGAAAACCCACGCGATCACAATTCCACGCCACCTGCTTGATTAAATTCCAGAAAGCATCTGCTTTGGGATGGTCTTCTTAAATTATACATCTTTCTATTTGTACTGTCACCATGTACTTCAACTCTCTGTATCCATGCTAATTCTGAACACTTGACCAGTGATCCTCCAGGTTTCTCCTATATGCTCACCTTGAGGTTTTGTAATATCTCTGGTATTGGCAAAACTAGTGTCACGCTGAGCCATTGAAGTATGTTAACTAGCTTAAATATGTTCAATGCAACATACATTCATCTCTCCCCTATGACAGTGTGAACAGACAAGTTTCCCCTTGGCCTTCCTCTTCCATCTACTATTTCCTGTCATTCAATATCTAATATTTTCTAACCGCACAAAACCTGGGTCACTAGTATTCCTGTGTATGCTGGAAAATGATAGTTTATTTTTAAACTTTTGATTGCAGTGAAATCAGATCTTTAGCTGGTTGAGTTGTCTTCTCTTTGGTAGCTGATACCTGAAGTCAGAGGCAGGCAGTCATTCAGCTAAATGGTGAGTGTCATATTGACATTTTCTCCTTGTATTAGTACTAACTGTACAAGGAAGTGCAGCACATCAAAATGTTCCATCCTCCTAGGATATTACACCTCTTCTTGGACTCGTAAGATGGAGGACATTGTAGTATCCTCTTACCAGCCTCATCATTATCATGGTCGGCTGAGTTTACAATTTTGTAAGCCAAGTGAGTTCCCCTCCCTCATAATTATCATGGTCGTCTAAGTCTGCAAATAATAAGCCAAATAAATTCTCCGCAGGAAGTCTTAGTAGTTACCTTAGCCATGCAATTTCCTGTTCCTAATATTGGAGTACTTTTTTCTTTAATGAGGTACTCTTTAGTTGTTTCTTGCACCTTGGCTATAAAAATTTTGTGATTGTCAAATAGCTTATTACAAATTGTGTGTTACAGGCAATGTTGTTCAATTTTGAACACTTCTTTCCAGCTCTAACGTTGCCAATATTTGGTGCAGTCTTTCCTAGAGGCCATTCATCTTTCTTCTCTTCAACAGTTTGTCAAGCGAACCAAGGGGATAGTGCCTTTAGTGGCGAAAACATTACACTAGATCAGCAAATTTTAGAGCAGGAGCTCCAAGTTGCCATTAAGGAGGAAAACTATGCAAAAGCTGCAAAACTCAGGGATACACTTCGTAGTATTCAAGAGGATAGCAAAGCATCTGTCCTAGCAGCAAATGCTGAATTTTACAGATCATTTAAAACTGGAGATTTATCTGCCATGCAAGCTATTTGGTCAAAAGGGGATCATGTTTGTTGTGTACACCCAGGTGTCCTTGGCATATCTGGTTATGAATCGGTCATGGATAGTTGGATTCACGTATGGGGAAACTATGAGTTCCCATTGGAGATTGAGCTGCGAGAAGTTAGAGTCCACGTTAGAGGGGATTTGGGCTATGTAACTTGTGTGGAACTGGTTAAAACCAAAGGTAGCAGCTGGGGAGGGCAGTTTGTGACTAATGTGTTTGAGAGAAGTGATGGTCAATGGTTCATCTGTGTCCATCATGCTTCACCAGTTGACTTTTGAAGAGTGTTCGCTGAAATTTTTTTGTTCACTGGCAAAATTGTCTGTTTCTGATGGATCTGCTGCTCTAGTTTGAACATGTCATTGGTTACTTGATTTTTTAGCATGTTATTCACTCTTTCTTGAAATAGAGGGAATAGCTTTGTTGTGAATGTAATCACACAAATGTTCGGTAAAGAAAAGGGTGACCCTCACAGTAAGTTGCTACTAGTCCAAACAGAACTAGCGACACTTTTAAGATTTTCATAGTGTTGGAGTTTGTTGCAGAAACTGTTCATCCCACTTGATGTATGGGGATTTCCACAGTATCTCCCCTGTCTTCGAGTTTTCTATGAAAGAAAATCATTAGATGGAGTGCCTCCTCATGATGTGTCATCAGAATCTTATGGAAATTGAAATAAATGGTTCAAACAGAAGTTTTAATGGAATAGGGCTATGTCAAACAATCAAATATCATTTGATATCAGAGCTTGATGGAACTTTATGCATTCATCGGATGTTGTTTCTTAATCTCTACAAAACTTTCATAATGTGGTCACTAAAAACTATTTATCTCAAGATTGGAGCCCCAGCTCATTAGATTGAAAGACCAGAACGTGAAGAATTGCGAATATTAGAACTAATTTGGAGATAAGAGTGTAGTTTGCAAGTCAATCCGTGCTCACATCCCCCTCTCATTAGTGATGTGACATATTGATATTTTCAATTTTCAACAATGAGAACTGATCCTTTCCATCAAAACAGCGTGGAGGTGAAGCATTGCTACCTCACGATTAGAGAAGATCCGCTAGGGTTGTAGATTCAACCTCTAAGATGACTTTCTTGTATTAACCAGTAAAGCAAATTGCAGCAACTCTATAAACTAATAAAACCATCCAAGCATCTTCCTCTTTCATGTCAAACTAGGCCCCTGCACCTGCAATACTAAGGTTGGTTCTGGGGACCCATCTTGACTAAATTTTACCGCCTACTGGAGGAGCTTCCCATACAATGCTTATTCATCAATTTGTGCACCAGCGTGTAATCTAATATCGTAGGATGTGACAATAGTGGCTTTTCTGGTTCAGTGCACTAGTTTGATGATTAACCAACTCAAGCAAGTGCGATGTATCGTGCATTTGCAACTTAAAACTCTTCTATTATTTGAACAAGAGTCGTGAATCACATAATCACATGTAGGTGTACATAATGATGGCACTAAATCCATCTCTACCTTATTTTATTCTACCCAACTGTAATTTGGCTTCTCTTTACTTTAATGGGATAATGTTTACAAACATATAATTGCAATAACTGGACAGGCCAACCAAGTAATTCCGTCAATCCTGGAATAAAAAAAGCAAAAGATCCAGTTCATTAATCCCGCCCAAATTCACCGCGTCATCAGCAGATGAACTTCCGGAAAACATTTGGTAATCCATGAAACTAAGAAAAGGAGAGGGTAGATCATTCAGGAACATTCCTATAAAGAATTACAGCTCTCAAGTCAGGAACCAAGAAAAAAGGACATTAACGAATCAAGTAGTCTCAGGGTTTTCTCAAATGAGGGATTAAATCCCTTGAAAATAGCCTAAAGTACCAAACATTTCATTTTCCGTGTAGTCAGAAGCTTCGACATCATATGCGGGCGGTATTATCTGAACTTCATTAACCCTCATAATCAGCCAACAAAACTTTTGCTTTCAAGTCAGGTGCAATCCCTTGATGATTGCGTGTGATGTGTCAGGCAGGCAGCAAAATGCTGAGCAATCCCCAGCTCCAATTCCCATTTAATTACACAAGATCCCTCAGCTTAAGCGCATTCCAAGCTGGAGTTCTCCAGCACTTCAAGTGCATCGAATGAAGAGGCAATTTATGACTTCGCCGCCCTCTCCACTCAACCATACAAGAAGGTGGTATTTATGCTTGTTTGCTTTACAAATGGATTCGAATCCATTTAAAACTCGTATTTAAGCTATAATAATTTCAGAGAACCATACTCCCTCGTGCGACTGTCACAGGATGCATCAACAGTGCACGCCATTACCATTCATAGGTATGGCATTGCATGAGCCATTCAAAAACTTGGATGCATTTCCATTTATGCAACTTTTCATGACTGAGGGTCCATTATTTATGCCATTGGCGATTGCCTTGCTTCCATAGCATAGGACTCCATCCCACTGCCCACATGAAGCTGCTATAAGTCCTGTTGCAGTTGAAAGTGAACAGTAAAACATTAAGGCAGGTTAATCAGAAGAAAGCTAAAATGCTGTCATAGCAAACAAGAGTGAACTGGATAATAATTTCTATCTTACTGGCACTGCCAAATAAAATTGCTGAGCTAGGTGCCTAAGATAATTTAAATATTCAAAATGATAATGCAGAAACTTTCACCATGGATCAAAGAACCAATGAATTCTCCCAATTCCAACAGAATAAAACCAACACAATAAGATTACCTTGGCAAAGACACCATTAAACAGGAAACACAACTGGACAGACCAAGCAAATTCACAAGCAGTGACACTATTCTAGATGAATCATGGATGCTTCTCAGAAATTCATCAATTAGGTTCATCAGTGATTGCATCAGCTCAAGAAAGTTCACCAGCAATATTAAGTGGAACTCTCTCTCTAAGATAGTGGTCACAGTGAACGAATAAAAAATGTACAAATGAGTAGAAAACCATGGATACATTGACATGTGCATGAATAGGGATGAGAAACATTTTATATTCAACAATGCATTACCTAAAAAGAGACCAGAAGGTTTTCCTGGCCTTGACTTGAACTCAGGGTGGAACTGAGCACCTATGAAATACGGATGATCAGGAAGTTCCACAATCTGCAATCAATGTACAGAATTAAATATGAAATCAACAAGAAAGGAGAAGTACTTAATAGCACTGAATCATCAGGTACTGCCACAATTATTACGAACAAACTACAATTGAAGTAAATAATATTAAGTTGTATTCAAAAACATAATAAAAGTACCATGAACACTTACTTCCATTCGCTGCCCACTTTCATCCCTGCCAACAAAGCGCAGGCCGGACTTTTCCAGTTCTGGTACAACCTCAGGATTTACCTAGGTGATATCAACTAAACTTGTTAATGACCAAGCAAGCAAAAGAAAAGAAGATTACTCAGGACTGATATGACAAGCAGTTCTATGCTAATATGGATTCACCTCATATCTGTGCCGATGTCGCTCATCAACAAACCTTACATTGCCATACCTAAAGGATTAAAAAATATATGAATACATCAAATATTTTCGTGATACGTCATCTCCTGTAAGTGTGACACAACCATATAAAATACGATTTAGCCTTAAGCACTTGTTTATCCAAATTTAATACTCCTAAACATGAAACAAAGTTAAAAATCTCCCAATTCCTTACAACTTTGCAGATTTGCAGTCAGTGTTCCTGAAATAAGTCCTCCTTGATCCTAAGCGCATCGTCCCTCCCATGTGAGTCTTTGAAACCTGATAAATGTAGCCCATGAATGAATGAAAAATGAATTTACTAAGCCAGAAGGAATTAAAATTATCATCTTTAGTAAAATATTGTAGAAGTAATGCATGCCTCTGGCATGAATATGACACAGGGATTCTTTGTCTCAGGATCAAATTCCGTGCTGTTTGCATCATGCAAACCCAACACAGATCTTGCAAACTCTATAACAGCAATTTGCATCCCCAAGCAAATGCCCAAGAATGGGACATTATTTTCCCTTGCATACTTTGCTGCGAGAATCTTCCCTTGCACCCCCCTATCACCAAACCCTCCTGGAACCAGCACTCCATCAGCACCCTGTGCAAAAAAACAGTTCAGTTGTATAATCAGTTGCAATCATGGAACTAGCTTGTATCAGCAAATGAGGAAATCAAAACTGCATATTGGGCCAAAAGGCTATTAAAGTATAAAATTAAATGTACCTTCAATGAATTCCATGCATCTTTATATGCCTCGGGAGACTGCTGGGAAAACTTAGTTGTCAAGGACTATTGTCTATTGATTGTATACAATCTAACTTCTATTCGCAATATACAACAGAACAAAAATAATAAGTCACATAAGAAATGAGCTCAGCTTCACCTCTTTCCAAGTGATATCCTCCAGGTCGCTTGCAGGAACCCAGTCTACAATAAGTTTCCTTCGGCAGACAACAGAAGCATGCAAAAGAGCCTGCCATATAACCCAAAGTATAAGAATCTTCTACAATACAACTTATAAGCATTACATTGCACACATGGATTCTGCGAGCATATTTTTGATAAATTAATATGTCATTATGAACAGACCGCACATTTACAGCCCAATGTGACAGAGAACAAAATGCCAATCAGGAAGATGTTCCAGAAACTTCATTTCCCCAAAAGATTTTGAAATGGAAACAAAGGAAATTGTAATTGTTTTCAAAAAGAGACTCATTTGGAAAATTTTCACACTACTAAAGTGGTTGCATCGGACTTGAGGGGCAAAATGTGAACCCAACCAGCAAGAACCAAAGAAAGGAAAAGGCATTAAAGCTAGTAATCAAAGCGCAAGCATTGCACAATCATCCAAGAGATGTATTATACAAAATGCCTGCAAAAATATGACTCTTCAGCAAGCCACTCACCTTCAAGACAGAGAGATAAGAATCTGACAGCCCTGTGTATTTTCCTACCATAGCAATTCGTACCTGCAATATGCACAAAATAAAAGCATGACAACTGATACCACATGGATAAATATGCCTAGACGGACCAAATAGAAGTTCAAGGCCTACCGGATCAGACAACTGGTCATAAACTTTTGTCCGAGCAGTCCATTCCTCCAACTCTGGCTTCCTTGCAATGCTGGAAAGAAATGGCGACATGTTGAGTGATGCCCAAGAAAGCAGAACAAAGGGGCAAGCATTCATTTATTGAAGGATAAAACAAAAGGCCAAGGAAGAACTGATTCACACCACATACCCCATAAGGTTCAGTCCCTTCAGAATTGCTTCATGTGCCTTTTGGTCCTATCATGAGGGGTTGAAAAGAGGCACGAAGAAGCTCTATTGAGCCTTTTGCTATGAAACAAATATGAAGGTGTAGTGTTTGAATTTCAAAGTTCTTAAACTACTTACTCTTAGCAGCAAAGGAATGTGCCAAATGTTTGGGACATCATATAGAGTCATGATGTTTTCTACCTATAATCAAGTTGCTTACAAATGATTAATGATCGGTCAAAAAAGGCCAACAAAGCTTATCACCATTTAAGAGCAGTACCGGCACATGGCAAAATTGAGAGAGCTTTCCTTTAACATTCTCATCAAGCGCCTGTGACAGATGACCTGACAACTTTAGTCTACTATCAGCACAATTATTAAAAGAAGTACAGAAGTGATAGATGAGGCAAACCTTTGCACTTCTACAAGCTAGAATATTTGGGGTCAAACCCAGTCCTCTAAGACCTCGGACGCTATGCTGGGTAGGCTTTGTTTTCTGTGGGACAATATGACAGAGGCTATAGTTAGCATGCCAAGGACATAATTCAGGAACACATCCATATCTAGCATATTAAGAAATCAGTCAATTGACAAATTGATTCTAACTAAAGATACCTGTTCACCAACAACATTGAGTACAGGAACAAGGCTGACATGAATCAAGCAGAAATTGCCAACTCCTGCAGAAATATTTAGGTGGGTAAACAACAATGTTTCGCCGAAAACTCGCAAGAGCAAATTTACTTAAATCAAACATGGTGTAACCTTACCTACTCGGTAAGAGAATTGACCAAGTGCCTCGATAAATGGCATAGATTCGATATCCCCTGCATTGATATGAATTTAGTCCGCCCAGAACCAGGAAAATGA
Source organism: Eucalyptus microcorys (assembly GCA_014182515.1). NCBI lineage: Eukaryota > Viridiplantae > Streptophyta > Magnoliopsida > Myrtales > Myrtaceae > Eucalyptus > Eucalyptus microcorys. The sequence goes on along the minus strand of CM024567.1, from coordinate 12,328,108 downwards.
TAGTCACTACTAAAGCTACTTACCTATAGTACCACCGAGTTCAATGACGCAAACATCTGCCGGGCCTTCTTGACCGTCAACCGGTATCATGGCTGCACGTTCTATCCACTCTTGAATGGCGTCCGTAATATGTGGAACCACCTAGAAAACAGCAAAATTTGGTTAAAACTATAAGGAACCCAGCACTACAGAGAACCTAAAGTAAACGTAAAATTAAACCACAGACAATGCTACGTCCAGTTGAATAAGAGTAGTAATAGTTGCAAAGCTCTAACTTTTTACAATATCAAATTGCCTAACAGACCTGGACCGTCTTTCCAAGATAATCACCTCTTCTCTCCTTGTCAAGAACTGACTGTTAAAACACCAAAAATATGTTAAATTTAGGAAGGCGCATTTCTCGATTCTCAAGGACATCCATATACAGAATGCAAGAAATTTGATGAGTTGAATACCTGATAGATTTTGCCAGTTGTGATGTTATTATCCCGAGTTAAAGTGATTTCAAGAAATCTTTCATAATTTCCGAGGTCCAAATCCACCTAAGAAACAATTTCAGATGAACCTTTACTCCACTGCCAGGAGAAAATTCTAGAGAACATGGGCAGAGAAGCAAAGAGCGCGCATATGCTCGATAAGCAAGTGCAAGTGTGCAAATGAGACCTGTAGGTCAGTTACAAGTACAAGGTTACCTCGCCACCATCATCTAAGACAAACACCTCGCCATGCTCGAAGGGGGACATAGTCCCGGCATCGGTGTTCAAATAAGGATCTGAAAAGCATCATAGAACAAGGAGAAACAATCAAACCAAAGGAGGCAAAGAAGCGTAAAAGAGATGGCAAGGCAGACAGGGGGGCGACAGAGGGGGGATACCAATCTTAATAGAAGTGACGCGGAGGCCGCAAGCCTTGAGGAGGACCCCGATGCTACTGGCAGTGACGCCTTTGCCGAGGCCGCTGACGACTCCACCCGTGACGAGGACGTACTTCATTGTCTCTGGCAAAGCAAAAAAGCCCATGGGGCGTGCTAAACGTCAGTCGAGGTTTTGTCAATGAGGAAGGTATTGAGTAGCAAAGTCAAAAAGACGAGAGCGAGCGGTTTGTCGGGCGTGATAAAAACCAAAAGGACAAGGCAAGAACAAAGCGGATAAGACATGGATATGGATGTTAATCTGTAACGAGAGAAAAACAAAAGACAAGGAAGAAGCGGCTGTTGGGTGGGAACGGAGAGAATGATAAGAAACCTTGTTCAGCTCACAATGGCGGTTGACACAAGGCCGCTCCCCACGACCGTTTCTCCGGTTTGCGTCGGCGTGAGACGTGGAGAGGTTAGTACCCTCGCTCTCTCTCTCTCTCTCGCTCTCGCTCTCTGTTTCTCTCTGTGTCTCGCTCTCGCGCTCGCTGGCTGGGCTTCCCTCCTTGGCGTGGCGGCGGGCGATGGGAGCGGCGATGATGTTTCAACTTCTTATTTAGAGAGAGACGAGGACTCCCCTAGCCGCCCCACCCTCAAGAGGTAAAACACGGGAATCGATAGGAGTTTAAATACCCACGAAGGGGAGATGCGAAAAGGCTAACTCCCAACTCAAACGGTAATATAAAAAAAATCTCATATGATTTACTTGGAATGTTAAAGGATCGCACTTTCCCCTTTTTTTTCTCGATATTCATCCATCTCCTTTTCTAATTCTATTAACTTTACGCTGCACGAGTCTGTTAGTTCTAAAATTAATGGCGACAATTATAATAAAAGTCTTATCAATCTGTCGCATTTATGAATTTCAATTATAAAAATTTTCGTTTGTTTATTTTAATTATAAAACTTAAAAAAAGTTGACGTGTTCGGATCTTTTCATTTATCCCATCAAAATAGTGATGATATTTTCTTGAACCAAATGGACCTCTGATTATCTCTTTTTACAAACAAAGCATTTTAATATTTTGATATGGAATTCAATTGAGGCCATGTGTCTAAAAAAGAATAATTACTCATTCGAAATTCAGATTCCAGAGGGTCTTAGGAAACACACATCAAAAGATATTTAGGTTAATTTTTTTTTATTCACTTACACTAATAAACAGCGGAAGGATTTGGCGAAATTGAGTTCAAATGAAGGAAGTGATAAACATCTGAACGAGACAAGCTGGAGAATTAATTTCGGCTACAATTGTCTCATTTTCAAATAAATTTGAGGGAGTACACGAATCATACTAAGCCTACAAAAAGAAAAAAAAAAAAAAAAAAAGGCTCTAAAAAGAAGGGGGGAACAAGAGACCTTGCTTGGCGGCTGGCTATTAGGGTTTCTCTGGTGCAGGAAACGCACGTGCCCATCAATGAAGCAGCTGGTCGTCCACGTCCTCGTCCCGGAAGGTGCAGCGAGCTCCCCTGTTCCTCCTCCTCCTCCTTCCCCAAACCCTGCCTCCGCCTGTCTCCTCGACTCCGACCCTCCAGACTCTCCCGCTTCCGTCGCCGCCGAAGTGAACCGCCTTAGGCACGACCCCAATCCCGACCGCGCCTTCTCCTTCTTTCGTTCTGTGGCTTCCCTCTGGACCCTCACTTTTTGCCTCCTCCGTCTGCGTCCTCTCCCCCCTTCACCTCCCTCTCCCTGCTCCCGCCTCGATTTCGTCCTCTCCGCCTCATCGCCTTGCGGCAGGGTACTCTGCTCTTCCTTTCTTGATTCTCTTGCTCTGCCAGGGGGACACCCTCTCTTCCTATTTTCAGGCCTTGACGAGATGCCATCGATTCCTCTTGTGATTCCTCCTATTCGCTTATCATTAAGGAAAAAAAAAATCCCGATATTTGCTTTTAATATCGATGACATATTATTAACTGAGCATTGGCATCTACAGTCTAATACTTGCAGGATGGCTTCTTTATGATGATTTGGGCTTTGTGTAGTACCATCTTACTGGAGAAGGGCGCTGATGATGACAAACTTGGACTTGATACCTTTTGACAGCACGCGCCAAATTGGAGCTTTTGCAGTGGCCATGAATCAAGGCAGCAGCAGTGGACAACGGAGACACTGTCATGCTCTCCCGTATAGGCGGACTCCAGTATAGGCATAGTCACTCAGGGAGATCCCAGCAGCCCGCCAATCGATGAGAACCTCATAAGCCAACGGGAGATAGTTATTGTAAGCAAAGGTATTGGAGGTGACCCAATCTCGACCATGTAGTGGAATAACAAGCGAGCGGCTCCATCCAGTTCGTGAGTCCTGCAAAGGGCCTTGGTATAAGTGTAGTCATTGGGAATAAAATCGAGCCACTTCAACTGCTCATACAGAGTGATGGCGGCAGCGGGATTGGGGCTCTCGATCAAGCTGTTGAAGTGGAGGCCGAACATAGGCCTTGACGAGGGAGTTGAGGGGGCCTGCTCAGCAAAGCAAAGAGAATGCAGTAATGAAGGAATAGCAGAACACCGTACAAAAGGAAGGAGATGATGCGGCAGGAGAAGCGAAATCGAGGCGGGAGCGGAAGGCGAAGGGGAGAGGACGGAGATGAAAGTGGCCTAAGTGGGAGGGTCGACAGTTAAGTCACAGGAATCCAGGTGACGAAAGAAGGAGAAGATGAGGTTGGGGTGGTGCTGAAGCTGGTTCACTGCGGCGGCAACTGACGTGGGAGAGATTGGAATCGGGGAACATTGGGAGGGTCTGGAGGGTCGGAGTCGAGGAGACGTGGAGGCAGAGAGGAACTGGGTTTGGGGAAGGAGGAACAGAGGAACTTCTTGGTGCACCTTACACCTACAGGGGCGACCCCGTGTGCTTCGTTGATGATGTAATGTGTGTGTGTGTCCTTCTTGCAACAAAGATCCCTACTTAGACTAGTGACTCTTCAGCTGCCGCCATGTCAAAATACCGAAAATTTACAAAGAACAGCTTGAGAGAGAGAGAGTTGGAGAGACTTGACTCCTCTTCGCGATTCTCTAAGATGTGTATATATATATATATAGTTTTCTATATCTCTTGATATTTCACGTATATCTCATTTAATTGTACATATCTTGATTGATATAAATCATTTCATAAAACAGTCAATCCATAAAATATATCGGAATTCTCCAATTAAATATATCACACCTCATACTAGGCAAAAAGATTAGACTAAATGTATACTTTTAAAATAGTCAATCCATAAAATCTCATAAAGGTCATTGCGATGGCCTTCTAGCCCTTGCCAAATTTGGATGACAGCAAGCACCTTCACTTGGTGCTGTCAACAGGGGCTATGGCCCTTGTCTGCAAAGTAGGGCAAGGATTGTTTGGTTGGAGAAAATTTCATCAATGTATTGATGGAGTAAATAAAAAGATTCAAATGCATCGACTTTTAAAGTTTCATAACGGAAGAAGTATACCCCAAATGCCAAAACTTGGCACAGAGGAACACTTAAGTGCCAAAAGTTAAAAAAGTGATGCTTAAGTGTCAAAATCAGAGCAAAATAGATCACTTAAGTGCCAATCCAACCAAAATCCATGAACCTAGACTTAGAACCAGGGAAGACGAAGTCAGTTTCCTACAGGTATGCCTTCCCACTATGGGCGAACCTCTCCCATTCGAGCTCTTCAAGGATAGCCTTTTAGCAGAAAATCACTTTGACCTTTAGTTCAGAGCCTAGAGATACTGAAAGATGCCAGGATAGGAACGTTTCTAACTATCCGAGCTGCATTTCTCAAAGGATCCTACTAGGTTGGAGAAGACAGAGGAGCTTAGAAAGCCATGGAGAGTTTTACATAAAACACTCATTTTACTTCAAGGGACTCTGCTTAACACATTATATCCTCCTTGCCTTTTATAAACATTGGGAGGTCAAACACAAACAAGGACCATGCTCATGGGTCCAAAACATACCGAGGCTCCGAAAACTTCCGGTAGGAAATTATTTTTTGCGATATAAACAGTGATAATAAACAGTGATAATAAACAGTGATTTCCCTAACATACTACTATAGCAATGCTATAATGATCTGCTACAGTTAGTGGTCTCATCCGTCACAAGCATTGTAGTCATAACCTGAGTCATCAGAACTATGCATTTCTGCCAGAAGATGTTCTTCATACTTTTGCTCAAATCATACAAGTGAATCTGGTGAGAGGATTTGGTTTGACAATGATGCTTCCTCTTGATTTTGCAAGGAGCCTGTAGTGTTAGTAAGCATGTTTAGCTAAGGCCAATTAGATGATTGAACATAATAGGATGTGTCAATGCCTAAAGATAAGGACAAAGGTCCTTAATCATAGGGGTCTTGGGAGAGAGAACCTCCTCATTATGCATAGGGGTGTTGAGAGAACCGTGTAGGGTCATCTGTGTCCATCATTTTTTGCTCATGTGATGATGCAGCTTGTCTGAATTCCTTGAGTGCTTCTTTGGCTTTTGGTGTAAGGCTATAATGATCCCATGCAATGGGTACATTATAGTTCCATATATCTTCAAGAATGGTTTTATTTTCCTGGCACAAAACTCTTTGGAGTTCTCGGTACTGGTGTTCACAGCAACCAATAAGTCTTGGAAAAGATTTGTAAATCCGAGCTTCTGTAAGGTGTGGTTGAGGTTTATAGGATATGGTTCCTATAATCTGTGGAGTATCGGTGACGTTGCCATTATTTTTTACAAGAGCCCATGGATGTTAGAAGAATAAAAGAGTGTGGACCGCAGGGTTTGGTTGGGTGGTTCTCAATTCTTTCTGTAAGAGCTACTTCCAATGAGTGGGAGAATAAAACCAATTGAGGAAAGCTAAGAGGTTTTTGTCACTTTCCTTTTCAATGTTTCGACCGAATCTGAATATCCTGGTGAGGTTGGCAATCAATCTTCTGGTTGGAATTTCAATAGCTATTAAGTACTTATTAGTTAAGTACCATAATAACCATCACAATTGATCATGGAAGTCTTCTTCCTTCTAGATTAAAGGATGTATGAACAAATAGTCCAAATTTAATCCAAAATGATAAAGAATTGAACCTCCATGGAGTCTGAATAGATCTGTGGCGCATTGTCACATGAGGTTTTCCAGATTTTCATCGAGGCTATCATTTTGGACTTGTTCAATAATCTCTTGAGGGTATTGTCAGCTTGGCCAATCTCGTATTCTTTCAATCTTATACTTTTCATTGTGATGAAGAGTATGGAAAGCATGCCTCATGATGTACATGTTGATTTCTACTAGTACCTTTGGTCTTGACAAGAAGTCAGCAAGCATGTTCTTCTTCCAAGCAATGTGTTTGGTTTCAAAAGAGTATTTTGAAAACCATTCAGCCCATCCAAGCAGTTGAGAATTTGGAATCTGCTTTTGTTTGAACTTGGTCATCTAAGGAAAGGATGTCATATCTAATTCTACCAGGAAGTGATGGCCTATGAGATGGAATTCGAACTTTTTTATTCCATTTTTCACCGCCAAGATCTCTTTGAAAGTGGAGTGAAAATGCCTTTCAACCTAAGAGAATTTTCCACTTTTGTAGGCACATAGGTGTCTCTTACCATCAATTTCTTCGAACAAGATGGCTGCCCAGTATTTATCACTGGCGTCAGTCTGGAGAATTCTCTTTCCTATTGATGGGATTTGTAATGGAGGAAGAATCTACATAATCTCCTTAAGTTCAGCGACTTCTTTAATCTGAGATTTTCCCCAAGGTTGAGGATTTTTTTTCAACTTGATTGCAGTGGAATTAGCAGTTTGGCAATATTTGGAACAAAATCACTAAGATAATTAATTATCCCAAGAAATTGCCAAACTTTGCTTTGTCGTAAAGTTTTCTTCAAGGAATTTCAATAATTCCTGAGCAATGTGTGGCCCTGGATAATATGTCCATTCATTAAGGTACATACCAAGAAAATCAATTTATATTTGAACAATATTCATCTTTCTCTGAGAAAGTATAATCTCATGTTTTTTCACGAATTCTACAAACTGCCCAAGAAGTTGGCAGTGGGATTCCTCATCAGGGCTGTAAAGCAGAATATCATCAATATATACTGCTACACTTGACAAGATGGGTTGGAAGATTCGACATATGGCCTTCTGGAATATGGATGGTGCTACTTTTAGGCCAAAAGGAAAAACTTTTCATTGAAAATGTTGGTTCGGGATGCAGAACCCTATCTTGGGTCTATCTTCAGGATGAATGCCTTCAAAACATAGCAATAGAAGAGCTGGGTGGTGTTGCTTGTGGAGTCTCGAGTGGGTAGGAATGTTTTTTCACCCACTTTAGGATTGGCTTATAAAACGGGAAAATGGCTGGTTTTTTCTTAAAAGGAGATAATGGTGGTGGAGTTGGTGAAACGAAGGGTGGAGCAATGAACTCTGGTGGTGGAGTTGGGGCATAAGAAACCATAAACTGGAATTTATCACACTCACCAAGAGTATCAACGGAGAGATCTCCATTCAAGTACCTTTGGTACATAGTATCCTTTGACTTTCTATGCCTTCGTCGAGGTCTTGCATTTGGGTCTACTTCGTCAAGAGAATTTGTACAATAGGAACATTGACAAAAAGGATCCCAGAAGCAGTGACCATACTTGTCCTTATAGTAATGGACATGGTTTCCATTACTTTGGAAATATTGAACAAGCTTTTTGGGGTCTGGCTCGGAAATCGACTCAGGAACACATGGTTCGATCATGAAGAGAGTATGGAAGATAGAAGAAATTTCTTCCTTTTCCTTGCCAAATTTGATAGAAACCACTTTAAATGCTGGAACAATCTTTGTAACCTTATGTCCAAACTTCAATATCGCTCTTTCAGATCCCCAGTTACTTTCTTTCCTAAAAGTCTAGGTCCAGCTCACTAGAGCTCCTCAAACTATTAACTCTGTTGCAGCAACACTACACTATCAAATGGTTTATCGAGCATCCTGCATCCATGTTCCCAGGCAAATTCCAAAGGAAAAGCTGGCCAAGTTTCTCCCAGAGACATGGATCACCGATTATGAAAAGTTGCATAAGAACACCAAGCATTTCCAATCATCAGACTCCGAATTTGTCAGAAAGAAAGATGGAACTGTTTCCATCAAATTTGGCAAGGAAAATGAAGAAAGTCCTTCTATCTTCCAGACCCTTTTCATGATTGAACCATGTGTTCCTGAGTCGATTTCTGAGCCAGACCCCAAAAAGCTTGTTCAATATTTTCAAAGTAATGGAAACCCAAGTCCATTTCTATAATGACAATTATGGTCACTGCTTCTAGGATCCTTTTTGTCAATGTTCCTATTGTACAAATTCTCCTAACGAAGCAAACCCAAATGCAAGACCCCACGAAGGCACACAAAGTCAAAGGATACTATGCACCAAAGGTACTTGAATGGAGATCCCTCCTTTGATACTCTTGGTGAGTGTGATAAATTCCAGTTTATGGTTTCTTATGCCCCAACTCCATCACCAGAGTTCACTGCTCCACCCTCAATTTCACACTGCTCCACCCTCCGTTTCACCAACTCCACCACCATCATCTCCTCCTAAAAAAAAACCAATCATTTCCCTGTTTTATGAACCAATCCTAAAGTGGACGAAAAAGTATCCCTACCCACTCGAGACTCCACAAGCAACACCACCCAGCTCTTCCATTGCTATGTTCCGAGAGGCAGATTTTCCTCCTCTTGCACGTGAACGCTCGCAACTTTCATTCCCTGCCCTAGAAGAATTCATCGACCCACAAGGTAGATATCGGCATGTTCCTAAGATACCTGTCCCCACTAATGTGGATGAACATAAAAGACAAAAAAGAACTTATGTTGCTGAAGCCGTCCTGAATTGCAATCGGAGACTCTTTTAGCACACAACAATGCATTCAAAGCAATTGATTCCAAAATTGTGAATGTGCAACAAGATCTTCGAAAATATAATGAAACCACCAAGAAAATGCTTTTGGACTTCCAAAAAAGGCTTCATGCCTTGGAATCCGGACAACATTTGGGATATCATCATCTTAAAAGCCCCAAGACGGAAATAGAAAAACTCAAAAGACAGATCAAACTCCTTGAAGAAGGGAGGTTCAATCCTTTTAACCCATTCCCGACTACATTGCGGACAGAGCATTCGCTTCCACCACTCAAACATCTATCTTTGCTACCCTCACAGATGCTCCCATCAAATAAGATAAGACAGATGTGGTAGATATGCGAAATCGCCTCAAAGAACTGGATTGAATAAGGAAAGAAAAGAAAAAGGAGAAGAGGCCTGAAGAATCCCCACTTGTTATAAAGGAAAAGCCAGGCCAAATGATGCTATCAAATCCGTTAGAATAATTCCTGAAAGATCTAAGCAATCAGAAAGAGCAGCTAGATCTGGTCACTTCAACAGACCAACTTCTAGCAGAAGCAGTTCTTCCAAACAACTCTGATACTAAGTCATAATCAGTATCTCTCTCATCCTCGTCATCCTTCTCAATCCCTGACATTGATTCATTTCCTATTGTGCCGGTAACTTCATCAATATTTATGGCTGACCCTCCTGACCAAGATATGGAATCCAACCCTTCTAAACCAGATGTGGTTAAAGCAAACAATCCTTCTCAAAATATGACTTCCTCCTCCAAACAGTTTTTCACTGTTGACGACATTCCCTATTCTAAATGGCCAGAAAAATTTGAGGAATTCCATACTTGGTTAAATGCCCAAGCTCTTACCAATCAGGATAAATATGATATCATTTTTGGTTTTGTCACAAGGTTCACAGGGAGCCTCAAGCATTGGTGGCAATTGGTGACAGAACAAGACTAGCTTCAATTTTTACTCTCATTAGATTTTAGCCATGCCATTACCCTCCTATACCATTTTTTCATTGGAAAACTTTCTAACCTTCAAGAGCTCAAAAGGAGAGAATTCTTTGAAAAAACATCTCGATAAACATTATCGGGAAATGCTCAAGCTTTTCTATGGTATTGGAGCTGATCCAAACCTAAAGCAAATCTTTCTGACTTCCATCCCCAAAGAGTTACCCCCAACAAGTTGAGAAATCTTTTCTTAGCAGACAAATAAGAATTATGGATATTTCTTTGGGAGAAATACAACAAGAGTCCATATGTGCCTTGATGATTTGTGTTTGAAGTGCCAAATGGTCAAAACTTATCTCATAGACAACAGAGAACTTGATAGAGCCTATTCTCGCCAAGAGCTGAAGATCAAATGCTCCAAAAGAGATTGTGATGGTTCTAGTGGAAAGTCTTCCAAAAAAAAAAAAAAGCATTTTAAGAAATTCTGGATAAAGAAATCCAGACATGGATCTAAGTACTTCCGGAGAAAGAAGAAATGGTGATTCCTGCAAAAAAGGAAGGATCGTTCAGGCCACAAGAAATCAACCCGATGCTTCATCTGCAACCAAAAGGGCCATTTCGCCAAAAATTGCTCCTAGAGAAGAAAATGCCATAATCATTTGATAAATCATATAGAGATTAAGACATGCATTTCACTTGAAAATGATTATGTCGAATCTCTATTCTCTGCAGATGAAGAACCATCTGAACAAACTCTTTGCGTCATCCATTGTTACCAAACTCCCAGTGAAACTGATTCAGAATCAGATTGTGAAGACCTTTTTCACATATCCCCCACTTCATCAAAACAAAACCCTGACATATTTTCAAGCCAAATTCATTGTCCCCATTTTCTCGTGAAAATTTTCACTTCAAAGTTTGTCAAGCCTATCACTATTATTGCTCTCATAGACACTGGTGCAAGTTGTTTAATCTTAGACACTAAAGTTCTTCTTGAAAAGTATTGGACTTCTTGTATTCGATATTTTAATTCTGCCTTAAGAGACACTTTTTCTACGAATATAAGAACTACCCCAGTAACTATCCAGTTTTTTCCCCAGTGTACCATAACCACAAAAATTTTTGAATCCAATCTTCCCAACAAAGATTTGATCATTGGTTGGGATATCATGACTCAGATTTATCAACTTCGTATCATTCTTGAAAAATGTCTTAAGTATAAGGGCCAATTCTCTGAATTTGTCAATATTCAAAGACTTGTTTTCCATCCAAATGAATCTGTTAGATCCGATCATGCATAAGTTTTTAGAATCCTGCTCGGAATCCCATTCTGAATTCTCTCAGAAGTGTTCTCATCCTTTATGGAAAAATCCGGAATTCTTTGTTCGCCTTCTCTTCAAGAAAAATGAAGACATCAACCAACCAAGGCGAGTCATATGGGAATGAATCTATAACATCTAATTGTTACTCGGAAGGAATGCTCAGAACTGCTACAACAAGACCTTATTGAAATTTCAAATTCTCAGTGGGCTTGTGAAGCCTTCTATGTTAATAAGCAAGCCGAGCAAAATAGATGAAAGATGCGACTAATAATAAATTATTGGCCTGTAAACCTTTTTCTTCAAGATGACAAATTTCTTCTACCTTCCAGAAATTCCCTTTTTACCGGAGTGTCAAAAGCTCATATTTACTCCAAATTTGATCTTAAAGCCGAATTTTGGCAATTGGGCATCCATCTTGAACATAGACCCAATACAGGGTTCTGCATCCCAAACCAACATTTTCAATAGAAAATTCTTCCTTTTGGCCTCAAAAATAGCACCATCCCTATTCCAGAAGTCCATGTGTCGAATCTTCCAACCCATCTTGTCAAGTGCAGCAGTATATATTGATGATATTCTGCTTTACAGCCCTGGTGAGGAATCTCACTACCAACTTCTTGGACAATTTGCAGAAATCATGAAAAAACATAGGATTATGCTTTCTCAAAGAAAGATGAATATTGCCCAAACATAGATTGAATTTCTTGGTATGCACCTTAACAAAGGGACATACTATCCAGGGACACACATTGCTCTGGAATTGTTGAAATTCCTTGAAGAAAACTTTACGACAAAGCAAGTTCGGCAATTTCTTGAGATAATTAATTATCTCAAAAACTTTGTTCCAAACATTGCTAAATTGCTTATTCCACTGCAATCAATGCTGAAGAAAAATCCTCCACCTTAGGGAAAATCTCAGACTAAAACAATTGCTGAACTTAAGGAGATTATGCAAACTCTTCCTCCATTACAAATCCCATCAACAGGAAAAAGAATTCTTCAAACTGACACCAGTGAATACTAAGCAGCCATCATGTTCGAAGAAATTGATGGTAAAAGACACATGTGTGCCTACAAAAGTGGAAAATTCTCTTAGGTTGAAATGCATTATCACTCCACTTTCAAAGAGATCTTGACGGTGAAAAATGGAATAAAAAAGTTCAAATTCCATCTCATAGGCCATCACTTCCTAGTAGAATTAGATATGGCATCCTTTTTTCAGATGACCAAGTTCAAACAAAAGCAGATTCCATATTCTCAACTACTTCGATGGGCTGAATGATTTTCAAAATACTCTTTTGAAACCAAACACATTGTTGGGAAGAAGAACGTGCTTGCTAACTTCTTATCAAGACCAAAGGCACCAGTAGAAATCAACATGTACATCATGAGGCGTGCTTTCCATACTCTTCATCACAATGAAAAGTATAAGATTGAAAGAATATGAGATTGGCCGAGCTGGCAATACCCCCAGGAAATTGTTGAACAAGTCCAAAATGACAGCCTCAATGAAAATCTGGAAAACTTCATATGGCAATGCCACACAGATCTATTCAGACTCAATAGAGGTTCAATTCTTTATCATTTTGGTAAATTCGGACTATCCGTTCATACATCCTTTAATCTGGAAGGAAGAAGACTTCCATGATCAATTGCGATGGTTATTATGATACTTAACCAATAAGTACTTAATAACTATTGAAATTCCAACCAGAAGATTCATTGCCAACCTCACCAGGATATTCGGATTCGATTGAAACATTGAAAAGGAAAGTGACAAAAACCTCTTAGCCTTCCTCAATTGGTTTTATTCTCCCACTCACTGGAAGCAGCTTTTACAGCAATAATTGAGAACCACCCAACCAAACCCTGCGGTCCACACTCTTTTATTCTTCTAACATCCATGGGCTTTTGTAAAAAACAATGGCAGCATCACCGATACTCCACAGATTATAGGAACCACATCCTATAAACCTTAACCACACCTTACAGAAGCTCGGATTTACAAATCTTTTCCAAGACTTATTGGTTGCTGTGAACACCAGTACCGAGAACTCCAAAGAGTTTTGTGCCAAGAAAATAAAACCATTCCTGAAGATGTATGAAACTATAATATACCCACTACATGAAATCATTATAGCCTTACACCAAAAGCCAAGGAAGCAATTGAGGAATTCAGACAAGCTGCATCATCACAGGAGTAAGAAATGATAGACACAGATGACCCTGCACAGTCCTCTCAAGCCCTTATGAACAATCGAGAGGTTCTCTTTCCCAAGACTCCTATGATCAAGGACATTTATCCTTATCTCTAGGCATGGAGACATCATGTTATGTTCAACCATCCAATTGGCCTCAGCCAAACATGCCTACCGACACTACAGGTTCCTTACCAAAATCAAGATGAAGCATCCTCGTCAAACCAAATTCTTTCACAAGATTTACTTGCAAGACTTGAGCAAAAGTATGAAGAACATCTTTTGGCAGAAATGCATAATTTTGATGACTCAGACTTTGACTACAATGTTCATGATGGACGAGACCACTGACTATAGCAAATCACTATAGCATTATTGTAGCAGTAGGTTAGGGAAATCACTGTTCATTTGTCATTGTTCATACCGCCAAAAATAATCCCGACCGGAAGTTTCCGGAGCCTCTGTATGTTTTGGACCCATGAGCATGGTCCTTATTTGTGTGTGACATCCCAATGTCTATAAAAGGTAATGAGGATGTAATGTGTTGAGCAGAGTCCTTGAAGTAAAGTGAGTGTTTTGTGTAAAACTCTCCATGGCTTTCTAAACTCCTCCGTCTTCTCCAGCCTAGTAGGATCCTTTGAAAAATGCAGCTCGAATAGTTAGAAACGTTCTTGTCCTAGCATCTTTGAATGTCTCTAAGCTCTGAACTAAAGGTCAAAGTGGTTTTCTGCTAAAAAATTTTCCCTAAAAGGCTTGAACAGGAGAGGTTTACCCACAATGGGAAGGCATACCTGCAGGAAACTGACTCTATCTTCTCTGGTTCTAAGCCTAGGTCCATTCATGGTATCAGATGTAATGATTTTCCGACAAAATAAGTGCAAAACGGCGTTGTTTTTGGACATTGATGTGGCTAGATAATGCAAAAACGATGTCATTTTGGTGCTGATGTGGTAAAAAATTAATATAAAAATTAATAAATTTAAATTTAAAACTAAACTTATTTAAAACATTTAAAAATACAAATTTTTTTTTTTTTTTTTTAAAAAGGAAGGGAGGCGGCTGAGGGCTGAGCCCTCGCCACCACTACCTCCCCGCCGCTGTCGGAAAGGGTTGGCGATGGAGGGGGGAGAATCAGCCGGGGTCGTTGGGCCTATGACCCTCACCTAGATCTAGGGCGAGAGTCGCGGCCCTCACCCGGATCCGACAGAGGGCCCAACCCTCGCCCAAATCTAAGGCGAGCGTCGCGACCCTCACCCGATCTGGCCAAGAGCCACCACCCATTGAGGCGACCCCCTAACGGGCAATAGCCCTTGGCCTGACCGAGCGAGGGCCACCGACCCTCGCCAGATTTAGGCGAGGGTCGCAGCCCTCGCCTGGTCGGGCCAAGGGTCGCCGCCCGCTGGGGTTGCCTTAGCTGGCTGCAACCCTTAGCTCGACCGGGCAAGGGCTCGCGGGCCCTCGCCACTAGTCAACCGAGGTCACCAGCCCCTGGCCAAGGCCCGACAACCCCAGCCGACCCTACCCCCTTCGTCGCCAGCCCTTTCCGATGGCGGGAGGGAGATGGCGACGACAACACTCAACCCTTAGCTACCTCCCTTCCCTTTCTTCTTTTTTTTTTTTTTTTTAATATTTGTATTTTTTTAAAAATGTTTTAAATAAATTTAGTTTTAAATTTAATTTAATTAATTTTTATATTAATTTTTTACCACATCAACATGACATTGTTTTTGCATTGTCTAACCACGTCAGAATCCAAAACGATGCCGTTTTGAACTTACTTTGTCAGAAAATCGCCACGTCAGCATTTTTGCCGGATTAGCACTTAAGTGTTCCATTTTACTCCGATTTTGGCACTTAAGTATCACTTTCCTAACTTTTTACACTTAAGTGTTCCTCTATGCCAAGTTTTACCACTTGTGGTATACTTCTTTCGTTTCATAACTAACATAAACAAACTAAAAGTTTCACTATTGAAATGAACAAATGTATTCCAACAAGAAAAAGGAATAAATGTGACAAATTTTAGTACTTCTATTATAATTGTCCCAATTAACTTTATGTCAATTAAGTAATGTAGATCACGTGATACAAAGGTTTAATTAGGTCTTTTATAAGTCTCTGTATTTACAATAGTGTATATTACAAATGACAAACTGAGACCACTCAAAGATTTTCATACAAATAAAAAGCGATAACTTAATTAAACACGCAAGCCACACGAGGGGTGAATACATGGGATGAAGATCTCAGCCCACAAGAAGAGAGAACCATTGGCTCAATTGTGGAGGCGGGTGGAACTAGAGCTTAGTTACGACTTTCTGTCGATTCTAGATAAGTGTCAGATAAACCAAAAACGTGTTATAGAGTAAATCATATTTTACAAAGGAGCATGCGCTCTATAACCTCGTGAAGAGAAACTTTTTGTGGGCTATAGTGAAGAATTTTGTCAAATTAGTGTACAGTTCTTTGATTCTGCTTATGGTAAAGACTTATGCTAGATAGAGAAGTGAATGCAAAATAAATGACGTTCTGACAAAGATATTTTATTCCTAGCTTAGACCACTTTCCATCGTCTTGTTGGAGTTGGAGTTGGCCCTTGGGAAGATATGCAAAAGTTCGACGACAAGATCCCTACACGTGAAATTGATAATTTTCAGGTTACCCCTCTACTCTTGCTCCCACTCCTACTCTCAGTCACCTTTATGTTTGGGAGTTTAAATTATAGGATTGCCAAAAATTAGTAGAGGGATTTAGGAATTTTCAATTAGAAATTGATAATCAACATTCGAATCTCATCAACTGCATGTATAGTAATTAATTTATAAAACTTGCAGAATATTCACGGTACTACCTTATCAAAATACTAGAGAAATTTCCAGGTGTTCTCGTGCACTTTTTCTCATTTGTTGTCCAGTAGAATGATCTTTACTATTATACTTCATATAAATAATACCCAACACTCTTCATGAGCCGGTAAAATCGCATGGGGTGACAGTGACAATGATGGTTTTAGTCCACACGAGAAGTTTCTCGGTCTAAACTAGATGGTTTTTCATTTGAATCAAACAATTTACTAGCATGCACCTTCTTGTATCAACTTAATCTATCGAACAAATTTTCTACAAAAGATGGCTAGAGCACGGCCCACATAACGACTCTGAACCTTTCAAGTATATTGGCTTTTTCTAGTCATGAAGGCCATTTCACTTAAATCTGTTTTCTGAACTTAAATTATTTAGATAAGTACACTAGAAGTGTCATAATTTTAGTACGGCGTTTATTTAAGTGTTACAAATTTAAAAAATCGATAACTTAAGTGACATTGGCAATTTACCTTATTAGAAAATCTAACATAGACGCTAGTCATCATATGTGGCATCACCGACGTTAACATGGACGAATAATAAAAATTCAAAGATAAAAAAATTCCACATTGAAATGGAAAATTAATTTTAAAAAAATTCATGTAAGACGATTTATCAAAGATGCCAATCAAATATATAATTTTACTTCGATGTGACACTTAAATGAAAAAAGAAAAGTTATGACACATAAGTGTTATCACACTCAAGTGATAGCCGTATACAAGTTATGACACTCTTGCTTTCCTTATCCTAAGCATTTTTATTTATAGGTAAAATTGGTTGGGTAGAGCCAATCAATGCAGCTAATACCATGAGGGTCTCATGTAAGCAAATGCCTTGCATTTTTTTATTCTTTATAAGACATATTAATAGAAACTGGTATCATATAATATAACTAGATATTTCTCGTGAATGAGCTTTATTGCATATAAAATCCAAAACATTTAACTTAATTTTCAACAAAGATATATATATCATCAAAACAATCATTATGTACTAATACATAAGTAGTATTAGTTATAAATTACCTCATTTGCCTCTCCTTTTTCCCAATCACCGTATAGTTATGTACTCTAAACACCCATCATACTCTTTTCTTATTTTACTCGCACCAACTCAAATAGAAATAAGTAGGTTAGATTTAATATTTAAATGAGCAATTACATGAAAAGGACTAACACATAAAGGCTCACACTTTTTCCATCTATTTTTTTGACTTCGGACGCCTCGTATCACCTTAAATTGATCACAATATCTCTTGCAAGTCCTAGATTTTGAGATTTTTTTCTTACCTTTTTCTTCTTTTGTTTCTTTGTAAATTTTGATGCATTTAAAATTGAAAAAAAAAATGTATTTGCCAATAATTTGATTGGATTGTCTTATAATGCAATTATAATTGTAATAATTTTCTTGTCAACAACTAATTATTCCACTTAATCAGTCATACCTTTTAGTTTTGTCAGTGTAGTCCTAAATTTTTGGGCAATATTCCAATGTAATCCTCCTCACCAATTGCCACCGAAAGTTGCTCATGTAGTGTCTACTCATTAGGGGTGAGTGCGATTCCCGGGTAGAACCGGGAACCGGAGAACCGAAACCGGAACCAGAACCGGTTAGGGCTCCAAATCCAATCAGAAGACTCCTCAAATCCAATGTGCTGTCATTTCCCTTCTTATTACTATGATCCCCAGTACCATTAGGATCTTGAGGATCCTTGATTTCACTTAACTTCTCCGATTTGCACTCCAATGATAGAAGCCCCCCATTTTTGTTGCTGAGCAACAACTTTTCAAGCAAATCTGAAAGCTCAGGGTCTTCGTTGTACGTAGCCAACTGCTTGTTGGCTGGCCCTTCTTCAGACCTTGCATAATGGCTTTCATGATTCTTTCTCCCCCTGGACCCATTCTCTGACTGATGGTTCCCTTTGATGCCAATTTCTTCCTTGTCTCTTATGGTTGGAGCCAATCCATCTTTCTCCTGACCGATAGTTATATGAATGCCACTAGGGATGAACTTCATGGCCTCCTCTAACCCTTTATTAAATTGCACGACAGACTCATTGTTGTTGAAGATTGGACTAATTAAGACCTCACTTGGAACCGAGTAACAAAAGTTATCCCCATACTTAGGCAAGCTATCTACAGAATTGACGGAGGACTGAAATTTGCAATCCACGTTCGACTGCAAGACCACGTCACCAGGACTTTTGGCATGAATGGAAGCATAATTGTTTCCTTCCGGGTTGTCATGTGAATTAGGATCCAGAGGATAGCAAGAGTTGGAGCTGGTGATGTTATTGTCGATACTGCCTTGATCACTTCTTCTTCCCCAAGGATTCCAGCTTGAGCTGTTAATGAGATGATTTAAGCTTTAATGCACATATATTGACATATGTTGGCACAATAATCATAATTAATCAAGCATCTCCTTTTCTCTCTGGAAACTTCTTATTGGTTTTGATTATGTATGTCCAGATTCTTGGCACTGGTATGTTTGCTAAGATGTGGGAAGTTACCGTAGAGTATGCGCGTACGTTATAGTTCAAATCTGAAAATGAAAAAAAAAAAAAAAAAAAAAAAAAACCTGTTAGAACCTGAAACCGACCCTGCAACCTGTGACAGGGTAGGTTCCAGGTTCTTGGTTCTAACGGGTAGATTCCAAGTTCCAAAAAATGAGGAACCTGTACCTAAGGGTAGATTCCAAGTTCCGGACGGAACCAAACCGGAACCTGGAACTGCTCACCCCTACTACTCATTGCTGTTTGTCCTAGTTAGTATGTTGACGTAGGCAATTTGTTGATTCATGCCGCAATTTGCAATGACAATTGGCATGAAATACTACATGTAAATATCGCGTAGATATGTAGGACTGTATTGCCAAAATTGAAAAATTAAAATTAAATTAATATATGTACAATAGGTTTAAGATTACAAATATTTAAATAATCACTCCTTCAATAGACACATATATAAGCATTTTTTGGATAAATATATTATGAGTGTCATAACTTTTGTACAGTGCTCATTTAGTGTCATAAATTTGAAAAATCGATTACTTAAGTACCATCAGCAATTTGTCTCGTCAGAAAATCTAATATAGACGTCTCATATATGGCATCGCCGGCTCTTAAGTGAGCGAAACCACACTCAAGTAAGTGCCGTACAAAAGTTATAGCACTCCTGTTGTACTTATCTTTAGGCTATTCTGTCATAACATAGGTACCATCACTTGTCAATTCATTTCCGTGCACTATCTGCTAACCATTTTAAACTCATTGCCTACACTTGCTAAATTTACTCAAATATGAACCTTGAAGTGTCATAGATGCTAACATGGAAAAGGGGAACATTATTCATCAACTATGATCTGTGAAGTGTCGCATAGACCTAAGGTTCGAACACCAAATTAGATCTTCCTCGTCAGCCTTGTGGCGTATTATAAATCATCCCTTGAGTTTTACCATTATTTCCAATCCTTGTCCTTGGACTGTTATGATCCGTTCCTATTGAGATCTTGGCACATAACGAGTTAATGAGAGGAGAAAAAGCCCTAAATTGAGATGGACTGACGCGAAGGGATCTTCCTCTTACATGCAATGGGTTTGTGGGGATGGGCCAGCACCTGCCACTCGTACATATGTACGTATATATCATACATATGTAAGTATATTCTCAGGGTCCATCTTCGTACATTGAACAGTGGCATTAACCTTAAATATCTTTCTGAGGCTCGATAGAAGTGCAGCTAGTGTGTTTTTTTCATCCTGGAGGAATAATCACGTGTACAGTCTGAGCCTGCTAGTGATTGGCTGGCGACATATGGGACAACTGGACAATCTTCCTTCGCATTCTCCGCAAGTCTGCAGTTAATCATGTTCACTGTATCAGTAAGCCTGGAAAGGAGAGCTGTAGTTAACAACGGCAAAGAACACTTTCAAGAAGCTTCACCATGTGACCGCAACCAAATGCCATGTTCTTGGGATTTGTCAGGCAAACAGGGCACACCTATACAGAGAACAGGAAGATGGATAAAAGAGGTAGTGAGCAATATTCTCAGTACTGGAAAGTCATCTGTTATGTTGCAAGGTTGTAAGACAATTGTCAACAAGTTCCATTGCTCGGAAAAATTATGTTGTGGAATCTGGACCCAACCTAGTTATTCACTAGAGCCAGAAATCCATGGATAACTGTGAAAGGAAATTACTCCTGGGTTCATTTCTTTGACAACTTCATGCAAATTTGATTTATCGCAGGACTAACTTCCTTGCATTTGTTTAATGGAATACTCCCGGTGGATTATATCAGAAAGATTTGGCAGAATGCTTTCAATATCAGGGATTATTTTAAAGTGTGTCTAACCGTGATTAACATTTGAATTGATAGATTACACCAGTGTGCCTCTCACTTTTCCAGTCCAGCAGTACCTTCCAGCTCAAAAAAACTTACAGATGAGAAAACAGGACTCGCAACCTTTGTCATCTTTACCTGGTTCTGTTGGTCATCAGCTGTGGCTGAGAGGTTGGTAGGCATTCTGAGTATGCCATCACTGTGCGGAACTCCCCCTGGTGGAGGACGTGAAACTACCCTTTTTGCTTTGCCCCTGGCATGACTTTTTGGTCCAATAAAAGGAATGGGCATACAGATTACGGTGGGATCAGGAAACAATAATTTAATCACTATTTTTAGTTAAAATAATGCAACATCCTGATTCATAAACCCTAAGGTTTTTGGACGGTGTTGCTATTTAATGGAATAAAAAGATGCTGAATGTTCGTAACGGGGAGAAAGATGTGGGATGCAGACATACGTACCCAAGCATTCCAAGCTCGAGGGTGGCTTTATACTGGAAGGGAATCTCCATGAGAGCAGCAAGAGCGAATGCTGTTTCTTTCTCCGATGGACTTCCACTTTTAGACATGGTGGCAGTGAAATTCACAAACTGCTCAGACACAAATTTTCTTTAGTGAAGTGTTGAACCTGAAATATTCTGCAAACTTTATAAATCGATTTAATTAAGATTTTTGGCCTGGGCAGTTGGCCTTGATCTAGAGTAGTTTGCATGCAGTTGGGGAGATTTCAAAAAATGATTTTCAGCTCCTAAACTAAAAATCTCTCAATCCCTCAACAAACTGTGGCAATCACATGATATTAAACTCCCAATTCATAGGAGTGAAAGTAGGACGAGTAGGAGCGAGAGTAAAGAGGTGACCTGAAAATTATCAAATTCACGTGCAGGGATCTTGTCGTCGAACTTCTGCATATCTTCCCAAGGCCCATCTCCAACTCCGACAAGGACGATTGAAAGTGGGTATAAGCTAGGAATAGAATATCTTTCTCAGCACATACACTTATTTTGCATTCACTTCTCTACGGAGCATAAGTCTGTATCATAACCAGAATTTAAGGACCTTACACTAATTTTGCATGATTCTCCGCAACAGCCAAATGAAGAATTTTGGCCGTAGAAAAAGGTTCATTTCACGAGGTTATAGAGCACATGCTCTTCTTGAAAAAATTTGATCTACTCTATAATGCGTCTCAGACACTCATCTAGAGTTGATAGAAAAAAGTAACAAAGCTCTAGTTCTACCTTGCTTCCACGATGGAGCTAATGGTCCTCTCTTCTTGTGGGCTGAGCTCTTGATCCCTTGTATCCGCACTCCTTGTGACCTGTGTGTTTAATTCAGTTATTGCTTTTCATTTGTATGAAAATCTTTGAGCGGTCTGTCATCAAGACTTAGTTAAACCTTTGTAGCACGTGATCTATATCACCTAATTTGTTAGATTCATCAATCCAAATCTAGACAAGTGCTGGAAGTTATGCCAGGGCATTGCATTTCCATTGACGACTCAACATGTATTTTCCCTTGTGTACCTCATTCATGCCTGTCTATTAGTTTTCCTCTCCCTCCTTTTGGTGGGGCGTGAATGAAGGTGGTTGCACCACCCTTTTGGGTGGAGAGAGAGAGATGAATTTATTTATTTTTAATCGTAGAGGCAATTCATGTTCAAACCTGGCCATCTGCAATGATAACTAATATATGGAACTGGCCACCACTTTTCTCCACAATGTCCACGGCAGCCTCAACTATCGGTCCATAAGATGTTGGCCCTATACAATAAAGCACAAAACGAGGTACTTGATACTAATCCAGAGAGAAAGGGAAGTGACAACTATAAACATGCCAAAAATCACCAACCTGAAAGTGTCAAACTCAGAACTATTTTTCTATAGCAGGCTAAAACTTCCTCAAATCCGTGGCAGGGGGAATGATCACTGTGAAAGCTGAATACTTCTCGATCACGAGTTGTGACTTAGAGAGTTGGGGGCAGGGAGATTAAGATGGTGAGATACAGATACACCAGACAGAATTTAGGAAACGAATAACCATGATATAGTAGATATATACAATAATCATAAAAAAACCACGCGCGACCGTCATACCATCTCCGAAGCCTAAGCAAGGAATTAAATTGTCTTCGTCTAATGGAGCCAAAGTCTTTCCAATGATAGAGATGGCTGTCTCATAGGGATTCGGCACATCTCCGATGCTATGCAAGCTTCGCTTATTGAATGAGACCTTGCCTTGATAGCATTCGATTATGTTAGATGACGGAAACCAAGTTCTAACTAAATTAACGAATTTCAAGGTTCAGCGCATGTTAAAAAACCTGTCCACTCATTGCTTTTGGTGAAATCTATGCCGAGGATAAGATTGGAGGACTCCAGTCCAGCTTCTCTTAAGGCCGTCGTCACCTGTGCCAGAGCATCCATAGTTTAGCGCGGCGCACTGAGAACTTTTGCACCCTACTGGGGATACTTGGAGCAAACCACAGTCACGCCATAGAGTCCTCATTCGGCATGAGGGTTCCGCCATCTCAGCAGGGAAGAGGATACCTGATCAAGGGACGAGAAGCGATCTGGAATGAAGGCATATCTTTGCTTGGCGGGTGAATTCATTTGCACCTCTTCCTGATGGTCAAGAGATCTTCTGCTTATGCTTGTGCTTCTGGTGGTGGCAGGACGGCGGTGGTGCTGGCCGCTACAGAAGTTGCCCATATCTTCGCACTGACTTTGCCCAGAAGAAGAGTCTGAAGGCATAATTGAGAGACATCGCTTACGGTGGGCGTGAAGGCAAAGGAAGGAACAAATGCCTCCGGGGTGGCCCTGTAACAGTAACACCCACTTTTTTCCCGCTTTGATACCTTTTTCACGCGGCCACCAAAATAAACCGACTTGACGCTCACGCTAGGCCTGGGAATACCTGTATTTCGGGTCCTTACTTTAACCTCTAGAAGCTTGGTAGTTTGCATCTTTAAACTTTGGGCGTGTCCTATGGATAATCACATGTTAGGAAGCGGAATTCTATTGTTCCTTGCCAAACAATACGGATTTATCTTGGTGTAAGTAAATTTCAATAGATGTTGATAGGTGTAAATATATCGTTGATATGAGAATATGAGCGAGGTTCTTTGTCCAAATAACTTGTTGCTAATTTACCAACACTTTTATGGAATTACCAGTTTCTATTTGCTAGTTTGCACATTAACCATTTTTGTATTAACTCATTAACTTTTATTTGTGTAACCTATCAAGGTTTCATATTTACTAACTCTCACATGAATTTACCAACATAAATTATGGTGATTTCTGAAATTTATCAAACTAAATTGCCGATCACATTTGAATTGTCAACTCTCGTTTAAGTTACTTACTAATGTTTTGTCATTTTTTTAAATTTACTGACTTTTGAATTGAGTTATCGATTTTAATTTATCTTGATTAGCAACCTCTAACATCTAATAAACTCTTTTCAGATATTACTATCCTGGGGGAAATTACGAAAAATGTCCTAAACGTATTGCACTTGTGGCGATTTAGTCATATACTTTTCAATTTGATTAATTTAATCTTAAACAATTTAATTGTTCTAATTTAATCATAAACATTTTGAAAATTTGCTAGCTATCTTATGTACCACAATCGGCACTAACATAGACAATTGAAAAAAAAATGAATTTTTTGTTCTTTTCTTTTTTCTTTACTTTTTTTTCTAACCCTAGGCCAACGAGGTCAACCATTGACCCTCTAGTGAGAGCCTCCACACCCCCAAGCCTAGTCTCGACAACCCTTGCCTGTTGGCCGATGAGGGCCACGATACCTTCACCTGGTCTAGGCGAGAGTCATGGCCCTCACTCACTGACTAGTGAGGGCGGCACCACCCTCGCCTAGGTCTAGGGCGAAGGCCCTCTCCCTTGGCCGACGAGAGTCATGATGCCCTTACCTAGACCGAGGGTCGCTAACCCTTGGCTGTGGTCAGCGAGGATCAACCAATGACCTCGCTAGCCTAGGGTTAGAGGAAAAAAAAAGAAAAAAAAAAGAATTAGGAACATCTTTTTTAAAAAAATTGTCCATATCAACACCGGTCATAACACATGGGACAAATATTAGTAAACTCATATTAAGAGTCAATAAATTTTAGGTATTGATAAGAATGACAAATAAAAAATTAGTTAAAGATAAGAAAGTTGAAAATTTGTAAATTGAAAAATAGAGTTTGTAATTAATAAGTTAACAGCAAGTTACTAATATTATTTGAAAAATCTACCAGCTCATTTTTTGAACGGAGCGATAAAAGTGTCCACTTGTGAGGAAATTCGTGTTTGAGGACTACTCTTTGGGGTCGAAAAATTTGCAAGTTCTCAATTAATTGTCCAAGTCATACGACATTATCGCTAATATCTGGGTAATTATAGTGCATAAAGCATCACTCTTGAATTAAAATGAGAAAGGCATTTGCGAAATGCTGGAACTAAGATTAAAATATGTTTTTCCTTCTAAAACTATCCTCATTAATTCTTTAGTTTTTTGGTTTTGCATTCCCAATGCTAGTATTTAGTCAAAAGATATTTCATAAGCTTGCCAAACTATCTCGCTAAGCCCCTTGGGAAAGTTGAACCAAATGCACCTTAAGAACATTTTGAATGCCTTGAAGTGCAAGTAAGGAATTTATAGGCAAAATGAAAAGTCCAAGTAAAGAAGAGTGTGGAACATAGTAGTTCTTATACGATTAATAAATGCATTAACAATTAATTAGATAGTAAGAAAGGAATTTATAGGCAAAACGAAAAGTCCAAGTGAAGAAGAGTGTGGAACATAGTAGTTCTTATCCGGTTAATAAATGCATTAACAATCAATTAGCCATAACTATCGAACTCTAAAAGTCTTGAAAAAGAGAATAAGAACGTTTAGAGCAAAATATATACCAAACGCTCATTAAACATTTGGTTAATGCTGCGGGTGCGGGTCAGGTACATCGCTAAAATCTCTCTCATCATGCCCTTGTTCATTGTCTCAGAGTAGTTGTCATGTCTCGCCGTTCCTCTTACCTTTTCTCTCCTCCGCGCATTCACCAATTCATGCTGCTGAGAATGCTAGATTTGTCGAATTATGAGTTGTCTTTGATGCAACATGGAAATATATCTCGAACCCGTCACTTTGAGGTCATTCGGTACAGTTTTCCCAAAGCAGTTTTCACTATGACAAGGTATGCGATGACTTTATTCCGTAAACATTTCATAACTGCAGCGCCTACAGATTTTACGAAAAATTTTATCCCAATGCTGCAACTTGACCGAAACGTAATACCAAACTTCCAAGTTATGAACAGCACAGTGACTCTTCAACCACGGCCGAAGTAAACGGGCTTCTTGAGCGTGTCAAGAGACCATTGGGCTATCGAAGAAGCGAGGACATCATGATCTCTTATGGATCCTAATCATCCTCTAATAATTTTCCTTAATCGTAGTTTGAGGAATCGTGAGGGGAGGGCGACAGAAGTGATCATTGACAGGAATATCACTCTTATGAGTAATATAATATACTTTTTTGTCTGAAGAGCGAGCAAAAAGGCAATGCCCTTCTACGGAGACCCTTCCCACCGAACCTTTGCACATGCTATTACAGCTTCTCCTCTACCCCACCACCCTTTCCCCTTCTCTCTCTCTCTCTCTCTCTCTCTCTCTCTCTATATATATATATATATATAGACGCATGCATCATTAAAACATCCCTTCCTCCTCATCCATCACTCGTCTCTCTACATTTCTTCCTCCGATCTCGTCATTCTGCAGTAGACGAACCTATAATACCCTACTGTCCACATTGAAATTTGTATTAGCAAACAATGCACACCTCGAAACTCAAGGCGGCCATGGCGACCACAGCAGAAACCTATGCTGGCAGTCCTCCTCCTGCCGTGGTTGCAGTCGCCAAGATCAACGGAAGGCCTGTCCTCCAACCCAACTGCAATCGTAGTACTACTGGTCCAACTCCCGCTTCTCTTCCCACCACTAAGAAAGTGCCTCTACCGATACCCACCAGTAACCATACTAACTCCTCTCCTCTTCCGCTCCCGCCTCCTAACTCCTTTCCCACTGCCAACCGATCATCACGGCCTCCTTTGAATTCTTGTCCGATCGATGATGACCCAATGTTGAGAAGCAGCAGCAGAGGCACTACTCCTACTTTACTTGACCGAAAGAAGTCGAAAAGTTTCAATGGTAGGAGTAACGTCATGGTCGAGTCTTATTCATCATCACTGGTTCTGGAGAGCCCCGGAAGCATAGCAGCCGTGAGGAGGGAACAGATGGCCCTCCAACAAGCCCAGCGCAAGATGCGGACTGCACATTATGGGAGATGTAAGTCAGCTAAGTTTGATGCCCCAGTTGTCCCTCTTGATTCTCCACCACCAACAGCGATGGCGATAATGGAGGAAAACAGGCGGTGTAGCTTCATCACCAGCAATTCAGGTCTGCTCTGTTGTGTCTGTGTGTTCATTTACGTAATCCTGCTACTGACTTTCCTAGTTCTGAATCCTGTGGAATTTATCCTATTTTCGTTTCATATTTTCTTGCAGATCCTCAGTATATCGCTTATCACGATGAAGAATGGGGAGTGCCAGTACATGATGACAGGTCCCTCCCTTTCTCTCTCTGCCTGCACGTGTGCGTGTTACAATCCTGATCCTGATGAATCAAGGATGATGCTATCACTGCAGGGTGTTGTTCGAACTGCTTGTGCTGAGTGGAGCTCAGGTTGGTTCAGACTGGACTTCAATCTTGAGGAAACGTCAAGATTTTAGGTGAGAATGACATAAGTTCCAACCAATTCAGCAACGAAATTTAATGTCTAAAACTTACAGCTATACAGAGAAAACTCATTTTCTTCTTATTCCTACTGTGGACATCCAGGAACGTCTTTTCAGGATTCGAAGCGGAAATAGTCGCCACTTTCTCTGAAAAGCAGATCACATGGATTAGCTCCAAGTACGGTATTGATGTAACCCGAGTTCGTGGTGTTGTTGATAATTCCCTTCGCATCCTTGAGGTAATTCATTCCAATTACCGATTTGTCAACGTTCAATCCAATAATGTATGCACTAAGAAAGTAGATGACAAGTGCATGTGTAAAGGCATCAGTGGAAACGCCTGTTATGTCGTTAATTGCATAATTTTAATTTATCGCAATGCTTTTCTTCAGAAGAGAATTCCTCTATGGGGAAGAAATATATTAGATCTGATTATAAACCTAGACTAGACCGAAACCGTTCCCACAAGCCCAGACCTAGATAAATTCATGACCTGCTATTGATCAAACTCAGAAAGCAAGGTCACCCAAAAAAAAAAAAAAAAACACCTGACTTAGTAATCGACATTAAAGTAACACATATGCTTATGGTAATCTCAACGATGAGGAAATTGTAATACTGCAGATCAAGAGGGAATTTGGGTCGTTTGACAAATATATATGGGGATTTGTCAACTACAAGCCAATTTCTACGCGATACAAATGGGGCCACAAGATTCCAGTGAAAACGTCAAAATCAGAGAGCATAAGCAAAGACATGGTAAGGAGGGGATTCAGATCCGTCGGTCCAACCGTAGTTCACTCCTTCATGCAAGCTGCTGGCCTCACCAATGACCACCTGATCACTTGCCATCGCCACCTTCAGTGCACGGAACTAGCAGAACAGACCACCGCTTGATCCGTCCTCCCACAGAAACTGCAAGAAAGCGAACCCATTTTTAACCAACTTGTAATTTCCTTGTTTACTTCATCGGTGACTGGCTTTAATTTGATTAAGATTGGCGGTGTGTATAGAGTAGCTATAGTCAGACAGAGAGAGGTGAAGATGAGTTGTTAGATATTTTATTAATGGTGATGTAATTAAAAGGGGAGTGGTTATGATTAGAGATGGGAGATGGATAAGATCTGGACAGGTAGAAAGGAATAAGTGCATGTGCTAGTGGAAGTGCAACTGCAATTTGGGAAGCATGTCATGTGGGGGTGTTGTGGGGTTGTCAGTTTCTTTCCCCCCCTTTTTCTTTTCCAAAAGACTTTGCATTCCATGTGGAGGGGTGACCATCACGCTCCGCATTATTTGGTGTGTGAAGGCATGGAAAATGCATACGGAGGAGTAGGGCCACAAGCCTCACCAGTCACCACTCTCTTCATCTCCATCTCTTTGAGCTTTTCAGCATTTGGCTTTTGTTGAGTGAGTTTGAGTTGTACTTCTAACCCAATGGGCTGAGGGGGAAGAAAATATTATGCATCCTTCTCCCACCCAAAAAAAAAAATAGAAAACAAAGAAAAATGTTTGGATTTGGTGTGCTTAAAAGTGTTGGTGTGATAACTTTTGCCCCATCCCCATGTGCATCTCTTCTGTTTACTTTCTGCACATGCAACTTCCCTAATTATAAGAAATGGGCAATACAGATACCAATACAGGTACATCTTATATCTTTGTCATGTGCTGCGCTGTACCGAGATAGATCGTATATCTTCCTATATCTTATATCTTCTCCATGTGCTCGCTTGATTTGCATGCCTTTTCTCTTCTACTCTTGTCCGCTTTCCACGTTCTCCGGTAAGAGTGCAGCGATGTACTGAGACAGGTCGTAACCTCCTGAATGCAGTTTGTGTAGGTGCCTTCAAATGTCTTTAGTCAACATAATAATTGATCATAGACGACACATCCACCGCTTTATGTCAATTTCAGGTACTGCTGGATTGTGTATTCCATGAACAAACGGAGTAATATGAACTTCATGACTCTGCGGAGGCACTTCACCTTGCCTTACATTATTCGCTCCTTCATTAATTAAACCACACTAATTGGTGGAGATTGAATCAAACCAGCCTCAGCCGTATTCACTAGGAATAGTTTTCAGGCAGCAACAGATACACCTCAGTGAAACAGAATCTAATCGCTTGTGTGGTAAGGAATTGAGCCTAGATAGACACGTGAACCTCAAGACGATGGGATTAGAGAGGTGGGACCGTAGCAGGTTCAAAGGGAGCTTCTTGACAAAGCAATCCTGCAAAGTAAAGAAGAGCACATTTGGACTTGCAGGACGTCAATCACCGCATCCACTTCTGTTCCGCCTGAATCAAGTCTTAACCCATACTTGACGGTGAAGCACGTTAGAATGGAACCGAGTTTCTCATTTAACTTTCTTCTTCGATTTATTGCATCTTTCAAGTTGATGACGTTCTTTCACATGATTCAAGCGCGTGTACCAATTCTCAAAAACTTATCTTGGATGTGTTATCTTGAACATAAGCACAAACTTAACTGAGGGCCTTTCTCTTTGGACTTATGAAGAATATCTTCTAAGGAAATTAATTTAATTTTTCAGGAAACTGCTAAAAAAATTATAAAACAAATTGAGCGATTCTAATCATGAATTGAAGAACGGAATTCAAGTATTAATTGGAATCACTTGCAGAAAACATGATGTAAAATAATTTTAATCTCCATCCATTGTTAGAGTTTGTGCTTGATGGAATTTGTAGAGATTCAACGGCAATTCGACGGTAATTATGAGCACACTCTACTAATCCAATCCTCTCACCTATTGATGGTGTATTTTGAAAAGAGGAGTTTGGCCTAGCAACCAACACAAATTGCACGTGCTCAAGCCTTTGACCAACCCCAACAAAGTGAACCCAGAACTGAGATGAAGAAACATCATGAGACAAGCGTCGTGAAGATGATGACGAACGGGTATTTCAAAAATTCGAACTTACTAAAAGTTTTGATCCTAATTCTTCTTTCAAGTTTGAAATGTTTTTATCCAAAGATCAAGTTTTTTACTATCAAGGAACTATTCCACATCGATTTGTTGATTTTGACCATCTTGATACCCACGAAGTTTTACTCTATGAACTTTTTGAATCACTTAAACTCATTTTTCTGCTCAATAAAGGAAGCAGTCCATCCTATTGTCGTGGCACTGTTTTATTTTTATCTTTTTTGGTCAGAATAAAACTTTCCATTACTATAGGGACAAGCCCAATTACAACTTAAAGGAGCATCTGAACAAACAAGGTTCCAGAGAGCTTGAGGAGGCCTAGAAGCCCAATGACAAGGCAGGGCATTACATCTTTGGGCCTTTACCTACCAATCAGCAACTTTGTTTGCCATTCTATGGCAATGGGCTAAATGTGCTTTTGGGAGTTGGGCCAAGAGAGTTGTGCACTCGGTGATAAGAGGAGCAACTTCCGACGAAGGTTGAGCTGAACTTGACGAAAAGCCTATCAAGTTAAAACTGTCAAACTCAAGGATGTACTTCACTTTCTTATCTTCAGATCGTGAGAGGATGCATTCGAGGGTTTCCAAACATCCTAGGGTTTCAGCTTGCAGCCGAGCTTACTTGAACAAATTTGGCGAGACCATCCACAATCTTGCACGAAGAATCTTGACAAATGCTAGCAATCTCTCCCTCCGTCGACGCCTCAACGAATCTTCCTTTTCCAGGTAGAGACTCTTTCGTTTTTCACTTTTCAAAAACAAAACTACACTTTGGATGAACTAGCATAAACTATTCAAACCAAATACAATGTACTTATGTATTTAAAAAGATATAAATAGAGCCTGATGAGTCCTACAGTTTTGTACTTCGAATTTTACTCGTGGTTTTAAAGAAATCACTCCACTAAACCTCTTGCCCCTCAAAATGAATTTCATCCAAAAGATTTTGACCATCTACCTCCATCCTAAAACATCTTCTTCAAACGATAAGAGTTATTGCTCCAAAGTGTTAGGAATGCAAATATATGAAGAGAA
This sequence comes from Eucalyptus microcorys, assembly GCA_014182515.1. NCBI lineage: Eukaryota > Viridiplantae > Streptophyta > Magnoliopsida > Myrtales > Myrtaceae > Eucalyptus > Eucalyptus microcorys. Next base: position 12,296,896 of record CM024567.1, on the reverse strand, counting down.
AAAACAGAGAAAAAAACAAGTGATAATTCTTACATGGAAAACCCTTCCTAAAATCAGGAAAAGAGAAAAACTACAGTGCCGCACTAGCCAATCTTTCACTATTAGTATCAGTGTTACAAGCTCTAGGGTTACAAGCTTCAACGTCACAACTATAAAAGATATTGCCTTATATATAATAGGAATCTAGAGCATACATAATTAATATAGAAATTACATGTATGCTATTGCAAGATTGGTAACTGCTTAAAATAAATTGTTTCTGTGCTTAAATATTATTTTCCTCTATTAGACTCCACAACTCTATCAATCTCCCATATGAAGGCTGATCTTCAAAAAAAAATAGCAATAATCTTTCATAGTCTTTATCTTTGTAGCTCAAATTGTCCTAGTGTGGTGGCCTCTTTCATCACTTATCATGGAAGCCAACTAAGGCAATGCACAACCTCAATTTCTCAGTAGTGACAACCTTTGTTAACATATCCGCTGGATTTTCAGCACCAGGAATCTTCTTCAATGACAAAGTCCCATCATCTATTAACTGACGAATTTGATGAGACTTTAACTCAATGTGTTTTGTCCTTGAATGAAATACCGAATTCTTTGCAAGACAAATAGCACTCTAACTGTCACTGAAAATAACACCATTATCATGTTCCTTGCCTATCTCTTTCATCAAAAATTCAACCAAATTATTTCCTTACCAACTTTGGTGATAGCAATATACTCTGCCTCAGTGATTGTGAGAGACACACATATCTAAAGTCTAAGAATCTAACTGATTACAGTGCCACCTAAGATAAAAACATAACTCGAGGTGCTCCTCCTATTGTCCAAGTCACCACCAAGATCTGCATCAACAAAGCCTTATAAAGTTACACCATTTTTCATAAAACATAATGGCATATTTGAAGTGCCTCTCAAGTATCTTAATAACCACTTTACAACTTCCCAATGTTTTATTCATGGATTTGCCATGTATCTGCTCACAACTCCCATTGCATGAGATATGTCTAGTTGAGTACATGCCATAGTTTACACTAAACTACCGATAGCTGATACATAAGGCACCTTAGCCATGTACTCTCACTCTTCATCTGTTTTCGGTGACTACTTTTTGAGAGCTTGAAGTGACTTCCTAAAGGTATAATCTGGGCTTTGCGACTCTAAATCTGTCTAGCACTTTTTCAATGTACTTTTTTTAGATAATTTTATAATTCCTTTGGATCTGTCCCGCGTGATCCTCATCCCAAGAATCTGATTTGATGCACCCAAGTTCTTCATCTCAAATTCTTTTGACAATTGCTGCTTCAGTATGTTGATCTCCCTCATGCTAGATCCTGCAATGAGCATATCATCCATATACGACAGCAAAATAATGTAGCAGCCATCAAGTTTCTTGAAGTAACAACAGTGATCCATATCACTTCCAATGAACCCATTACCACACATAAAAGTGTTGAATTTCTTGTACCACTGTCTAAAAGCCTGTTTCAAGCCATACAGACTTTTCTTCAATTTGCAAACATAATTTTCTTTTCCAGGAACTTGAAAACCTCCTAGTTATATCATGTAAATATCATCCTTCAAATTATCATGGAGGAATACAATCTTAACATCTAACTGCTCCATATGTAAATTCTCAATGGCAACAATACTCAATACTATCCTGATAGTAGTCAATTTCACAACAGGAGAAAAAATCTCTATGTAATCAATTTCTTCCTTTTGCTTAAACCCTTTTACTATTAACCTTGCTTCGTACCTTTTGCCACCATCAGGTTCTTCTTTGACCCGATACACCCACTCTGCATTACTTTCTTCCCATTTGGTAATTGAGTTAACACCCAAGTTTTGTTTTTTCTTGAGAGAATCTAACTCATCCTACATTGCTAACTCTCACTTAATAGAATCTTTAACCTATATTGCTTCCGAAAAATTTTCTAGTTCACCAGCGTCAGTCAAAAGCAAATAATGCAATGATGGAGAATATCTTTGTACATGTATAAATGTTTTACTAGATCTTCTCAAAGTGGGTTTAGGTGTACGTAATTCTTGTTCTGGTTTTTTATTAGAATCAACAGCAATAGTTTCACGAATTTCAACAAGAACACTCTTAAAAACCTCCCCTAGATTCTGGCATAGATTTGTCCTTATACAACATATTTTCATTGAATGTAACATCAGCAGTTCTTATTATTTTTCTATTTTGTTCATCCCAAAATTGATAACCAAATCAGAACCATATCCAATGAAAAAACATTTTTTAGCTTTTGCATCAAGCTTATCTCTATTTTTAGAATCTACGTGGATATACGAAACACAACAACAAACTTTCAGATATGAGAGATTTACCTTCTTTCCACTCCATTCTTCTTCTGGTAACTTAAAATCAAATGGAATTGAAGGTCCTCTATTAATCAAATACATTGTTGTGTTAATTGCATCCACCCAAAATGTCTTGGGTAATCCTGCATGCAACCCCATACTTCTTGCACGCTCATTCAAAGTTCTATTCTTCCTTCCAACAACTCTGTTTTTCTATGGCCTATTGAAAATAGTTTTTGCTATTTTGATTCCATTCTCTACACAAAATTGCTTGAATTCCTTGCTATCATACTCACCACCATTATCGGACCTTAGACATTTAATTTTCAGGTAAGTTTCCTTCTTCATTTTAGCTTTATCTCTTAAAAGTAACAAACACGTTAGATTTATTTTGTGACATCCTGATTTTCAACCATGTTTTCAATTAAATGAAATGGGTTTTTCATTGACGCGCCTATAGTCTTTTTCTCTGAGCTGATTACTCACGAGATAACTAATCCATTAGGTAAAGCCGTTAAGGAATCTAAACGCGATGGACTTGAGAATTCGACCAAAAATCGACTACTCGACCAAGATCCTTATCTCCAAGCAATTGCGCATAAAATTAGGGAATAAATCAGAGGATCTTTGATTTGATATCTATCTTCCACTATTTTTTTTATTTGAATTCCTGATTTTTGCTATTCTTTTCCTTATCTTCTCCATATCTCATTATTCTACATAAACAATGAAAATTCGAATAATGAGAAGGAAATACAAATATTTTCTCATAGATATTGCATTATTTGTTGTCTAAAATAGGTAAAATAACTCTATTTTATAGAGTTATCAAATCCCCAAACTTAACATTTTGCTAGTTCTCGAGCAAAATCAAGACATAACACATACTCAAGCTAACAACCTCCTCCATGACATCTTTCCATAATTGCTCAAATTCACAATTCAAAGAAAAACACAAATTTCATCCAAACATTGAAATTGATTTATAAGTTAAGACCAATTCTAACTATGTGACATCTTTCAAATTGTGTTTCATCCAAACATTGTTGTGTTAAGTATGTGAGTCCTCATCTTTTTCGAATTATATGTAATCCATATAAATTCATATTGACATACAACCTCTCAAAAATCAAGACATAACACATACTCAAGCTAACAACCTCCTCCATGACATCTTTCCACAATTGCTCAAATTCACAATTCAAAGAAAAACACAAATTTCATCCAAACATTGAAATTGATTTATAAGTTAAGACCAATTCTAACTATGTGATCCAAGTGTGTGTGTGTGTATGTGAGTCCTCATCTTTTTCGAATTATATGTAATCCATATAAATTCATATTGACATACAACCTCTCAAAAATTCTCAATAATTATGACCAAATCTTATAGGTTTGCTTTTCATTCCTCTCTCCACTAATGTAAGCTAATTATCCAACAAAAAATCAATAGGACTTTTCTCATTTGTAATGTAAGGTTGGGCTAAAGGTAAGATAACGGTAATTTTAAGCTCAAATTACCGATCAACACGTTGATTTCTAGGATCTAATTAGAACCAATGTCACTATCCAATTTCACCCATTCAAGATAATTTTTCTGCCACCATATATCATCATTCCTTTTTTTTTCTCTCTCTTTTTTTTTGTGAATTACTTTATGGTGGAATTTCTCCTAAAGTCCCTCCTAATATAACATGAAAATTTACAACCCAGTATCCAAAAGGTTCACTCAATTGAAAGTTGGATAGAGAACTATAAAAGTAATTTTTTTTTTTTTTTGATAATACACCCCAAACAACCATAGCAATCACTTTTCTTTTTTTTCATACTCCATCCTTCCTCCCAAATTTCTATTAAGCTCAAATAATTTTTTATCCCAAAAAAAAAAAAATCAACATGTTCATAAGGTATGGGACAATGATATAATTTGATAACGGCTAGGCTAAATATATATGGGTGTCAATGAAAAATTGGGTAATAATTCAAGCTCAATCGGGTGACTATGGATAAATAAACAGGGTTAGCTTGAAAGGCTTAATCGATCCAAAAATTGTGTAAATCATTTTCTCAGTTAGATATAGCTTAGAATTTCACCTCAAGAAAAAATCAAACAAATTCTAAGATTTGGGTGAAATCTAAGAAAATTACATGCTTCACCTGAATGTTCTCTAGATTTACATACAATTCAAAAATTAAGGACTTTTAGTGCTTAGTAAGTGGATCAACATAATGAGAATTAAAATTAACTCACGCATCAATTGCAAGTTTAAATAAAATTTAAATTTTTCTAAGAATCGCAAAAATTCACAATAAAAAATGCAACCATGATAGACAAAAAAAAAAAAAAAAATTAGCCAAAAATTTTGTCTCTCCCCCCCCCCCCAAAAAAAAAACTTGAATGAAGCAGTGTCCTCAATGCGAAAAATAGAATAGGAAGAAGAAAACTTCCCTGGTTGTAGGATAAGTTCATAAATAACCTTGATAATTAAACTCTTGAAAGGTGATCCCTAAAAAATTAACTAGAATAAAACAGAGAAAAATTAATCTTTTTTTTTTTTTTTTTCTTATAAATGAAAAAAATATATAATTAAAATACTTGGGTTGCCTCCCAAGAAGCGCTTGCTTTATAGTTTTCAGCCAAACTATCTCAAATGTTGCTATTCTGAATGATGATGTTCAATGGTGGTCTTCTACTTGTTGTAACCACCTTCAAAGTAGGGCTTCAAACGTTGACAATTCACTTTGAATGTGCCCTTAGTATCATGCGCAACTTCAACTGTTCTGTATGGGAATACTTATGTAATTGTGAAAGGACCAGACCATTGAGACCGCAACTTTCCTAGAAAAAGTTTAAGACAAGAGTTATAAAGTAAGACTTTTTGACCAATTTTGAACCCTCTTTTGAATATATGCTTGTCATGCCATCTTTTTATACGTTCCTTGTACAACTTAGAATTATCATAGGCCCCATTATGAAATTCCTTCAATTCATTCAGTTGCAATAATCTTTCTTCACCTATAGACTGTATATCAAAATTCAAAAATTTTAATGTCCAATATGCTTTATGCTCTAATTCCACTAATAAGTGATAAGTCTTCCCAAACACTAGCCTAAAAGGAGACATTCCAATTGGAGTTTTGAACGCTGTCCTATAGGCCCAAAGTGTATCATCAAGTTTTATTGACCAATCTTTCCTAAAGCAAATCACTTTTTTTTCTAAAATTCTCTTGATTTTCCTATTTGAAACCTCTACTTGACCAATAGCCTGAGGATGATAAGGGTTGCAACCTTATGCATGACTACGTACTTACTCAAAAGTGTTTCAAATTATTTATTGTAAAAATGTGTCCCCCTATCACTTATGATTGCCTTAGGAGTGCCGAATCAGGTAAAAATATTTTTCTTCAAGAATTTGACCACAACCTTAGTATTATTTGTTGGCAATGCTACAGCTTCTATCCACTTAAACACATACTCCACAGCCACTAAAATGTATAAATTTCCATAAAAATGTGTAAAGAGTCCCATGAAATCAATACCCCAAACATCAAATAATTCACACACAATAATGTGGTTTAAAGACATCTCATTTTTTCTTGAAATTTTTTCAATTCTCTGACACCTATCACATGAAGCTACATAGGAGTATGCATCTTTAAAAAGTGTGGACCAATAAAATCCAGATTATAAAATCTTAGCTGTAATTTTAGTAGCACCGAAAGGCCACCTGCCTCTCTATCATGACAATGATGTAGAATGTTTGCCCTCTCTTCATTTGGAAAACATCTCCTTATGACATGGTCTGCACATACTTTAAACAAGAAAGGTTCTTCTCAAAAATAATTTTTAACATCAAAAAAGAATTTTTTTTTTTCTTCTGTTGATATGATAATTCAGGAGGAAGAACATTACTTGTCGATGTACCAGGAAATTTTTGTGGACTTGATGGAAAAAATTTTCTTATAAGGGAACTCTTCCACAATTGGTCTTACATCTTCCTTTGAATTTGGAATTCTTGATAAGTGATCTATAATTAGATTTTCAGTCCCCTTCTTATCTTTGATTTCCAAATCAAATTCTTGCAGCAATAGAATCCACCCGATCAACTGTTGTTTTGATTCTTTCTTTTCAAGCAAATACTTAAGAACAAAGTGGTCAAAATAAACTATAACTTTTGAGCCAATTAAATAAAAAATAAATTTATCAAAAGCAAAAACTACCGCCAAAAGTTCCTTTTTTGTTGTTGAATAATTCGATTGTGTACTTGACAAAGTTCGACTGGCATAGTATATGGTTCAAAAGACTTTATTCTTCCTTTGTCCCAAAACACCTTTTACTACAGAATTGCTAGCATCACACATCAGTTCAAAAGGTAAATCTCAATTTGGTGCTGCCATGATTGGTGTTGACATTAACTTTTCCTTTAAAGTGTTAAAAGCATGCATGCATTCAATAGAAAAATTAAAAGGAACATCTTTTTCCAAAAGGTTAGAAAGAGGTTTAGCAATTTTTGAAAAGTATTTTATAAATCGCCTGTAAAATCCTGCATGCCCCAAAAATCCTCTGACAAGTTTCAAAGATGTTGGCGGAGGCAATTTTGCAATGACCTCCACTTTGGCTCGATCGATTTCTATTCCGTTTCGAGAAATTTTACACCCGAGCACTATTCCTTCCTCAGCTTTCACTACTTCTTGCATCTTCGAGTTCAAATACCTATGAGGTTAGATAGTGGGTTTATATTGTTCCTCCATTAAAATTTTGTGCATGCAAATTGAAAGACCAATTCCCTTGATATCAATTATTTTCCATCCAATTGCACCATTATGCTCTCTTAATACTCCGAGCAGTTTCTCCTCCATCAAATCTGTCAAAGAAGAAGATATAATTACCAGTAAAGAAGAAACTGCATCTAAATAAGCATATTTCAAATGAGAATGTAAGGGTTTGAGTTCAAGAATTGGAGGCTCTTCAATTGATGGTTTAGACTTTGTTATGTGTTGTCCCAACTCCTCAAATTTAATTGCTTCCATGAAATTTACGTACTTATTTATCTCATCATTCTGAATATCTTTGTCTATTAGTCGAATCAGACATGCTTCAAGTGGATCTTTAAAAATATTTTCCTAAAAAATCTTATTTACCAACTTGTCAACTATCTCAACTCTAAAACAAGAATTATCATCAGATGGATATTTCAGTACTTTAAAAACATTAAATGAAACAAGATTATCGTGAACTCTAAGAATCAACTTCCCTTGTTGTACATCAGTAAGAGCTCTTCCTGTTGCTGGAAAAGGCCGACCTAAGATAAGTGGTACTTCAAAATCTTCATCCATGTCAAGAACTATGAAATATGCAGGAAAGATAAATTTGTCAACTTTTACCACAACATCTTCCACAATACCTCTCGGATATATAATTGATCGATCAGCCAATTGAAGTGACACTATGTGGTTGCTTTTACCTCGCTCAATCCTAATTTCTTGAAAACTGAATAAGGCATCAAATTAATACTTGCACCTAAATCACATAATGCTTTTTCAAAATAAGAATCCCTAATAGTGCAAGGAATAGTAAAACTCCCTAGATCTTTTAATTTCAGGGGTAATTTGTTTTGTAGGATGGTTGAACACTCCTTATTTAACTTCACAGTTTCATAATCCTCCAATTTCCTTTTGTTTGCCAAAATCTCCTTCAAAAAATTTGCATAATTAGGCATTTGCGCTAAGGCATCTACAAAAGGAATGTTAATAAGCAATTTTTTAAATACATCAAAAAATTTAAAAAATTGCTTATCTATTTTATGCTACTAGAGTCGCTGAGGAAATGGAATTGGCGACACATATGACTTAAGATTATCTAGAAAAAGTTTACTCTTGTTTGTCTCCTTTAATTGTTTATTGATCACATCTTCCTTGTCTCTGAAAATCTCATGTTTGACATCTTCTTCTCTCACTTGTTTACCACTTCTCAAGGTTATAGCCTTTATGTTTTCAATTGGATTTTTCTCTATGTCACTCGACAAAGAACCATGTTGTCTCCGTGACATCATGCTTGCTAACTGACCCATTTGCATCTCCAGATTTCTAATTGAAGCCTCTTGGTTTTGAAATCTCACATTCGTGCTTTTGATGAAGTCATGAGTCGTGTTAGCAAGTTTGGTAACTATATCTTCCAAATTTGATTTTGTCTCCTCTAATTGTTTGAATCCCGGTGGTCTCATCACATTCTGATTATTTCATGAAAAATTTGGATGATTGCGCCATCCCGGATTGTACATATTAGAGTAGGGATTTTTCTATGACTTGTTAAAATTCCCAACAAAGTTAGAATTTTTACTTGATTATTTAAAAGTATTACCTACCTGATACTCTGTGCTAACATGTCCTCCACCACAAAAATGACATGTCAAATTCTGAATTTTCATAGCTAAAACACTCATATTATTTAACTTTTTGTTGAGTGCTTCAAATTGTGCAGTAATTGTAGCAAAAGCATCCACTATGCTTCGTGAACTTCGCTAGCTTTTCGCATTGGTAGTCTCTCAGTAGGCCACTGATAACTATTGGGCGCCATCTTCTCTAACAGATTGTGGGCTTCTTCTAGTGTTTTATTATTTAGAGTTCCCCCTACAATTACATCAATCATAGAATGAAGATTTGTACTAGAGTCATTATAAAAAGTTTGTACTCGCATCCATACGGGTAGTTCGTGATGTGGGCATCTCCTAAGAAATTCGTTGAATCTTTCTCATGCTTCATATAATGATTCATTATCCATCTACATAAAATTAGTAATATCGTTACGCATCTTTGCAGACTTTGCAAGTGGAAAGAACTTACCAAGAAATTTCTGAGCCATATCATTTCATGTAATGATTGATCCTACAAGTAGAGAAGAATGCCAACTCTTAGCTTTGTCTCTAAGAAAAAATGAAAATAATCTCAATCTAATAGCATCATCTGTAACTCCATTATATTTCATGGTGTCACAAATTTTAAGAAAAGCATCGATGTGAGTGTTTGGATCATCGCTTGGTAGCTCACTGAATTGCACTGATTGTTGAAGCATCTGAATGAGTGACGGTTTGATCTCAAAGTTGTTTGCTTGAATTGCAAGTCTTCTTTGATATGGTGCCTTGAACTGTTGGCGCAACATAATCTCTTAAGAGTCTACGTGGATCTTCATTCTCACTATCTGCCATCTTCTTAGCATGATTTTTCTGTTCTCTCAGTCACCTTTTGAATGTACGCTCGATTTTTGGATCGAGCTCAGCAAGTTTCCCTTGTTGGCACATGTCATAAACCGATGTACACCTTGAAAAATAAAACAAACAAAAACTGGATTAAACTTAAAATTATCTAGTATCAATATTAATTAGTATTAAACAAACGATCCCCGTCAACGGCGCTAAAAACTTGTTCGTAAAATTCTAAACGTAAGTGAATGTGTCGAATAAGTAATATAATGATAAGAAAGAGTATCGTCCCACGGAGATCGATGATTAATAAACTAATTAAATACTAAAATAGATTAATTCTAAAATTTATCTAACAAATCAAAATATAATTGAGAATAAATTAAAAACAAAATTTGAAGACTAAATGCAGTAAATCAATCAGATAAATATGTTAGAGCATCCAACTTCACCATAACCACTAATATGAATTTCAGATTGTTGTTGGTACAAGAACGATATCAAACATGTGATAGAAATTTCCTAATCTATTTTTTAATCATATCTCTAGGTATAACAAACATATTCAGTTTATCAATCCACTATATAACTATGTAAATTAAAATAAATATAAGTACATTAAAAACTATGAATATTCCCAGCTTACAATAATTTTTTTGGATCACCTTATCACCGAAAGCTACACTAATAACGCAGTATGTCTCTATCCACGTTTAATTCACGGTTATATATTATAATGAGCAATTGCATATTATCAATTTTCAGTCTCAAACATGCACATCAAATTATTCAAGTGATGGCCAGTCACTCAAAAGCATTATGCACAATAATATATAACCCGCATGAATGAAATCAATTGCAAAACATAAAAATCATGAAATTCACATCATCTACATCGTAGCCCTAATAAAAGAAAATTAGAAATAGCAGAAAAAGAAATAAAAATATAAATCAAACCCAGCATTTTGAATCAAAAAACAAGAATTATGTCACCATTTTTTATTCTCTTCAAAATACTTGAAAAACTCTCATAACAATGAAAAACGATCAAACAAAAACCTAACTACTCTCTCAGGCTCTCAATGAGCTCCTATTTATAGTATATATCCAAAATCCTTATCTCCAAGCAATTGCGCATAAAATTAGGAAATAAATCAGAGGATCTTTAATTTGATATCTATCTTCCATTGCTTTTTGATTTGAATTCGTGATTTTTGCCATTATTTTCATTATCTTCTCCATATCTCATTACTCTGCATAAATAAGAAAAATTCAAATAATCAGAAGGAAATCCAAATATTTTCCCATAAATATTGCATTATTTGTTGCCTAAAATAAATAAAATAACTCTATTTTTATAGAGTTATCATCACCACATACTTAGTTCTTTTCATCAATATTTTGTGCGGAGAGTTGAACTTCCGCTCAGTGTCACTCAACTTATTTTTCATCATTTATACTCTCCAACCTAACATTTCCTTCTCAATCTTCAACTGGGAAATCATCTCTATCGTCAAATAGGAAATCAAGATCAATAAAGGTCAATAAGTGCGATCAGTGATAAAATATTAGGTACACGGGTGATGTTACGTCAAACTTGCAATGGACCATTGAATGGATGGCGTGGGTTAACCTTGGAGCACACCATTAGAAATTTTGAAAGTGCTCGCTCTCCCTTTGTCTATCTCCCCTCTTTTGCACCTTTTATTTATCTTCTTCTTCACCATTTCTTCCTTTGTTTTTTTCATCTTCTTTCCCTTTAGCATGTGGCTGGTACTCACCCATGCAACTGGTCACAAGCAAAGGTCGCATTTGCTGGATTCAGCAAGCGCTCAACCCTCGCAACTAGGGTGAGGGTCACCCTCACCCCAACCGTTGTCAGATCCGAAGTTATGGAGAGACATGACGGCAGCGAAGCCATAAGGGATCTCAAGGATACAGGGGCTGAAGGACGACTCAGGGTTGTAAATAACTAGAGGCTTGGGCTTGTTCTTAAAGCTAGGGAGCGGCCGTGGGGGCGACAAATGACCTATGGAGGGAGGCGACGACATCAGAGCCGCAAAGGACCTTGAGGATGCAAGGATTGAGGGAGAGCTGATGATGACAAGAAACTTGGGATTGTTCTTGGACCAAAGGGGGCAGCCAAAGGAGCAAAAGACGACCTCAATGGGGGAGCCTTCACCGGAGGGAGATCGACGAAGTAGGCGAGAGAGAGAGAGAGAGAGAGAGAGAGTCAATCGAGGAGAGATAGAGCAGAGAGCATCCTTGTGTGAGAGAGAAGAGAGAGAGTCGATCGAGGAGAGACAAAGCAAAGAGCGTCCTCGCGTGAGAGGGAAGAGATAGAGAGAGAGAGAGCTACTTTCAGACTTTAATTTTTTTTTAAAGTGAATCTAATAATGACACATATCATCCATTCAATGAATTATTGCAAGTTTGACATAACATCACTAATGTACCTAATATTTTCTCACAATCAAGTCCTTTCAATTGACCTAGGTTACATTCAAACAAGTGCTTATGTGGCATCCATAAATTATACTTTTAAACATAAATTTCGAACAAAATCGCATTTTTCGATAGAAAATGGAGGAGTTAATTAAACCAATGTTAGTATTCATTGTACTTTTTGTAAATATATAAGACGTAATGAATTAATTAAAAGATTTAGAACTCAAAAGCATTCCATAGATGAGGTTTAAGATTTTGGATGACAAATTTTTCATTGAACCCAGATGTAATTAGACTTAAAGGAATAGACAATCTCATCCTCAGATTAGCAATTATGCTGCGAACAGGCCCCATTAACACCGGGATGAAGCCATCCTCATGCGCGTCCTTTTCCTCAATACAGGAATCCGATTGACTATCGATGGAGACGACGGACATTTATCTGCACATGGGGTCGCAGTACGAGAATGAAGAAGGACGTGTTGATCATCATTCCGACGGAGTCATGCCAAGAAATTACAGTGGCACTTTGCTTAAAAGTTACACAGTAACAACGATGGAATGTTTGTCCCGGACGTATATCGAGCCGCCATGAGTCGGTGCTTCCGGCACAAGATTGATGATGAATCATTGAATCTGACTCCAAAATGAGCTTTTTTCACTTGATGATTCACCGCCGTCCCTACTCCTCCTCCTCGTTGGTCTGCTCCTGTTGGGAGGAGTCCGAAAAAATAAAAAAGATGAGATAAAATGCACTGCTTTGCTTATGTAAACGGGAAGAATAAATAGAATCCTCTCGACTTGCAGAGTTCTTTCCTCTCGACTTGCAGAGTTCTTTACCCATGGCTTCTCATGACACTTGAAACCCTAACCCCAAATTACATCCTGAAATTTCTCCGCACCCTATAATTTCCCTCTAATCTTCATCCATGGAGGTCTCACTCTGTTTCTCTTCCGATTTAAGGTGTTTGTGCCAGCTCTGATTGTATCCATCGTTTCTTTCTCTCAACATGCCGAGCTCTGTTACCCATGGATAATTAAGCTGCGATTGTATCCCGAAGTGACACCGGACTGCTTTTGATGACGATGTTCCACCTCGTGCTTCCGCCCTCCTTCTCATTTGGTTTGTTTCACTATACGGTTCTCTTCCCCTGTTTTCTGGTCATATCCTGAAAATTTCAACAGTTATTGATATTGCATGTGGGGTCTTCGCATCTCGGATAATTTACCTAACTGTACAGCACAGGATGCTTCTACTTCGTTTGCCCCTTCTTTCTTAATATGCTAGTGTCTCTGCGTCATGGACTTCGAAGAACATCATGACTCGGATCGCCTCGCGGCTCTCTGTTCAAGATTAGGGAGACTTACAACAGAGAAGCATATAGATTGCTGGAATGAACAACCATCACCTGACAAATTGGAGGAATGTAGCTTAATCTTGGTGTGCAGAATTTTGTCCGACCCCATTGTAAACTTCCCTGCATTCCACAGTACACTTAAGAAGGCTTGGAGGATTGACCGTGTTGATCTTACTCAACGGGACGAGGGCCTATATGTAGCTAAATTCCACTCTTTTGCAGATAAACATCGTGTTCTAGATGGTGGTCCTTGGCTCTTTTCGGGACATCTAGTAATTTTAAAAGCATGGTAGGCTACTACTCCCTTGCATTGCTATGATTTTTCTAATTGTGCTTTCTGGATACAAATATTTGGTTTGCCTTTGGAATGGATTACTGAACAAACAATTATTAAGGCTGTGCAAGATCTTGGGCGGGTAATTGAAGTGCGAGTTGACACCAAAGAGGGCATGATGTCTCGGACTGCTAGGGCAAGAGTTGTCCTGAAACTACAGGATCCCTTAAGGACAGGTAAACTAATCCGTATAGAGGGCAAAGTCTTCTGGCTTGACTTTCGATATGAGAGACTTTCTCATTTCTGTTATTCCAGTGGAAGATTGGGCCATTATGCTACCTCTTGCAAAGACATCCCTTATGATGAGTCAAAATTTGAAGAAAGGGATACTATGGTCTACGGTCCATGGCTTAAAGCTGAAGTTAAACAAGTTAGTCCTTACTGGCAGACATTTTATAACCCTCCACACCCCTCGGCTCAGTCAGAAGATAGCATACCTGAGACACCTCCTTCCCAAATCCTGCTCTTACCCCCTCCACTCGTTAATGATGCGGCAACAGCGACTATCTCAGCACTCCCTGCAGACCAGCGAGCTCCTGCACCTGCACATCAGGATAATCTAGAGATTATGAAGGGGACACATCGTCACACAGCACTTATTCCAGCAGCAGCAAAATTGAAGGGGATTTCTACCCTACCTGGTGCAGTAACTGGCTGTCCTCTCTCGTTTGATTTCAAACAAGACATAGCAACAACAACAACAAGTCTTCAGGTGCAGAAATCCCTGTCTTTTAAGGTTAAGAAGTCCAAGGATCCTTCTCTTGCTCTACAGATAGGACTTGCAAAGAAGCAAAAGCGCTATAACCCTTATGATTTAAAGGGTACCGTTCCTCCTGATTTTGATGAATCTATGCTTCTAGATACTCCTATTTTGGAAGCACCCCAAGCTGATCTATGGGCGAAGGTGGCTGGCCCTCAACAGCCACCGCCTCATCGATGAAAATTTTGAGTTGGAACTGTCAGGGGTTGGGCAATCCCCTGACAGTTCAAGCGCTTAAAGCCCTGGTGGCTAAAGAAAAGCCTAACCTTCTATTTTTGATGGAGACAAAACATAGTGAGGTCTGTCTCCGAAGGCTTAACCGCAGCCTTCATTTTGCAAATCTTCGGGTGGTCAGTTATGTGGGTTCAGCTGGGGGATTGGCTCTTTTTTGGGATGACAGCCTCTGTTTGAATTCCATCAAGTCAACCCCTTCTTTTTTTGACTTGTTCTGTCATGACACGGAGGATGATAGCACCTGCCGTATTACTTGTCTTCATGCTCCCGCGGTATATCCCCTTCGGAGGCTATTATGGCAGGAGCTGCGCCTTATCAGCTGTGAAAAGCATGTTCCATGGGTCTGCCTAAGTGACTTTAATGATATCCTTTACCCATGGGAGAAGGTGGGCAAGAGACCAGCAGATTTCTCCCGTATGGCTTCATTTCGTGAAGTCTTAACTGACTGTGCTCTCATGGACATTGAATCCAAAGGATGCGCCTTCACTTGGCAGAACAATCGAGATGGGGATGAACTTGTTCGTGAACGTTTGGACAGGGTTCTTTGTACGTTGGATTGGCGCTTAAAGTTCCCTTCGGCAGAAGCTTATGCTCTCCCTGTTGTTGCCTCCAATCATAGTCCCCTTCTTTTATCTACTATAGCTCCTAAGAAGAAAGGTCAGCGGTTTTTTAGATATGAAGCCTTCTGGAACGAGGACAGGGATTGTAGACAGATCATTGACTCTTCATGGCATTCAAGTTCGTTGGTGAATTCAAGTCTATCTGCTAAATTAAGACATGTTGCCCATGCTTTGCTTCGGTGGAGTCGTCTCAAATTTGGCAATAACCATACTCGTATAGCTGAAATTCAACAGCGGCTTCTACAAATCACAAATCGGCCTATGACTACTTATGACAGATCCCAGTTAAGGCTTTGAAAATGGAATTACACAAAGGTGCATGGCAGCGTGAAGAACAGTTTTGGGCCATGAGATCTCGAATACAATGGCTGCAATAGGGGGATCGCAACACTCGTTTCTTTCACGCAACTACAATCCAAAGGCGACAGAGGAACAAGATTACTATGCTCAAAGATGTAACAGGGGAGTGGGTTTGGGATCCTAGCAGGCTTCAAGAGATGACCTTTTCTTTCTTCTCATCATTATATACCACAGTGGGAGCTCGCAACTTTGAACCTATTTTAGATCAGTGTCCTACGGTGGTGACGCCAGACATGAACAACGCTTTAATGTCATTATTGACCTTGGAAGAATTGAGGCTAGCTACTTTTCAACTAGGAGCAACCAAAGCTCCTGGTCCTGATGGCCTCACAGGGCTCTTTTATAGGACTCATTGGGATATTATCAAGCATGATCTCTTCAAAGAGGTTCAGAATTTCTTTCTCTCAGCCCATCTCCCTTTAGCCTTAAATAAAACAGTCATTGCTTTGATTCCAAAACTCCCTCACCCTGAGAGTCTTGATCAATTTCGCCCTATTAGTTTATGCAACTATGCCTATAAGATTATCTCTAAAGTGCTTGCTAATAGACTGAAACCTCTGCTGCCAACTTTAATTTCTGAGGAACAATCTACTTTTGTGGGTGGGCGTCAAATACAAGATAACATCTTATTAGTTCAGGAGGTTCTACATCAACTTAGATCTAAAAGGAGGAAGCGCAATTTTCATGCTGTTATCAAGTTGGATATGCGGAAGGCCTACGGTAGAGTCGAATGGGATTTTTTACATGCTTATCTACTTAGGTTAGGCTTTCATCCGGTATGGAGTAATCTGGTTATGCAGTGTATCACCACTACCTCTTTTTATATAAACATGAATGGTGATCAACTTAGGCCTTTCCATCCTACCAGGGGCCTTCGCCAAGGAGATCCTCTATCCCCATACATTTTTATCATCCTATCCAATCTATTATCTGTTCTTATCCACAATGCACTCGATATGGATGCACTAAAAGGTATTAAACTCAACATATGGTGCCCAACTCTCTCACATCTTCTATTCGCAGACGATGCTATTTTCTTTGTAGAAGGATCAGTTCGGGAATGTCAGAATTTATCAAATCTATTGAATCAGTATTGCTTTGCCATGGGTCAAGAGGTGAACCGCAACAAATCTGGTATATTCTTTAGTAAATCTTGCCCTACTTCTTTACAGGAAAATATGGCTAATGCAATTAGAGTACCTATTCTGCAACGATGTGGGAAATATCTTGGTATACCATCTGATTGGGGTAGGTCCAAAAGGGACATGTTTTCATGGATACTAGCTCGAATGAATACCAGATTGGAAGGGTGGAAGGAAAAACTCTTCTCGAAGGTGGGGAAAGAGATTATGTTGAAGGCTATAGTACAATCCATACCACAGTACGCTATGTCCATCTTTCGACTACCTGTTTCTCTCTGCAAAGCTATTGAACAACGCATCGCAAGGTTTTGGTGGCAGAATGATGGACAATGAACAAGTATCCATTGGCGAAATTGGGAGGTACTCAAACAGAAAAAGGCAGATGGTGGTTTAGAGTTTCGGGACCTACTCAGCTTTAACTTAGCCATGCTTGGTAAGCAAGCATGGCGCCTACTTCTTCAGCCATCCACCTTGTGGGGTAAAGTATTTAAGGGATTATATTTTCCAACTTCACAATTTGATGAGGCGGAAAAGGGCTCTCGCCCGTCATGGGGCTGGCAAAGCCTTTTGAGTGGATGTGATGCTATTATTCCATATGTTGGCTGGTCAGTAGGAAATGGGAGTTCTATCCGAATCAAGGAAGATAGGTGGTTACCCATCAGCAGATTATATGGACCTCCTCAACGAGAAGAGCCCACTTTAGTGGCTGATCTTATTGATCGCACAACCAGCTCATGGAAGTATTCTCTACTCCACGCTTTTTGACTCCCGGGTGGTTCACCGATTACATGGCTATTCCTAGTTTTACGACCAAGATTTACGATGGATAAACTTATTTGGATTGCTACAACTCATGGTGAATATACAAAAAATCAGCATATCATAACATCAAACTTTCAGCAGAGAATAAAAGTGACAAAGACACCCTCAACCTCACATCAACAACCTCCTTTGTTATGGCAAAAATAGTGGAAAATGCACACTACTCCTTAGGTACGACACTTTTTGTGGTTACTGTGTCAAAATAGCTTAGCAACAAGAGCGAACCTGCATCATAGACATATCATTGACAATCCATATTGTCCTATTTGCACACAAGACACCCCCGAAACTTTAGAACATTTGTTCCTATTCTGTCCATGGGTTTTGCGTGTTTGGAATCATCCCCAAATCAACCTCCCCGTTCAAACTCAGCATATACAGCACATAACAGACTAGATCGTAGATCATGCTCAACAACAAAAACCCTCACCTGGTCTGCCAGTGATTGCCACTGCCCTCTGGCACATCTGGAAGGCTCGAAATGCGTTTATTTTTTGAAGGAAAATTCCCGATCCGCATCATGTGGCTGAAGAAACACTGATTCAATCTCAAGTGGCCGATACTCTTGCTCGTTCTTCTACCTGCAAAGCAACTCTATTTCGAACAATGGAGCTTTATGGAGACCCCCATCCGGGGTTTTAAAGGTCAATATCGATGGATCTTATCAACTGGGAAGCAAGGAAGGGACTATGGGTTGTGTGTGTCGTGATTCGCAGGAAACCTTACCGGTGGCTTCTCGGATAGCTTTGCTTTGCATTCTCGGCTATACGGGCAGAGATCCACGCTTGCTCGCTTGCTCTCCGGCATTTGCTCGATCAAGGTCTCTCTCGTACTGCGCTTATTCTTGAATCGGATTGTCAGATCCTCATCGAGACACTGAAGGGTCAACGCCCGCCGCCATGGGCAGAGCGAAGCCTCTTCTCCGAAGCTGCCTTCCTGCTTTCGTTTTTTCCCAACATTTCCCTTGCCTTCTGTCGTCGTGAGGCCAATATT
This sequence comes from Eucalyptus microcorys, assembly GCA_014182515.1. Taxonomy (NCBI): domain Eukaryota; kingdom Viridiplantae; phylum Streptophyta; class Magnoliopsida; order Myrtales; family Myrtaceae; genus Eucalyptus; species Eucalyptus microcorys. Next base: position 12,278,301 of record CM024567.1, on the reverse strand, counting down.
GCTGCTGATTGGGCTGCGAAGGCCCATAGGGTAAACTCCAAGCGAAGTAATTGGGATGTCTTTTCCCCTGCCCCTCTGTTAGACCTTATTTACGCTGATGCGATTGTTGCTGGTTGTAATCAGTTTGGTCCCTCTTTATAAAATTGCTGTTTGACAAAAAAAAAACGGGAAGAATAAATAATTTAGACGAGGAAAAGAAATATATATATCTATATATATATATAAAGAAAAAGAAAAGCCATCAAGAAATGGGCATAGGAAAATAGGCATCATGGTGATGGGAAGGGCAAAAGGAGAAATTTTGAGGCAGTGTGCGTAAGGAGTGGGTGCTGCTGACTGCCGAGCGATACCGCCTCTGCGAGGAGGTCACTGGGAGGGAGACGAGAAGCGAGCTTTTCCCCGAGAGAGAGAGAGAGAGAGGCGAGGAACCCTACTTCTGCTATCTCTCCAATTCTCGTAGACCCTGAAGATCTCGAAGCTTCCTCCGTCTCTCCCTCTCTCTACACACATCTTGGGTGGGGGGGTTTTCCATTCGCTACCGATTCACGATGGTCCGTACTTCTTGTCCCCGCAACTGTTGTTGACCCCCCCTTTTGTTAATCTTGTTTTCTCGAAAGGTTGTTGCCGTTGTTGTGGTCGTCGTTCTTTCTTTTCTTTTCTTTTATGTGGGATCATCGGAAACAAGACCCTTTTCTTACTTCGGAATTGTAGGTCTGCTGTGGGTCAAGCTATTAAGCTTACTTCAATTTTCTCTTCTTTAGGCGCGATTTATGCCCAGTTCAGTTGCTAGACTCCAGCTATCGGCTGATACGCTACTTTAGCCAAATTGATCTTTAAACAAATCTCCGTTCCTGTGAATTTTCTTGCGCTTTCTTGAATCCAGCTTTTGTTGAGCCGCGTAGAGTTATGGCGAAGAGACAGTATGCTCCTTTCCGTGGGATACCCATGTTCCATCTTTAGCTTATTCCATGCCTAATTCCCTCCTTCCTATTTTGCAGCACAAACTGGGGCGGAGCAACCGTGACAAAGTGCAGCAGTTCATGGCAATAACTGGAGCCAGGTAGGCCCCTCAATCCTCCACATGAAACTATATTCTCATCAAAGAGCAGGGCATGAGGATGGGTCTCCTGCGGCCATAGATTACAACTTTTGACTGCGATTTTGGCGTTGTTGGAAATGAATGGAAGGAGATTTCTGTGAAGGTTCTCAAGAAAGCTGTTTTTTTCTAATTTCGGACTGGATATTCATCTTTTTCTATGCCTTTTGGCTCTGGATTCTTTTGTTGGCTTGTGATCTTATCCTGCGATAGATTGCGTAAGCAAAGCCATTAAAGGAACATGTGCGAATGCTTTTGGTTTGTTGATGACAAGCATAACTAAAAGTTGAACTGATAAGTGTAGCATAAAAGTGCATATGTGAGACTCTTCCCCTTCTTTGTTCTATAATTTTTGGTTTATTGGGGAAGTTAATGAAATTTGTTGACTATACAATTCTTTAGAGGATGATTCCTGATATCATGCTTGGTTTCAATTTAATTGTGTTACTTATTCCACGATGAATGTGCTGGCACTCTTTTTCAGGAATTATGTAGATCTTGTCTTTTTCAGTATGATTATTTGTCAGTTCTTTTTTTCTGGTGTGGCCATTTGTGTAAATGATACGCAATCGAGCTGTTTTTCCCCCCTCCAGGCTGCAACCTATTCTTTAGTCACAACTTTTTTTCCCATGCAGTGAAAAAGTTGCCCTTCAGGCTTTGAAGGCCAGTGATTGGCATCTTGAAGGTGCATTTGATGTATTTTACAGTCAGCCTCATATAAGAACTTATACAGATACAAGACACTTGGAGGAGCTTTACCACAGATATAAAGGCAAGGCTTGCTTCTGGATTCCTGGATTATCACAGTTGACTGAATTTCTTCTTATGCTGATTAAAAGGAGTTACAGGACAATAGTACTTCTTTTGGATTTGTTACCAGTTCTGTACAGTGTCATAAATTTGGTTTTTCAACTCTGAAAAGAAAGCTTATGCACTGGAGTTATAACACCGTGTAGATATTGTTTGGTTTTATGCTATCTTATTAGCAGATGTATTTGAATTTGCAGATTCCTATGCTGATATGATACTTGTCGATGGGATTACTCTTCTTTGCAATGATCTTCAGGTGGCCAGTCGTGATTCTTTCTGTTACGATCTCAATTATATGGCACCACTTCCTTGAATTTCCAGAATGCATCTTGAGTTTTCTCTTTCTGCCATTATCTTTTGTCTTCCTGGGATGCATAGGAACCTTTTCGTTGTCATATATGTTTTTTAGTTAAATGACGCACGAGTATTTTATTTTGCAGGTGGATCCCCAAGATATTGTTATGGTAAGTGAACATGCGTAATTTGGTATGCTGTCATAGGATGAGGATACTCTCTCTTGTTTACTTGAACCTTCCGATACAAAAAATACACTGCTGTGACTGCTGACTGACCTAATCGCTTGAAGGCTGCAATGAAGACGAAGTCCTGTATTTTCCATGTTTCATCTCTTTCTGCCCTTTTATCTTCCTTATTTTTCTGGTTAATATCTTTCGGTTTTGGTAGTAAAATCTCCTAAAGATACTAGACCAACATTCCATTAGTCAGCTAGAAGTCTTTATTAGTTACAAATTCACCATTGAACATCAGATGACTAAAACTATAGGAATTCATGTATCAAGTAGGAATTGCTGTCTCTGTTCCACATAAGCGATAGCCATTTTGTTCTACATATATAGTTTTTTGGTTGGAGAAACTGAAGGTTCTGTCATAGTACTTTAGCGTGGCTGAACCTGAGAAAGTTTGTTAATAGAGGTTGTTCATAAATAAAGCTAACAATCAAGTTTAAGCCATACTTGTATTTTCTTTCTGTTCTAGAGACTGCATCATGTGTATCATGGTCTTTGTTGAGATTCTTCTAATGATGAGATTGATTTGTATCAGCTGGTTCTTTCATGGCACATGAAGGCTGCAACGATGTGTGAATTTTCAAAGCAGGAGTTCATAAGTGGACTGCAGGCACTTGGGTAGTTCTTCTTGCCTTTTCTTTTTTCTGCTTTTCCTGATACCAGTGTTGGCACAGTTTGCCTCATGCATTATTCTGAAGGCTGGTCTTTCTTGGCAGGATAGATTCCCTGGAGAAATTTCGTGAAAGGATACAATATATGCGCTCTGAGTTGAAAGATGACCGTATGCAATTACATGAAATTATTGCCATAGTTTGATTAATATTTATGACAATTGCTTGGCAAAGCTCTTTTGATTTATCTCTGATTATTTTATTTTGCTTTGACTGAACAGAAAAGTTCCGAGAAATATATAACTTCGCATTTGGTTGGGCAAAAGAAAAGGTATGCATCTTATTAGTGTTATTGGACTGTAAGTTTTCACTTCTGAGCTATAAAGTGCTTGATCAGCTTCAGGATAAGATTGTTGCTGATTAAGTTGGCTTTGGACGTTGGTGGTAAAATACGCTACAGCCATATTTTGCAGTGTGCTTGATTCAATTGTGGATTAATACGGCAGTTTAAGAGCATGTTCTTAGATAAGTTTTTGCAGTCACGGAATATCCTTACCTTAGTTACAGATTATTGTACATCATGTAGCACCTCGACTTTTGCAAACCTAGGTTCAGGTTGTAGCACCTAAGATTCCTAGAATCTTCTCTTGTAAGGGAGGGTGATCTCCTAAGATGATCAGTTACTTTGTCGATGGAAGATACCTGACTTTTTGCACAATTTCAATTTCTAGTCAAACTTGGATAAAATTTTCTATCAGCCTTTTGACGTTTAAGTCTATGGGTTCGACAGATTAATAACAGAAAGTAATAAATGTCATATCATAGTAACAACTTACTGTTATGTGGTTTTCTATAAGATATTATTTACACTTTCAGCCAACTGAACGAATTTGACTTGCATCCATAGAGAATACCTTCATGCTGGATCTTGTACATTGAGCCTGGAATATGTTTCATACCTTTTTCATATCCATCTCTGATTGCTTTTTCTCCGTAGACCTTCCATGAGAATTTTCACTTCAGTTCTTTTGGTCATGTCATCTCCACTTACCTCAGGGTCAAAAATCCTTGGCACTCGATACAGCAATTGGGATGTGGCAGTTACTTTTTGCTGAAAATCAATGGCCATTAGTTGATCACTGGTGTCAGTTTTTACAGGTAGTTTTCTTTTGTATACTTATTGAGCATTACAATTTGTTTGAGTTATTAATAATTAGTCCTCACGCCTGAGTATGGCCATCCTGGTTTTTTGGGTATATTCTCAAAATATTTTCTTTTTCTTTTGATATTTATTTTCAGTCCAAAGAGCCTATCTATATTCCCTCCCAAACACCCATAAAAGGAACAAAGAAAAATCTAGTAAGAAGAGAATTGCTCAGAAACACGTTTGGTGGGGCTTTCAATTTTCAAGTAATTTAACATTTTTCTGGGAAAATGGAGGAAGGAGATTTTGTCATTTTTCAACTTAAGTGAGAAGAAAAGCAACTTAGGTAAAGAATTTGCTATGCTCCATTAAGCAAAATGCAAGAAAGAACTACGAGGATTTGACATCAAATGCAGGTCCAAAAAGTGGAGAGCTGAAAATGAGAAGCAGTTTTGGGGAAATTGAAGGACTTCTTTCAGACCAGATGCGCTTCTGATGGTTGCATGTTTGGAGCCTTTAGACTTTCTGTATTTGTTTCCCCTCTCAATATGATTGATTAGACACTTAGTAACATCTTCCTTCTAATATATGGGATGAATGTACACTTCAAGGTACATGGAAGCGAGTTGAACTATTTTTGCAGGAGGGAATTTGTTTTTGAAATGGATTTCTGCAGTTTGGCCCAACCAAAAAAAAAAAAGATGAAACAAATAGTTAGAGTAGATAATATTAATAGTTAAATGAACTGGGTGGATGGTGAATAGAGGATGTTCTTTTTCATCTTGATGTCTCAGCCTATTATGAAGGGATGGATGGCATCACTTATGTTGGTTCGGTTCCTCTAAATGCTATGCCCCCTTTGCACTGTAGCTAGACTTTTCTGGTTGAAAACAAAAGTAGGGACACTGCATACAAAATTAACTTTGTCAGAATGCAGCAACTAGTTATCTCATCCTGTTTCAAAAACGTGATTAAAAAAATGTGCGCTTGTCTTGACATATAATGGCCGTTGAATGGGATTTTGTATTGTCTTTCTCTACTTCAATACAGGCCCGTCATAATAAGGCAATCTCCAGGGACACATGGTCTCAACTATTGGAGTTCGCCAGGGTAAGATATCTGTATGACATTATTTTTTTAGGAATGTATATCCTCTTCCATATATGTATACCTTTGATGGACTAAGTCTTGTGTTTTTAGCTCATGTGAAATTGATGTAGAAGTCTTGTAGCAGTTATAAGGAGATGATCTTCGCTCTTCTCACACCCAGCTTACATCCTTGCTTTCATCCCTCTCTTCTTGCTGGAGAATCTGGTTGTTATTTATACTGGCACTGGGAGCTAAGAGGGTTAAAGTTGCTTTTGATTTTTGAGTGTGTAGTCTCAGTGAACAAGAATTCCACATATCGGAGATAAACATTTGGTTGAAATGGAAACTTTCAACCTATAGATAATGTGAACCCCACCAATTTTTACCTAGCCAGGAATGCATTTTTATCTGCACAGGCATCTCAAAATCTGGAACTTTACCATGGATGCAACTGACAGACACCCTTCTGTTATGCAGACTGTGGACCCAACCCTATCTAATTACGATGCTGAAGGTGCTTGGCCATATCTTATTGATGAATTCGTCGAATACCTGAATGAAAATAACATTGTCCAGAAGAGTCACATGGACGATCCTGCCCGATGATGATGGGCTGCTGTGGTGCAGACTCTGCGATTGGTTGATCTTTAATCTTCTTGTGGATTGAGCTATGTCATTGTAATTGAATACCTTTATAAAGCCAACCAGAGTCCTCTTTCTCGTCTCCTGCTACAGTCTCCGTCTCCCCCTCAAGACAAAGTGGTTAAAAAGAGAGGAAGAGAGAAGAAAGACCTCACTTCCTTAAAAAGTGACTTATTTTCCTTGGAAACCCATTTGATGAAAATTCATACATCAGCAGTGGAAGATGTGATATGGGAGATTTGATATAGTCCAATTTTTTTGTGAGATAAATGTGAATAATGACTGGCGTTTGTTATGTTAAAAATTTCTCCGTAGAACCAGTGTGGGAGTCATGCGCATGGCTATCCTTTGTCAAGAAATGACATTACTTTGTACGTAGCCTCGAGTTCTTAAGAAATCGTTAAGGTGTCCAATGAGTAGATTCTGGTGAATGGCTGCCGGCTGGGAATCAGTCAGGTTTCTCTCGCCTTCTCAAACCCCACCCCCCCCAAACAAAAAAAAAACAATGCTCTGATACATCATGGATTGGGAGCTGCAGTTTCGAGCTGCTTGTAGCTCTGTTTGGCGCATCTCTTTTTAAGATATCTTCATCAAACGGTATGTGTTATGCACCTCTCAATGTTAAAAGAGTTAGCAACTTGGGTATTCTTCATTAATTTGAATTATTTCACAGCAAGCGCTTGTGGATGCAATTGTGAAGCTAAAATTGATTCGCCGAAATGGTAGTAAAAGAATACCGGCAAGCATCACTGACACTGGACCTGATGAATTTACATGAGTGGAACTGCAAATTGTCTTTAATTGCACTCTTACCAGTTCATACAAACTTGTTGAGGAAGGAGAGCAGACCATTCTTTCTTTCAGGTTCTGCGAGCAACTGGGTTTTGCACATACTACACCTAACGGGATATCAAGCAGGTCCAATGAAAGAGGTGATATGGCATACTATGCAATCCATACCATAATCCCACAGCCGACCATCTCTATTGAGGTGAGGGATCGGTTGAATTATGCTCAACAAAATTGCATGAACGACACTTTGAATGTTGGCCTAGCCGCCAAGAATCATCTGCTTTGTGAGTTCTTCAGCTGATCAACAACCCATATTCCGTCCGACAGTCCAATGTTCAATGAGCAAATGACGTGACGTGAACAGGGCATTACTCGTACTCATCAAGAGTGGGTTATCTGTCACTAGTCACGCGTGAGTTGGGTCAACACCTTTTATGATCTTTTCTCCACAAGCCTTCGTCTACTGCTGGCCTGGCCTTAAAAATATGATAGTATAAGGTCAACTCTTATTTTTTGCTTTGTGCCCTCTGTCCACCATAGAGTGTGGCCATCAACAACCTCAGAGACACTGAGATTTTCAGGCAGAGAGAGAGAGAGAGAGAGAGAGAGATGGACCGTCCTTCTTCCGAACGTGTCCAGAAGTTCGAGCAACCCGAGTCAGTTTTTGGCAGTACTCAGGCATCCACTTCTTGGCAGGCCCCTCTGCCAGGAAAAAGAACTGGTGCACGGGTGAAAATATAGACACATGCTCAAGCACTTTCATTCACTGATGTAACAGACACAAGTTCATGATACTCGCCAATTTAGATGACTCTCATCCATTGGTAGATACAAACTGCTGAGAATTTCAAGACCTGAAGGGCATATGACTGTATTCACGTCAAAAGAAAACATTTCCTACAGAAATTGCTTTTTTCTACAAGAATTTATTCCAACTTGAATAAAGGTAGGTCGCCCAAAAAATAATTTAAACTCAGGTTAATCTCACACGGGAACTGGAGTGGCTTCGTCTAGGGCAACAACACCAGGAAGTTCTTTGCCTTCCAACAACTCCAAACTGGCACCACCACCAGTAGATATGTGGCTCATCACATCAGCAACTCCAACTTTCTCCACAGCTGCAACAGAGTCCCCTCCTCCAATAATGGTCGTCACTCCTGCGGCACTGAGCTCTGCTAGCTTCTTTGCAACAGCCTGCACGTAGAAGTACAAGGTCATCAAAGTTTGCATTGGTCCTAGTTAACCATGCTGGCCATAGGCCAAACCCACTTACAAAATCGAAACATGTCCGCGAAATGAAAGAATTAACACTCGAGGTTCATCAAATGAGAAGCTCCCTTGAAGTCTTAACTGCTTGTCTACAGCTCATTCAAAACAAATGACATGCACAACCTTGGTAGGAAGGGACCAGAGAATCCATGCTAAAGCTCAACTAGACCGAACACATGTACAGATAATGAGCCGTAAGCCAGGACAGAGGATTTCCAGCCACATAAAGCTGATGAATAAGCGCAGAGTCAAGGAACAAACAAATCAAATCCATGCGCATCTCACCTCAGTTCCAGCAGCAAATTTCTCAAACTCAAACACTCCCATGGGTCCGTTCCAGATGACAGTTTTGGTAGTTCCCAGAGCATCATTAAATGTCTTAATAGAGTCTGGTCCAATATCCAATCCCATCCAGCCATCAGGAATGGCAGATGCTGGCACTATCTGCAATGTTCAAAGCAGTTCAAAATAACATAAGTCTATGACCACAGTGCCTACTCACGTGATATCTGCACCGTAAAGAAGTGTTGAAACTCTTTTGCACATATCATGACACGCATTTTTAAATGTGAGAAGGCTAGGAGAAGAACTGAAGCAGCTAACCTTGCTGTTTGCATCTGGAGCAAACTTGTCCGCAATAACCACGTCAGTGGGCAACAATAAAGAAACTCCCTTTGCTTTGGCCTTTCCAAGGAGCGATGTTGCAAGATCCAGCTTATCTTCCTCCACCAAGGAAGAACCAACAGAGAGACCCTGTGCCTTGTAGAAGGTGAAGATCATGCCACCCCCCAAAAGAAGGATGTCACACTTCTCTAGAAGAGATTCAATCACACCAATCTTGGATGAGACTTTTGAGCCACCCACAATGGCAGCAAATGGTCTCTTGGGGCTAGACACAGCCCCAACAAGATAGTCTAGCTCCTGATGAAAGAAAAGGCAAGTTGAAGGTCCATACGAGAGAACTAAGTAACATAAAGCAAAGGATAGATTAAGATGCCTAAGAAGACTCAAAAGCATTAGGACATACCAAAATAAAATCTTGCTAAACTGGATCTTGATGTACATAACTCAAATTTAGTCTAGTTCCGCATGCATTATTTCAAGGAACCAACCTCATAGTGACAAAAATTAAGAACCAGCATTTTCCATGCATAATGTTTAAAAGAGTTACAAGAATGAAACCACACATGCAAAAGTCAAAGAAAGAGATAAACCAATACCTTCCGCAGACACATAACAAGTCCAATAGGACCAAAAATATCACTTCTTGTGAAAAACTTGGTCAGTGCGTGAAAATCAGCAAATTACTACTATTGCTTAAAATCTGTTCCAAGCAAAATAGCAAACAAATTAAAAGTCAAACCTTCTGCAAAAGGAAGCCAGCAACAGAGGGCTTCAAGAACTTAGTAACCCCCTCAGTAGAAGCATGAGCCCTGTGTGCTGTTCCAAATGCATCATTTACATACAGATCTGCCAATGATGCCAGCTTCTTGGCAAACTCAGGTTCATTCTTTTCTTCCTCTTTGTAAAATCTCACGTTCTCAAGAAGAAGAACACCGCCCTCAGGCAATGAAGCCACCAACTTCTCTACCTCAGGGCCAATGCAGTCATCTGCTTTTACGACCTGCTCAAGTGAGGATAAGTACCAAGAAAACACTCACTTCTTTATCCAATTAGCAGAATTTTCCAACAGTGCTGTCCAACCATTTTTGTATTTGCCAAAGATGTCCTTACCTGAATGCCAAGGAGTTCAGATAGCCTTGGAACAAGAGGTGCCAAACTGAACTTTGGTGTCACCCCTTTCGGTCGGCCCTGGAAATTTCAAGGAGGAAAATCAACTACCGCCAATACAATCAACATCACAGTTGGTGGCTCACATTCACTGTACTGATATGAAACGGGAATCCCTTTAACTTACACCCGGAATCAAGTCACTAGTTTAAGAAAAGTAAGCAACCACTAATCAAGATGCGGTCTGAAAACATCCATTCTAGGACTAATCACGAATATGTCACATAAGAGTTCTTCAAAGATTTTTTTTTTTTTTTTTTTTTTTTTTTTTTTTTTTTTGGGGGGGGGGGGGGCGGTGCGCGGGCAGCAGAGAAAGAGTCCATGACATAGTAGATGCCAGTCCTGGTGGGAAGAGAGAGATCTGCAAATTGAGGAAGGCAAACATATAGTGTTGAGGAAACCAACACGATGGTAACGTGAGGAGACTCCAGCAGTCAGATTCGTCGAGTCAGAATACAGACACGACAGACGATGGCAAACATAGGCAGACTTATGCTTGCAATTAGAAGTGAAGAAAAAGATTCGAGCAGCCGGTAAAGATTTCAAGAAAGTGAGGAGCAAAATAAAGGACAATTCAATGCAGACAGATATAATAAGGACCCACAAAAGAGGAGGAGGAGAGAATCATAGTGGAGAAGGGACGGGGAGAGTCAATGCTCGATCAATTACCAAGTGGCTGGAGAGGATGACTCTGGCGCCATTTTGGATCAAGTACTTGATGGTGGGGACGGCGGCGCGGACCCTGGTGTCATCGGTGATGTTCTGGTTGTCGTCGAGAGGCACATTAAGATCGGCCCTCACGAACACCTTCTTCCCCTTCAAGGCAGGGCCGGTCAAGTCGCCCACGCTCTTCTTGGCCATGGACACGACCCCTCTGCTCCCCTTGCCCCTCAAAGATCGGAGCTTGGAAGCCACATGAGCGGCCAAGAACGGGTCGGCAGCGGCGAAGCCCAGGCGGCGGAGGCCGGAGGAGCGGAGGCCGGAGGTGGGGAGGTGGAGGAGAGCGGAGCGAGAGGTGGAGGATGAGGATGAGGATGATGATGAGGAGGCGGAGGAGGAGGAGAGGAGAGAGAAGGTGGTGGGTGCAGCCGCCGACGCCATTTTTACTTCCCTTGACCTGCTTTGCTGTTTGGAAGAAAACCAGAAAACCGTCACCGAGCCAACAACAATCGATGCGTGCGGGAGAGTGGGCTAATATAATGCTGAAGGAGGAGGGGGGGAGTGTCGCTTGGCGTCTAGTTTTTATGTGGCTGGATAGGAGGAGGGTCGAAAGATGTGGACGTGGGGATCGAAGAAGGGAATGAGTGGGAGATTTTCTGGATTTCTCTTATCGTCGAGGAGAGGTCCAAGATTTTCGATGACTTTGAGACTCCCCTACATACAGATTCAAGGGCCGCGCGTGACACCTGACGCTTTCCGAAGAACCAAGTTAAATCATATCCTGTACTGATGATTGCGATGCATACACCATCACGAGAGAAATTTAATTACATCCCCTCGACTATCTAATCTGATCAATTTATGAGTTGGGAATTAGCTGCTTAAAACTTCCCCGTTTTGCCATTCATTTCACTCCCTCCCAATCCTCGTCCGCTCTTTAGATCGCCGCAACGCGCAACGTAAGAAAAGGGAGCGGCAAAGATCAAAGAATAAACCCCAACCAATGATGCTCCGCCTCCCTACGAATTGATGCCAAATGCGTGGATTTGTTCTTTCTCTCCCAATCGGAAACCAGCAACGCACCCCTCCACCTCCACTGCCGCCACCCAAGCATCTGGTCTTTCCTTTTTCTCTTCTTTTTCTTTCGTGTCTTCAGGCCCAACAGGAAGAAGACCCAACCAAGTTGGGTGCGCAGCAGTGCAGCCCATGAAGCCAGCTTTGGCATCATTCTGGACGAGTTAACAACGATCCCGCGCAACCGCTGTCACGTGGGCATTAAGATCGCAGGTTGTAATGACAGCAAAGGTCTGTTCAGATATTTAAAAGGGCAAACCTTAAGAATTTGTTCAGAAGAAACCCGTGGTCATCAAGTCGTATGATGGCGCTCTGCGCCTCCTCCTCTCTTCTTCGCTTCAAAACAATCCCCCCGTCGCATTCTCTCTCGCCCCGACCCTTTCCCCGCCCGCTCTTGCGATCGGACCGTGCGAAAGCAGCGCCTCCTGCCTCGAGAGCTCTCCGAGAATGGCGGGATTACGAAGAGGCGGTGAAGCGCAAGGACCTTGCTTCTGCCCTCCGGTTCTTGAGGTCCCAGTCTGTTCCGGGTGACGTTATTGGGGATCAGGGAGACGAGGTGGGGATGTACCTGTCTGGGAAACCGCAGGAGAGGGATTGGGAGGTCTTGGATACGTGTTTGAACGCCGACGATATGAAGCTCGTCACCGGTGCTTATGCCCTTCTCAAGGACCGGGGTTTCTTGCCCAATTTCGGCAAGTTCCGGAGCATCGGTAATCTCTCTCGCGTCTCCCTCAAATTTCGAGCTGATCGTTTTGTCGTTCGACTCCTGTCGTTGTTGACGTCATGAAAGCACTCGCCTTTTCCTTCTCAACTCTTGCAGTTCTGGAGGGACCGAGGGACGTTACACCCGCGGTACTCAAGTCTTCCACTGGGTTGGAAGGTACACGAGCTTTCCTTCTTCTGAGTTTCAATTTCTATGTCATTTTCCCCAATGCAAATTTGCATCTGCCCTGCCTGCCTACACCACGATTTGCTTTGATGATCATGCTACATTATGGTTCCTGCTAAAATTCATGTCCTGAGTCGTTTTCCCCCCTTTTGTGTGTGTAGTCACTAGATTTTCTCCGAAGAAGTGGGGTCTTGATGGAACCTCGAGTGCCCTCTTGGTCGCTTTTCTCGGCGGAGTTTCCTTTCTTCTCTCCCAAGGGATTGATATTAGACCTAATCTGGCGGCGATACTAGGACTAGCTTTTGTGGACTCGGTGTTCCTTGGTGGTTCTTGTTTAGCTCAAATTTCAAGCTATTGGCCTCCATATCGCCGACGAATCCTTGTCCATGAAGCTGGCCATCTCCTTACAGGCATGCCAAGACCCTTCATTTCTTCACCACTATTTATTTGGAGCACGATGCAAATACTTTCCCAGCAGCTGATCACCTCTTTGTTTCTCACGTTATCATTTTGGAGCATCGCTATTTAATGCATGGGCTTAACGAAATGATATATTTACAATGCAGCATACTTGATGGGTTGCCCAATACGTGGTGTAATTTTGGATCCAATCGTTGCAATGCAAATGGGCATTCAGGGACAGGTACTGCTAGTCTCAGTCATGCTTGCATGAGAACTTGATGGACATCAGAGGGAATAAGTCATGATGATTAATTTCTCTGGAAGGGTATTCTCTGTCTCTGGATTCTGGGAGCAGTCTAGTCTACGATTTCAGAAGGAAATAAGCTAATTTGCTAGTGCTGATGTTTGATGACTATGTTATTGTGGCTTTATTAAGCTCACCCTGCTTGCATTGCTAGCATACTTTCAACTTAACTAGCATCAATATTCAATAACCCAGAAGAAGGATTCTATGCTAAAAATGTATACAGGCAGGGACGCAGTTTTGGGATGACAAGATGGACAAAGAACTTGCTGAGGGGCGGCTAAGCGGCACTGCCTTTGATAGGTTGGCATTGTCCTAATATTTTTTTTATATCTTGAGACCAAAGAAGATTTCAGCTAACAATCTTGAGTCTTGACTATCAATGAATTACTAACAATCTTAAGTGTCAGTAAACGCTAGTTAATGTGATTTGAGCAGATGCTCAAAATGATGCTGTACCTTGTTGTGCTTCTCTTTGGTTGCACTCCCAATATTCCAAAGCTTTATACTAACTGTCACTTTAATGATGCAATTGATGTGTTTCGACAGGTATTCCATGGTGCTTTTTGCTGGCATCGCTGCTGAAGCTCTTATCTATGGTGACGCCGAGGGTGGAGAAAATGATGAGAACATGTTTAGGAGCCTATGTGTCCTATTGGAACCCCCCTTGTCAGTTGCACAGGTACTTCTTGAATGAACAGACCTGCTTTCCTGAAGGCCTATTGTAATTTTTCAGTCGCTGAAATGCTTCATTGTCTACGACGACTTAGATGTCAAATCAGGCCAGGTGGGCAGTTCTGCAGTCTTATAATCTGCTCAAATGGCATAAACAAGCCCATCGAGCTGCTGTGAATGCTCTGGAGAGTGGCTTCAGTCTTAGCATGGCAATCAGGGAAATTGAGGAAGCAATGTCTTCTCGGAAATGAAAATTAGGCAGTGGATTGACTTGCGGTACTGTCTCGTCAACTCATGGGGCAACCTAAGACATTGACAATTGCGTTCCTTGGTGGGCCTATTGATGCTCACTGTCTCAGTGATAAGCCTGAGAGTCTTGACTGCCAACATATAATGGGCATGCCGTAGACCTTCATAAGTGAAAATGCATATCGTAGGCTTGAGGATGAAGGCCACTCTGACAGGGAGTTGTAGAGATGTGGTTTGGGTCACTCAAACCTTAAGGAGCAACTCTGCTCTGTGAAACTGACCACGAGTTCTTTGGGTTGCTTAACTGATGACATGGATTTTGCACACTCAAGATGAAGCTGCACAAGCCCCTAAATTTGTTCGTTGGACTGGCAAGTGTCTAGAGTTGGTTACTTGTTAGCTAGAAACCACATTGGATTGTACTAAAAATTTTGGTTGGAGAAGAGGCTGGTGCACTATGTACATGACCTCCTTTCAGCAGTACTTTCATTTCGTATAACCTTGACTGTTGTCTTGTTTGTCTAATGAGTCCAAATCTGCTGGTAGTTTGCTGTCATGGAACATTGTTAAGATAAATTGGGAGTGAAAGTTAAGATGGTTAATTCTCTTATGCGTGAATCGGAAGTGATGGGGCTTGATAGAGAATTAGATCTTAGGCACTTAGCATCTGTTGCCAGGAACGATAATCTTCATTTTGGATTAAGGTGCTAGTCGTTAACCTGATGCCTAGCATATGATTACCCTGCTAGTCGTCACTAAATGCCTGCAACTCTGGCTCTTCCCAGAAAAGACCTCTACTTAATGACATGGAGGCCGGTATTCAGTCGTTAAAATACACGTAAGTATTCAATTTGCTCGTATTGTTATGTCGGAAATGAGACATTCATTACATGATACCAGACATGAGGTTCTGATACCAAATGTTCAATTCATTTCTTGTGATTCTGGTAGACAATCGCCATTTTCTAGTTCGTTTCTGACCCTCGCCCAATCCTGTTCCGTTGAGATGCTTAAAAATAAAGTTGTCTCATCCACTCTTTTCTCGAACCCTTCATTAGGGCCTCGTCAAAGGAAGAAGAAAGCACTAGTGCGCACTTAAAACAACCTAATGCAAAAGATATTAATGTAGATGCCATTACAAAACCCAAACAAGTTACAATCGCATCAAATTTCAGTACTCTACAATCCGAGACAATTGCTACCTCTCAATTACATGAGTATTAACTCCATTAATACTAAGAAGCAGCACTAGAATTTGCATGACCCCAAATCAAGAATTCGTTTGCTGATCATCTTGGGTTTGCTGAGATTGAGCATGCGGCCAGGGCATGAAAGAAACCGGCGATCGAGGCTGCTGGGCAACATAAAGTGCTGCTTGATCAGCAGGCTTTCCCATGATCGTACTTGGATGTCCCATGGGGTGTTGTGGTGGGACATAATAATATGGAATATCAGCTGGAGAGCCAACCACAGGAATGGTAGCCTTAGTAACTCCTAGCCCTTCCTCCTTTAACTCATCTCTTGGAATTATGTCGACCAAGAAATCAAACACATCTGTCCTGGAGATAGCAGCTGCTATATCATTCTTTTGCAGTGTCCTTCCGTTTGTTTTCTTCTGTGTGAATCCAAGAACGCAAAGTCAGCTCCAAGATAAACATCTCACAAGCTTTTGCAAATACGACTGGAGCCTCAGCAGAGATCATTCGTACATCTTCATCCGCTTTCATTATTTTCTTGATTCGGGCAAGGGGAAGGCTGTGAATCTTGAAGTCCTGAGTTTGCTCAATTTCTTGCATCTGACCTGCCCAGAACATTTGAAGCTGTTGCTGCTGCTGCTGATGCTGTTGGTGATGGAAGTGTTGGGCTTGTTGGTATGCAAGCTGATGAGGAGAGCCAGGGAAAGTACTGGGTGCCTGAGTCGGGGAAGGTATGGGTACAGCAGGAGTGCCAGGAGCAACTACAGGAGCAGTTGGGAATGGAGGGGCGTATGCCATTTGGTTAGTGCCAGCCACAACCCCGACTACTTGCTGCTGCTGCTGCTGCTGTGTTTGTTCCGTCTGATCCATGAGAAGATTAGTTTATATCTCTAATGTGTTACTCCGAGTGCCCTATCATCAACAGCTGTGAGGGAGACCAAAAAGCGCATCAGAACATCCTGTCTAAATCTTTTCAGTGGCACATATTACTCACAATTTCATGCCTTAGTATTGCTTTACCAGTCACAGGGTAACTGGAGTTGCTGATCCTTCAACCAATGCATGTACGAAGTGCTAAACACTTGTTATCCTAACAGAGAAACTTAAATAACTTTGATTCACAAGGCATGCATCACCATCTAGATCTTTGGAATGTATGATATTTACTATTTTTTTTATATCAAGGCACCAAGAGATTTTGGCAAGGAAAGAGCAATTTTGCAGACAATTATCATTGTCCCAGTATTGATTTAAACTGCAGGCTTCATGAGAAATTCAGTGTGCATTACCCAATGAACATATTAATTAACAGCTACCTGCCTATTACGGGTTCTCAACCAATTGACTGGGTAGACATTCAAGTAGATTGGATACAATGGTAGGAATTCGTGGTAGATTTGGGATGTAATGTTACGTTAAGTGCACTCTATTATGTGGCTCGGCTATGCGATGGCGAGAATATTGCACACTTAGTGTATGCTTATACACAAGCAGTGGTATATGTATTAGGACAAAAGCCGCGATTTCCTTAAATTGTAGAACAACTAAGCAAAATGCTGGAAAAGCATACAAAATGCAAGAACAGGAAACAAGCCAAATCCAAAGAGCAACTCAACTAGGCGAAAGGAGATTGAACAGAAGGCGATTTTAACCTCCCCAAACCCAAAACTCATTCAAGTCCCTTCATTTATCAAGCGTATGGTGTAACACACGTGATTGACCCGCATCTGAAAATATAAAACCCATTTGAACCTGTCATTACCCAAAAGGAAGAAAGGGGAACATGAAGAGGCAGACGCAAGAAAGTTAAAAAAAAAAAACATTTGAAAATCAAGAACAGGAAACGGGTGAGTGACAATGAGTAGCGAGCTAACGTTACCTTAGCAGAGCTGGAGCTTCTGTACTCTTAAGTTGCATGAAACCCTAGACAGAAAGAATCTGGTTTTTGAATAGCTACAATAGTAGCTCCAAAAATGGGTTTCAGAGAGAGAGAGAGACAGAGGACAGAGTTTTCTAGAAAGTGGCGTGAGATGAGGTGACAAATGTCCAGCAACGTCAAGTGTTTTGACTTTTGAGGGCTGCTGAAGATGCACACATGGGCGTCATCCATTGGACGTACACAAAATAAAGGGCCAGAGGGAGGAAACAAAACGATGGTGATATAGGTGAGGAGTGAGTGAGGGGAGGGACAGGTGGAAGTGAAGGCTGTATCTGGGTAAATGACTTGGTGAAGTGTACGCGAGCCTGGGTAAATGTCCTGGTGAAGTGTACGCGAGCCTGGTGAAGTAGTGAGTCTCTTCACGTTGCCTTTGGGTCGTCCGTTCTTTTGGGCCATTTTATTTTATCCTTCTCGTTTCAATTGGATTTACTATGGCTTTGGGTGGATGGAGACTGAGAGAAGCATAAATTAGATCAGTCGTTCATTCCACTTCCAAACTGTTCACTTCAACTTCCACCGTTTGGACCCATCAAATGGATTGGACATGGACTACAAGCATATATCGAACTCGGAACCAAAAAACTCACATTTTCAGGATAAATTCGCCATTGGAAAATGGGGAGATGTCGTGTGCACCATAAAACGTCTCAATTCCTTGGTCCATCCTTAAAGAACTAACTCCTAGGATTGGTTAACTCGTGAGGATCTCTAGTCGCTCCTTGATTTATTTTGTCGCAACTTGCTGAACTAAGGAAGAAACTACTCCTATGATATCACGGACCATCGCCACCACTTGCTATGCATGAGAAATGAAGTTCCATCAAATAAGTTATGTACACGGCGCTCACTTTGGTGCCAAAAGTTTCCACCGGATCACTTAAGTCCAAATCGGAGAAAAAACGATCACTTTGGTGCCACCGGCGAGAAATTCCAACCAAAATGATTACGTGGCATTTTTATTTAAAAAAAGAAGAGTTGCTCGGCTTTTAAACGACGTCGTTTTTCATCATCTTCAAGAAACGACGTCGTTTTGCTCTTATACGTGGACACCCTCGCAAAAATGACGCCGTTTAGCTCGTACATGGGTTGAAATTAGGGTTAGGGTTTCTCCTTGCCGCTCGGCCACCGTTGTTCGCCCGCCAACGCTCGGCCACCGTCGCTTGGCCACCATTGTAGATGCTTGACCAGGTGAACGAGGAGGGAATGAGATTGTTGCTAAAAAAAAAAAGTGGCAAAAAGAATAGGAGGGGAGGCGGAGGAGGAGGAGGAAGAAGAGGGGTTGAAGGTGCCACAACCGATGCGCCGCCGCCGTTGATGCTGGTGCCGTTCGCTGCTGGTGTCGCTCTTCAAGGAAGAAGACGACGTGCCTCCTCTCTCTCCCTCTCTCTCTCTCTCTCTCTTTCAATTTGGGGATTTAGGGTTTCGATTTGAGGAAAAGAAGCCAAACAACGTCGTTTTTGTGGTTTAGATGCTGATTGTGCTCTCCGGCAAGTCACGTCAGCCTAAAAAATTAATAAAAAAACGCCACGTCAGATTTCCGGTCGATCAGATCGACGTTGGCACCAAAGTGAGCGTTTTTCAAATTTTTTGGCACTTGAGTGATCCGACGGAAACTTTTGGCACTAAAGTAAGCGCCGTACACAACTTATGGCACCATTAGTGTACTTATCCCGCATGAGAAATGAAATTCCATCAATCACTCGACTTGATCACTCTGTCTTCCCTTCTCATACGTCCTTCATTTTCGGACAGCAGAAACTTTACATCTCACGAAAACAACAGAATCCTTTGGTAATTCAGCTGTTGCTTTGCAATCTACCAGAAGTTGATAAGACGCTGGCACACAGGACTCTTGAGTAAATTCCTAAACACTGTCCGCAGCAGCTAAAAAAGGGAAAAAGGAACCAACCACATGCACAATGCACAGGAAATATGCTGTCCTCGTCATGGTGACTGAATCTGATGATAGGAAACCCAACCAAAGCGACTAAAAAGTCGGAAAACCCAATCAAAGCATCTGCAAAGTATTGCATGGGAAGATACTACCGCAACCTATGAATCAGCGTGCATATTTCAGAGACAGAAATTCACAAAAGCAGCATATACCATGAAAGAACCATTGATCGTTCACCCATGATGTACAAGGTCAATGTTGATCTGTCTTGACAGTTTCAACAAGGTCCTGCCAACTCCAGACATATGGAGCAGCTAATTCTCCCATTATACAAGCTACCTTTCTCCAAGACCATGCAATTAATTTTGAATAAAATGAATTTTTCATTTTGATGAACTGTGGCAGGAACAGATGAGTGCAAAAAAATACTGTTGCACCATCAACAACTGGCATCATTTGGATGCTTTCTGACCATGGGCTTTCCCATGGCTTGCTGCTGCTGCTGCAGACATGACTCGCAAACGGGCAGCAATTTCTGTGAAGGATGGCCTAGCAGTTGGATTTGGTGCCCAACACTGTTCCATTAGCCTCCGCCATTCGTGATCACAGAAGCCTGGTATGGGTGGTCTCAACGTGTTACTTACTATGCCTCCTGCTTTGCCATATAAAATCATAAGGATACACCACATATTGCATATAGATATAATCTGACATTTGAGCTGATAAAGAGAATTTAGTGGAAAGGGCCTACATTCACATATACATACAACTATCTATCTATAGCAACAAAATTTCCCAGAATCTATCACCATCAGGCCATGTTGAACAAGATGCTTCAACCAAACACAGCACAAAATCTCGAGGTTGATGACAATGCATGACAACACACATCATATCATAACCAACACGTGTTTCTACAAATGACATCTCTAATCCTTAAAACTAATGTAATGAAGGCTGCAGGAAGGTCTCCTAACACAGTCTGGCCAATTAATAGGTCAGACCTTGATGCATCATCATGGTGGAGGAGGCAAATCGAAGGAACACAAAAGACCACAGATAACATTTGACTGGAGCTGTAAAGTATTCAGTAGTATCAACACTACTCACAAAAACCAAGGCCCTAATATAGCAAGCGGAACCAATATACATGCAGCCAAAAATAGCAATAATGGTTTCAGTCTTCCATTTCTCACTCCAGATTTTTACTTGAAAGAGTTAGCTCCTAAACAGCAAAAAACACATCCAACTCAATCTGTATTACGTCCTACCATGTACAGTGTTGCAGTCCCAGGACTCTCTAGGTAATTATAAAATGAATGTAAGATACACTTTTCAAATGGTCAATAACCCTATCAACAACGATTTTTTACCTCTTAAACATTGATAAAATGTCTTCTACACTTCCTCTGACATCAATATTTCTCCCAAAAGAATATTCTCAACCAGAGTCACCCAGACAGCCAGCTTTCAACAGAATGTAAGAAACTGTAGTGGTCTTATTACCCATATATTTCTGACTGATTAGTTCATCCTGATAACATGAGCTTCTTTGACAATCAGTTCTTAGCACAATATTTCTGCTTCTCTCCATCCTTGCCAATAAATCACAGTATTTATACCAAATTGATAAGTTCACTTCATCAATATAGAAAATCAGCTTAAGCTAGATCAGTTTCATTAAATGATCAGTGACTGGACTGCATCATCATGAAACACAGAACAGAAGCACTGCTACCTCATTCACATTTCATCAAAGCTCCCCTCAAATGAATGGAGAGAACAAT
Source organism: Eucalyptus microcorys (assembly GCA_014182515.1). Taxonomy (NCBI): domain Eukaryota; kingdom Viridiplantae; phylum Streptophyta; class Magnoliopsida; order Myrtales; family Myrtaceae; genus Eucalyptus; species Eucalyptus microcorys. The sequence goes on along the minus strand of CM024567.1, from coordinate 12,257,461 downwards.
AAGTCATGAGAAGAGAACTGAGACACACCTATAATTGCACCATAATGCATATTTGCATATGGTTCCTCCCCAGTGAGAATCTCCCACAAAACAATACCGAAGGAGAACACATCCACCTGTAAATTAATAATCCACAATGATCAAAAATGTCACCAGAAAAGACAAAAGTTTACGATACACATTGAAGGAATTTGATGCCGTTCAGTGATGCTCACAGCTTCTTAAGTTTTAGGTACAAAATAGCCTTTCCAATTGACTACCGAAATGAGCCAAAAAGAAAAAAATATATTGTAAAAATTGGACGAAGTCAAACAACAAACACCTAATTTTTATGACAATGAGAAAAGATGAAAGTTTAAGCTGCAATAGCACATTCTCAAAACGTCCAACTTAGAAAGTCATAAATACCCAATTCATCGAAGCTATGGATCACGGGACAGAAATAGGAAGTGGGTGCACAACTTGCCAATAAAGAGAGTAGCTTTCTGCTAATTTGGGTCATTGTAAACTAGTGAGCATTCTCAGTCATGGTTGTCCATTGCAAATTATTAGAATTAAGATAGTTATTTCAGTATGTCTTCCACCACTACTTATGGGTAGCATTTCTTCCACAATTACTGGTAAGTTGCAACATCAACCAGAATGTTAAAATGACGTACTAGAATAGCTCATTAAAAGTTGAATTCGAGATAAATATTTCTTCTAGAACAAGATTGCAGTATTACATCCATGCCACCATATCTCTCGATTTTGCAACTACATGGTGGGATCGATTGGTTCCACAAACTTCACAATCCGGGATACAAGCGTACCCAGAATCAGGTAGATGTACACAGATCATGAGGGAATAGAGTGGTTGAGCGACTCTGATCATGGTCCCATCAAATTAATTTGGCACAACCCTCATTGATATATACCCATCTTATCATTTAGAGACGATGCTGACGACAACATCATACCTTTTCAGAGACTTTATTGCTGCTGCCATTTAGCAACTCAGGAGCCATCCACGGTAAAGTTCCCCTTACTCCACCAGAAACCAAGGTATTTCGTTTGATTTTTGACAGGCCAAAATCACCAACCTGAAAAAGGACATCGCTTATAATGCAAAAACAGTAAACAGTCCACTGCTTCTCAACATTGAAACTGCAATCTTACCTTGCAAATGGGACGTGAAGGATCTTTCAAATTCACCAGCAAATTGTCACATTTCAGATCAAAATGCACAATATTTTTTGAGTGCAAATATTCCATCCCAAATGCAGCATCCATTGCAATTATGAGGCGCTTTCGGCGGTCAAGATGCCTACAGAGTATGCTGGTTAGAGGCTGGAGAGAAGCAGAAGAGAGAAGACAGAATGACCATTGAATGAAGTGAACTAGCTAGATGACATGCTTATTGTTCCCAACACATTTATAGTACTTTTCTATTTGTGCACTGGTATAATTCTATCCTTCTAAGTTCTCATATTTAATCATGCCGATTGTAACAACCATAAAACAAATTATTGATTCAATGCATTAGTAAATCTGAAAAGCATGAGGCCGGAAATCTTACTTATCCTTGCGGAGTAAAACATGCCTTAGAGAACCATCAACCATAAATTCTGCCACAGTGGCCAAGGTTCCTCCAGGTCCATCTTGCACAACACCGTAAAATGCCACAACATTTGGATGGTGAAGCTTTGATAGAATGTCGGCTTCCCGCCAAAACTCAGTTGTCTGAAAAAAAAAGAAGAATTAGCTTAATTAGTAAACAGATAGAGCATCAGAGATGCATCCAGAGAAAGATGGAAAAAATGAAAAGAAACAGAAGGGAAAGAAAAGGAGCAGTAATCTCAAAAGTACAGAGTGACGTTCTGGAAGCACATATATAGTACCCATATTAAAACCACAATTGAGTAGATCTATCATTTAAATAAAGGGACTCACTAATCTTTCCTGCTCCGATGATCGACCTGTGAAGCAAATTTTCTTTATCCGTTTGATGGCAACATCTGACCCTCTCCATTTCCCATGATAAACAGTTCCAAATGTACCAGAACCCAGTTCTCTGAGCTCTTCAAGATCTTCGTTCTTTATTACCTACAACAAGCATTTGGAGGGGTCATCAAAAGGATGAAAAGAAAAGCTGGCACATCAAATCAGGTGAAAGGAAGTCCAAAATAAAAGTTTCATAGAAAAACACCCAGCAAAGAAATGATGCACGTGTGAAACGGTGAAAATTTACACAAGCTCGGTGGCAGTGTCCAAATTAAATGATAGATGTTAAGGCTGCGTTTGTTAATGTTCTTTTTTTCTGTTTTTAAACAAAATTTCTATTTTTTTGTTCCAGGGGACAAAAAAGAACAGAAACGCGTTTGTTAAGAACAAATTTTCTCTCCTCTTTTTCTTCTCTTTGTTTTCTCCTTTTCTTTTTCTTTTTTCTTTGGCCGGTCGCCAGCCTCGCCCATGGCCGGCGACCGGCCGTCGAGGGCCGGCGACCTCGCCGGAGCGTTGCCGGCCCCCGGCGAGGCCGAGCATCGCCAGCCACCGGCGAGGCTCGCCGGCCTAGCGGTGGCCCGGCGAGGCCGAGCCTCGCCGGTGGGCTGGGCAAGCTCGGGCTCGCCCAACCAAGGCTCGGCCGAGCCTCGCCGGGGCCGGCGAGCCTCACCGTGGCTGGGCGAGGCCGCCGGCCCTCGTCGGCCGGTCGCCGGCCATGGCTGAGCCGGCGACCGGCCAAAAGAAGAAAAAAAGAAAGAAAAAAAGAAAAAGAAAATAAAAATATTAAAAAATTAAAAGAAGTAAAAAAAGAATACAACACTTTGTTAAATATTTTTGAAAAGATGTAGCATGCACAGATCGAAGTGTGTCATATCTAAAGGAACTATTAGCACAAATCATCCCACATGCTATGGACGTCAATACAGGCGATACAGCGTTGTCTTGTCGACAAAGTTAGCCTCATGATGTTCACTTTCACACTACGGTACAATAAAAGGGATACACCACCATCAAATATGGTATTGGGAATTTGGGCTTACCTACTCTATGAATACTGAAGAGATCTGCCTAATGTCAAAAAGCCTACCCAAGAAGATCCTGAAGACATACTGAAGAGAGCTGCTGATGTCAAAAAGCCTACCCAGGAAGATCCTGGAGACAGATCCATAATTATTTTAACTTCCCCATAACCAATGCACCCTTTCCCCAATGAAAGGAGCAACCTGATTCATCTTTATAGCCCCATGAGTCAGCAGGAATTTGGACGGCAACCAGACTTTTTGGCTTCTTGTCATTAAGAATTTTACAGGGAAAATGAGCTTGGCAACAAGGATCTGATTTGAATGGGGAACAAGAGTCTTGGCAGTGATGGCCACCCCTACTAAGACCAATAAGTCTTGGGCTTTTGTCCCACCTCCCCAGTGTTCATAATTGCCAAGCGAAGGAAAAGGATGGGATTGGAGACAATTTCTCAGAAACCCTATCTATTCATAGGGGTAGGCAAACCAGATCCAGGTCGGATGTCATCTACCCACATGCATAGCTCTAAAATGATGAACAAGCATGGAGGATTTTACGCTTGACCAAAATCATCATGGGAGAACAAAAATGTTCAACAGTGGTACCACTTATCCAAGCATCATACCTGCAAAGTGCTGATATCAACACCTCCCAAAGAAGAAGGATCTAGAGGCGGCAGACCCGTGCTTCTTAACCCTATTTGACCCTGAATAAATTAAAAGAAAGTCAGAAAGTTCGTAATAAAAAATTTCACTTGAAAGGTTGATCACAACAAGGCATCCTCTGGAGAATACCTCATATTCTGACTCGGGCATCCTAATGTTCTCTGCAATGGAATCAAGTTGCAACCCTTCACCATTCTTGTGTTGGGAATGACCAAATTCCATGTGCAGAGCAGATGTGTCGGTAGTACCAGATACTCCGGGTGATTCTTCGGGGCCATTCTGAGCACAAATGATGGGGTTATTAACATTGGCCTTATGATCTTCATCCGGTCTTATCTGTGTCAAGTGATGAGATCTATCATCATCCTGTCGAGCTTTTCCAACCTCATAAGGGAAAACAGGATGATCCTGGTCTATAAGAGAAACATCATTTCTCCTATATTCTTCGTGTGCCAACTGTTGGAAGTATGACCAATGCTTAGGTTCATGGTTTTCCATGTTCAAGCTCACGCCAGTCCCATCTTTATGCAGCTGAGAATAATCACGTGAGTTTTTGGAAAATATTGCTTGGGCAAAAATGTCGGAAAGGACATCACGAGGAAACCGCTCATCAATGTCAATGAGAATGTCTCCTTCCTTTGATTTCAACTCATGCTCGGGAAGAACAGATATGCCACCACCATCATATCTAGTGTAAGTTACTTCAGATCCAGCTTCAACAGTCTCAACAACTGGGAATTTCTTGCGATCATCTAAAGGAGCATTCTTTGCGTGATTAATGTTGTGAGTGCTAGTCTCTTTTGTAACACCTCTATCATCACCAGACGCCTCTGGCAACTTAAGTCCACAGTCCGGCCCATACTCTGTGGCTCTTGAAGTTATTTGAGATATACCATTTGCAAATTGTCTATACGACTCAAGTTGTGCAAGTCCATCATTAATTGTCTGAGGTTCTCGACTTGGAGGATTTTCACCAGAAACAGGTTGTTCTATTTCAACATGGGAAGTCATTTGTTTTCTCTGCAAATTGCCATTGACGTCTGCACTTGTACCAGGCTGTGCAAGGTCCAAATGCGAATGAGATACCATAAACTGAGAACCAAGTGAATCATCTGACTTAGATAACCGACTAAGTAACTCTGCTTGTTCACGAGGAATCCTCTCAGAGCGATAAACCCGCGGAGGAAGAACAGGTGGCTCAACATATCTCAAACCATTCGGGATGGAATCAGAGTTACCTTCATCTGGAACAATAACAGCACTTGATGTGGAACAGTTGTCATGGTTACTGATATTGGGAAACTGCCCTGAAGTTAGAACAGCATCAACAGATATGGGAACCTTTTCAGGATCCTCATTTTTCCCCACATTGTTTGAAGGAAAATAGGGCGTGTCCTTCTCAGTTGCACCTACTGCTGCCGATAATTTGTTAATCCGTGAGTATCCCATCTCATCAATCTCGTGTGACTCTGAAAAAACAGAATGATCTTTCTTCAAGGTAGATGTGCCATCAGGGTCACTCTCTTGCTGGACAGAGTTTCCGTTTTTTGGTTTCTCTTTCCTTGACGATGACTTGGAGTTCACCTTAAGCAAGCTATCCTGCTGATGCATTTCCATCGAACCTCCCTGCTGATTCGTAAGAACATGAAATGGCATTGTAGCGAGAGTTTCTCCCAAAAGAGAGCAAGTTGACTGGTCATGCCCATAGGGCAAGCAGTATTGCTTTGTATCTCCATTTTGCAAAATCTGGCCATCGTAGAACTGGGGAACAGTTTGACCAGCATAGGAGGAATCACTTAGAACCGCTGAAGACAGAATTTGTGATGCAGACACGACGATTCCAGTCAAAGGAGAAACACTGACTCCAGTTGCATTAACCTCTGTATCGATATTCTGTCCATCTAAATCATCTAAATTATTGGTCGAAGAGCTAGCAAAACCATGAAGCATTGAGCTTTTTCTCAACCCAATATCCATTCCATTCACAGCAACTACAAACTGCATCTCAGACTCGCCATTTGTACTCCCGAAACCCAACTCAACATCTTCCAAATCACTCATGGAGAAAAGGAAAATCCTAAGCCTATGAGAGCCCTCTCTAAAGTCTAGCTCCTTACACTCCTCCATCATGTTCTGCAGATCTTCATCAGAAGATACAGAGACCAAGGCATCCAGTTCTTCTCCAGGGAGCTGATACTTTATAACATGAGTTTGGCCATAAATTATCAGCATTTTTTCCACAAGCTCCTGCCACGAAATGTCCTTCCCTATTCGTACGATTCGTGTATCCCCTCCAACATACCTGAGCTTTCCATCACTTGGACGAGGCAGAATTTTACCACCAAAGCTGCAGAGGACCTTCATACTTATCGATGAACTATCAGAAGCACCTGAAGAGGCATTCCTCGGGACACAGCTTGATATTCGAGGAACTGATCTAATTGAGGGATGAATACTTGAACCCTCATGAAGATAGGAGCTCCTCTCGAGCTCTCTAGGACCTTTCTCAGCAATGTTAGTCATCGAAATGTCCGATCCACTTTCTGAACCCGTGTGGCTGATGCCTAAAATGCCCTTTAGTTCCAAGTAACACGTTGAATTGGAATCACCGACTGCATTTTCAACAAAAGGTTTCCGGGTATTTACTCGATCACGCATAAATTCAAGCGCAAACTCCTCACCCGTCTGTATGGAATAATTGAGAACAGGTTTAGCTACTGAAGTACTTATCTCAAGAGGTCCTACATGAGTGCTCGCAACTCTTAGAGGAAATGACTGAGATGCAGGATGAATGTTTTCCTGGCCAGGCTGCCCCGTGTCGTGATAGAAGTGCCCATATGTTATTGGTTTCTCCGTGAGATCATCATTTACCCCTTTCTCCATCGTATCCTAAAGAGCAAAATCCAAATCCAGCCAAAACAACCTGGACAATGGCGCAGCAAACATTCAAATTAGCCAACGCAGTGCATCGAAATCCAATCATACCCACAGTCGCATCATATTTTGAAAGAGAATTATTAGATTTGATTACAGAGGCATCTTGCCGAGAGATAGTTGGACTTGGAGAGATCCAGAAGCATCACTCATTTTTTGAGACAGCAAATTAAAGGGTAACTGACCAAGTCCTCTCGATGCAGTTCATGTTGAGCATAGAAAGATCCAAGGTATGGAGAAAAGGACATAATACGGGCAGGGTTTTATGGAACAGTGGATGAGACAGGGCGAAGCTTAAGTATAATCACCTTAACAGCTGACAGTGTGTTGAAGAAAATTGATGGCATGACAGAAAGCCAGTGACAAACTAGTCCGAAATGGGCGTTGTAACTCAAATTCATTGCCCTCTTTTTGGCACTTCACGTTTGACCTCAATGGGGATGAAAATTTTGATATTTCTAAGCTACGGTGGGGGAAAAGTCGCGAACTTTTTGAGAATCTTTAACGCGAGACGGAGGAGGAACGGCGAGAACTGAGCAAAAGGCTTTAACTATGGACCCAGCAAAAAGTCACAACCCACAACTCGACTTCACCGCGCGACAACTTCGCATCTCAGGTAACCGCCGGAAGAGAGGAGCTTCGATTTACGGAGGAGGGCAGGCGCGCATGAACACAACAGCGACTCAGAATACGGAGGCGAAATGCAAAGAGATCAAAGGAAGTCCTTGTTACCTGGGTGGGGGATCCAGGCCTCAGGATGGGGGGCTGAGCTAGCCGGACATCTCCGTAACTGCAAAGGAGGCCAAGGAGGAGGAGGAGGAGATGAGGCGTGTGAAAGCTCAAAGACTCCACCTTTTTTTTTTTTTTTTTTTTTTTTTTGTAACTCTTAAAACTGGTATCTGGGGCTCTTCTCTCTTTGTCAGCGAAGATGGCGTTGCGTTGCTTGCTCTGCAGTCACGTCGTCTCCATCCTTCCGCTGCGGCAGGATTGAATTTCAAATCGTGTCGGACAAATTAGAAATTATAAAACGTCCCCTTCGTCTCCCAGCAACCTCCTGGCGGAAACCCCAACCCCCCATTAAAGGAAAATGTACTGTGTCTTGAGCGGAAGTTCCCATTTTTTTTCTTTTATCCTGAAGGATTTTCACTTCAGCAAATACACTTAAGACTACCGAGATTAGTTCATCAAATTAATGCACTAATTTTTTTGGTCCGTAATTAATACACCAATTAACGTGACAGAATTTTACCGGACTGTTGAATATTATCTTAAAATGCCCATCTACATTTTACGATTACTTCACTTATTTTTGTTTTTCTGAACGCGTACAGCATCTCCATATATAAATATATATATTCTTATAATTTCCATCTCTTTATTGAGTGGAGTCAATGGGCACTTGTTTACATAAAGTTACGCTAATGAAGTTCTCTCTTTTCTTCGAGTGATACCATAACAAAGTCAATATTTCCATGCTCTAGCTTCATTAAAAATCGTGGGAAGTTCTTCCTTCTACACGAGAGAACTCCCAAGCAAAAGGAGTAAGCGCGTCTTTTATGTATGTGATTAGGTTAAACCAAACCGTGACATGTAGTTAGTGGCGATGAGTTAAAATGAGAGCCGTTCAATATTTATCCTATGGGGTTGCTCTCAAGTGCATTTAATGGAGTACCCATCTAAGGAGAGACTATGGAATGATGTAAAGGATAAAAAGAATGTATGTTGGAGGGAATTGCAAATGAAACGAATAGCCGATCGCGATCAGAAAATGAAGCATCACAAAAATATTATAGACACCACGGGTGTATTTAATAAGAGGAGCACGTCAATCTTTCAAGGAAAGCAAAAGGGGATAATAAATGTCATTTGAGTTTTGATCGGTCGAGGTTGTGTTAGTGGTCGATTCAGTCCCAATATAAATCATGGAAGGATAAGGATTGGTTTGCTTTGCAAGTTACTTAGTTTATGGAGGTGGTCGGCTTAAGGTCGGTCCGTTTGTCGTTAAAGAATTGAGGGTTGCTTTCCAAGTGCTCTGCTCTTGTTTACCCCTTCTTTAACTCTATTAAAAAGAAAATAATGCTTTGGGTTCGAAGCTCCTTGTTCCTGGCAAAAATTTCATGAAGATTTCTCAAAAATCCCCTCCTTTTTTTGCCCCATGTGCCTACGCCTTTCTTTTTCCAGATCATAAAGGTGCACCGCCGATGTAGAAGATTAATATGTGGAGATCAGCACAGCTTTTCTTTTGCATTCAACCAAAATTGACCGTACATGTTAATTTTATAGATGTATCTAGTGCACGTTCATTCAATAAGTCTTCACATAGCATCAGTCCATTGTAGCTAATTCTATGGACATAACACGTGATACATGTTATGGAATGACGAGGATGGCTAATTCTATGTTTATAAGGGTTTTTTCGCGGAAATGTACCATTTTTTAAAAAATATTTTCCAAAAAGTCATTTTTCAAGAAAACATATTTATTTTCTGGTATTTAGCTAAAATCTAAAAAATCAATTAGAAGATATGTTCTGTCATTTTGTTTTAAAAATTTGAATTAATTTTCCATAATAAAATTACTAAAAATTGAATTTTTTAATTATATTTTATTTTAAAATTACTTTTTTTCTTTTTACTTCTTCCTCTCCATCAATCTTCAACTTCCTCGCCACCATCCCCATCTCCTTCCATAGGTGGTGATGACCATAAGCGAGCTCGAGCTCACTAGGATCGTGCAAACTCAAGCTTGCTTGAATTGGCCAAACCTTGAGCTCGTCGACTTGAAACTTGGCCGGTTGCCGACAATGGTGGAGGAAGAAGCGAGAAGGAAAAGGGAAAAAAAAAAAAAAGGAAGAAGAAAAAATTAAAATGAAAATTAGTTTTTAAAAGATAAAAAGTACTTAAAATTTCAAAATTTCAAAATATAATAAATATAAAAAAATATCGAAAAAGAATTCATGGAGAAGAATGTGTTTGGTTTAGGTGAAAGGAAGAAGAGGAAAAATATTTTCCTTCACTTACTCATTTTCTGTGAACCGAACCGAACACCTGAAAAATTGAAAACATTGTGAAACAAATGGAACCTTAGTTACAATAAGGTGATACTATGCATTTCATCTCGCCCTCTCCATTTATTCATCTTTGAAGTTTCCATGCCCATGCTCTTAATGCCTATGTTTTGTGTCTAATACAAAATGCTCATATGGCGAAAGGTTAAGAATTTCCGAATAGCATAATTTGAAAATTCCACAAAATTTATTGTCCTCAGAGTTGGCTTACAAGCCGACATTTCATCTTACTTTTATATACATGTATAGATAGATATTGAAAAATTTTGAAGAAAGAATAAGGGAAGATCCTCTTCACGGCGGAAGAATTATAAAAAAAGCCTATTCTCCTAATCGTATTCGGAACTTATTGGCTAACTTGTTCTCCTACTTATGTATAGTTGAAAAATACTAGTGTAAAACAAAAGTGAAAGGGAGAGCTAGAATCTTTAGGGTCGGTTCTAGAGAGAAAAGAAAAGAGGAATAGTGCAGCAAAAGAGAGAGGGAAAGCGATCGCGATGGGACTCGAACCCACAATCTCCCGCTCCGGAGGCGAGCGCCTTATCCATTAGGCCACGCGATCACACGCTTTGACCTTTCCAATTCTTTTATTTAACTCATGACGTTCATCATCCACGAACCACGATCAAGCAGGTGTCCTACCATTCTTCTCCAAGTTTTTTTTTTTTTTTTTTTTTTTTTTTGTCAATCGTACTCTGACTCTCGATCTCAAACTTTTGTCCTACATCTTTTGTAGAACATGGAAGTCGAAACCCATACTTGAAACTAAATCGTTCCCATCACAATCTTCTCTAAGAAAGTAGAGATTCAAACTTCCCACATCTTCATTCCATGTTGGAAAAGTGGTCACACCATTGAAATCCATTTGATCACTATCACTACATACGGTTGTTTGGAACCCGGATTAAGTGAACTTAGTGTTTAGATTTATTTGTGAATTTCTTATCGAAGTTAATGGTCACAGCAACATGAAACCATTCCTCTTTATAATCCATAGAGATAGATACATTGCGGCACACTCCATTCCACTGGCACCATTACAACTCATGCAAAAGGCCATAGCGTTGGATCATAGGAAATGGAGGCAACGATTGTCCTAGAGAGCACATACAATCATAGTTCACCAATTCTTATGGCTAATCTTTGAATACATTAGGATGAAGTCAGGTGCAAATAGTAATGCCTGATTTCATCAAAAGCATAGGCAAAGATTTTAATCAACACAACACAATTGCATTATTGTCAAAGGAAACAAAAATAGTGTTTTTGATTTGAACTTCCCAGTCAGACATTACAATATCCAAGTCTTATTGATTTTTTTAATTTTGTTTAGACACGAATGGGCATGTTTAAGTGAACGTGTCAACATGTCATTTTTCGACCACGGTGTGAAATTAAAAAAGCTAGTATTAATTACCCAAATGGCTTTTCAAACGTATTTTCTACCAAACGACATTTCTTTCAAAATTGTTTCTCAAAAATAGTTTACGGCATTTACATTTGCCTAAAGCTCTTTAAGCTAAATTACTTTGCATTTTTCCAATGAGCGTTCAAAATGCTGAACTAAACGCACCTCTAAAACCTTCTCCATCTTTGATTGTTCCCAAAAAAAAAAAATAATAATAATAATAAATAATAATAATAATATCCATGTGAAACAAAAGTTGAATAAAAACATATTAAAAAATACGTATATCATAGAACTTTTACTCTATAGTACGTGTCAGATGTAATGTGAAGTCAAGCTTACTCATATTGTCTAGAAATGGGCTGACATGGTTTGTCGTGCACGAATCACTCGGCCGATGACTCCAATATTTTTAAGACATTAGTAGTACGTTGGATATCATTTCCTAAATTTGATCATTAGCCGTGCAACCCTTTGGGCTCATCCATGCCCATAAGGTTCAAAGCACAATTACAAAGGCCGAAATAGCATATGAATATTGGGCTGGGCTTGGTCATGAACGAAATCTTTTTTCAATATTTTTCTATACCATGGACGGACTCGGGTGGAGACTTCTAGATCGAGACTACGTTTTTCTAAAGCATCAAATTTTTAAGAACGAGAATCGGGGGCACTCATCTTGAATTTGCAGGCCCTCAAGAACTCAAAATGGGGAAGAAGGAAATTCCACGATTCGAAAAAGAAAAGCCCGTGGAATTCCGTTAACAAGATTCCCCCTTCTCTCTCTTCCACCACTTTCCCTCCAAAACTATCCTTTCTCTCTCTCTCCTCTCTTTCTTCCGCCATTTGCAGAGCATTATCGCCGAAGGAGAAAGCAAGATCGGGAAGGATCGAAGCCATGCCCAACTCCCTGAACGGCTGGATCGTCATCTTCGTCCTCTTCGTCTCCTTCCTTGTCTCCTTCAGGAACCGCAAGGGCTCGAGCGCAGGCCAGCATGAGCAGCCCTTCGACCCTCCCTTCTCTCTCGACTCCCTCTCGTCCGTCCTTCTCCAGAGGAACGACGACGGCGCCATCGACGATGAGGACCCCGCGCTCGGGCTCCAGTACGACTTCTACCGCAACACCTGCCCTGCTGCCGAAGATATCGTGAGGTCCTCCATGTCCCGAATCTACTCCCAACACCCCGACGTCGCCCCCGCGTTTCTCCGTCTCCTCTTCCACGATTGCTTCATCAGGGTTCCTCCTCCTCCTCCTCCTCCTCCTCCTCCTTCTTCGTTTCTGCTTTGTGGGGTTCCTCGTTTATGGGCTGATTGCCATTGGGTTTGGGTTATTTTCTCGAGTCAGGGTTGCGATGCCTCAGTTCTCCTGGACGATAGCCATGGAAACCGAAGCCACCCCATCGAAAGGCAGGCCATCCCCAACCGGACCCTCAAGGGTTTCGACAGGATCGATACCATCAAGCAGGAGCTTGAAGATCATTGCCCTGGGGTTGTTTCTTGTGCCGATGTTCTCGTGCTCGCCACCCGGGAGGGCATCCTCCTGGTACGCTCTTCTCTCGTTCCCCTCTCCAATTTCAAGAAACTGTTCCGTCCCCTGTTTTCGCCATCCGTTCATGCGGATTTCGATGAAATTTAGTATTCTCATATTGGCATTGAATTGGCGCCCTCTGTGGAAAAGTTTAATAATGATTCTCAAAGTCAGCTTGGCATTTGGGAAGATTTCATCTACTCCACGTCTAGGAACTTCTTTCTTTCCTCTATGTTTCCGGGCTTGCAGCTGGACGACAGCTACATGATTAGTTTGTTCAAGCTTCTTAAGAATCTTTGTTTCTGTTTCCTTTGAACTCCTTATCCTATTCACCTCGTCTTTTGATGTTCGAGTCCACAGGCTGGTGGCCCATTCTATCCCCTTTTCACTGGCAGGAGAGACAGTATTCAGTCCTATTATGCAGATGCAGTGGCTGAAATTCCTAAGCCAGACGATAATGTCTTCCGGACGCTCCACCTGTTCGGTCTCAGAGGTTTTGACGAGAGAGAAACAGTCAGTCTCTTAGGTATTATCACTAAAGTCCATCCTTCTATTTTACTTTGTGGTCGAGTTTATTTGAACTGTGAGTGGATAACCAGGCACTGAATTGGTAAATTCTGTCGATATGAAGGAGGTCACAATATCGGCAAGATCGGTTGCGAGTTCATCTTAGAACGCTTGCACAATTTCTTAGGGACAGGTCAGCCAGACCCAACCATATCTGCAGATTTTCTTAGTGAGATGAGGCGCAACTGTGGAGACAGTCAGACCAGCAGCAATAGCAGCAGTGGCTCTCCACTGCTTATGGAATCAACGAGCCTTACTAAGTCTGATTTGGGTTTGACATACTTCCCACAGTTAGCGACTTCAATTTCTTCCGGATCAAGCTTCGACACCCACTATTACCAGAGCTTGCTTAGAGGGAGAGGTCTTCTATATGCTGATCAGCAGTTAATGGCTGACGAGAGAACTGCAAGTGTTGTAAGGGCTTATGCCTCAGATGATGGATCGGCCTTCAGATTGGACTTCGCTCGTGCTATGATGAAAATGTCAAGTCTTGGTATATTGTCTGGATCAGATGGGCAGATCCGAAAAAATTGCTCGTTAATCAACAATGGCAATTGAGAGAAAATAATTCTTGGGCAGATTGTGCTCTCTTTAATCCTCTCAGTGGCTCATCTCGGCATCTTCAGGTCCTGAGATTGATGACCCCAACAAATATTACACAAACAACAGCCACTCCGTCCCAATATTAAGCTGAACTGGCAAGCAGTGATAACGAAGTTTTCAGCAACAATAGGCAGCTATTTCAGTGACAAACTGTGTCATAATGTTGGAGCATTGCTTGTTCGTCTTATGCGATTTAAACAATTACTAACCTGAGTAACTTTCTCTTCTTGGCTTTACGAATGTCTCCTGCCAGAAAAGAACCAGTCAATTTTGGGAAATAGTGATCTTTGTCTGCTTAGCATCTTTTCCATCTATGACACCTCTCTGGCTTTGTACATGTGCCCCTTGAGTGCCTTTTGATTAGGTAGGATATCTAGTGGATATTTCAAAACTGATAATTTTTCTATGAGTCTTGTGCCTTATCGTCTCTTCTGCTTGATGAGGAATGTCAAAGTCAGAGGAATTAAAAATTCGCCATCCAACGAGAAGCATCGGAATTTATCAACTGAACAATTTGCAAAATTCACTGGAACCTCTTCCAACTGAGCTGAAACAAATATAAGTATTAGCATTCTCATTATCTGGAGATGTATTTTGCGAGTGGGTGCCCTAACTTCTCAAATACTTGCTTGAGAAGCGGGTGCTTTGAGATTTAGATCAAATCTGGATCAGATGGTCAGTGTCTGAATCAGGTGCCCTAACTTCTCAAGTTTTTTTTTATTGTGAAGTCCATTGAGAGTTAGATATAGATTTCCAAGAATCTTGTGAAATTTGTTGCAGCATTTTGAGTGAATCTCGAGAACAATTCGATAGCTTTGAGAGATGTTTGGCCATCTCATTTATGTGATGGCAATGAGAGAATTAACGTGCAAAACTAATTTTTAAGGATTTGACAATAGGCTTCTGCAGCATGGCTTGATGATGCAGAACCATGTTTACGATTCCCCCCTGAGAGCTAATCAACCTTCAAGTGGCTAAGTCGTATCTTGATCTTAGGTCTTTTCCAGCTATATATATGTATTTTTACGCTGGCATTATCCTCTAGAAACAGCTGAATGATATTTTGCTCCTCAAAGAGGGAGACATCAAAACTTGGCACTTTGCAAATTCCATCTAGGCTTCTTTCCAGTCATTGCATCAGCATGATTCCTGATGCTAAGTAGAGCGAAGCAAACACGAGGCAACTTAGTTACAAAAAAGAGTTGCGTGAAACAAATCTATCTGTCTCGATATGTTCCTCAAAAACTCCTGTTCGTGCTGCATGGACAGTGTCCAACTTATCAGAAGTGCCATCCCATCTTCTTATCCTTTTTGCTGTTCTGCAGCAAGTAGTTTGGCAAGCATCTTTATTAGCATCGGCACTGGAGCTGCACTTGCACCACAATGTGAAGATTTCGAGCAGACAGTTGATGGTGCTTTTATAGTTACGATGGAAGTCTGAGCCACATCCACTCCCCCATTTCGATTTTAAGGCGCGAAAGAATCTCTTTACTAGAAGTTGTAAAGACCCCCTTGTGAAGAAAGTCGGATCTTGTATCCCAAACCACAATGGCAATAGCAGCATATTCACTCCTGAAGGTATGGCCTCAACTGAACTGAGGAGCGTGCAACATTCAGGCTATTCAGCTGGTGTATGCCTTTGTGTGCGCATGCGTGTTCCTGCACGTGCATGCACACGTGCCAGTGTGTCAGAGAGAGAGAGAGAGAGAGAGAGAGCATTCAGTGGCAGTGATCACAAAAATCTGTTTTCATCATAAGTCTTTTAAGATTATATTGTGCATGCAACAAACCTATCATTTATATTGAAAAGCTGAAGAAGAAAAGGTCTGCTATCAGCTGTACTGCACTAAGGAGGTCAGTGCCCTCTAAAATGTATGTACATTCTACACTTCACTCGATACAAATCTATCTTTGTAAACCTCTCAAATCTCATTTACAAAATTAAAAAGAAGGGAAAGAAGGGGGTGGGGGGGAACAAACTGATCATTAGCATTAACTGGTCATCCATCTCTCAGATTGATATGTTGAGATCTATGCGAGGTTTCTTTGAGCTCGGCAATGGAACAACAGAATTGCAGCGGGGGCACTTGGGATTGTCCCTGGAGATCAATACATAAAGCAAACAGCTGGGGCAGCCGGCTGCAACTGCCGACATCTCTCGATTGCTGTCCTCCACTCGGGGGGCCTCCTTGATCGAAGATGAAGTCAACGAATTCGAAGGGGGCGACGATGATATCCAAAACGGAGATCTCTTCCTGGCCAGTCCTCTGTCCGCTCTCTCGAGCGCCGATTTAACTTTATCGAGAGTGCAGACGCTCTGGTAATTGCAGGACGTAGACGGCGAAGAAGATGTGAGCAACTTGAGGTCCAAGAAGGCGTCGTCGGAGCCGTTGAAAGCAAGCTTGGAGGGCGAAGGAGGGAAGTTCAGGTCCTGAAACTGAGGAGGTGCTGAATTGATGGGCTGGTGCTTGTGGTTGGATGTGGAGGGCAGAGCTTGGGGGCTGCATCGTTGGATGTAGACCTTCCCTGACTGAAGTCACGAAGAACCAAATTCGATATCAATAACAACATTTTAGTAAATACTGTTGAGGATGACGAACAAAACGTGGGCGTCTGTGCTCGATCCCATTGATTCCTAATCTGCAACAGAGTACTGCATAAATGGGGTGCACGGACGAGCAGGTTTAACGGAGCGACAGAGGAGCAGACCGGGAATTAACTGAGGACACACAAGCGTGAGGCATCGTTTTGGCCAGCAAATCAATAATGGAGGCCTACACATGGTGCATACAGCGACGCCAACTAAGAAATTTCCCACATAAAGATAAAAAGGGGTTGCAGACAATAAGATGGGCACGCCCCCGAAAGGGGAAGCGTTGGGAAGAAGGCCACTCGGGGTCTACCGTTCCAAATTCATTAATGAAATGCGTCCAAGGACTCATAAATCTGGGGCCACTTTGGTGGCAGAAATGAACAGAGAAATTCAAACCCAGCTGACAAGACAAGCGGTGAATTAACGGAGCGATGAAGTGTTTTTTGACTTTTGGGGGGGGATCACATGACATGAGCCACAAGAAAAAAGAAAAAAAGAAAAAAACGATTTATGTTTCGACCCTCCCTAGCATCTCGAGCGTCGTATGCCCGAGGCCATCTAAGAATTTCCCAGTAAAGGAAGAACGGTGCCATGAGACAGCCCGAGCGTCGAGATTTGGCCGAGGCGAAAAACAAGAAGGAAGGGGGGAAAAGGAAAAATGCAAACTTGAGACGAACGACGACGACATGGAATGAATGCAGGATGGATGGATGGATGAGAGAGACTTGGGGGAAGAAGAAAGGGGGGGAACCTTTAAGTCGAGGCGCTTTTCCCAGCCAGAAGGGACGTGCAAGTCGAGGTCGACCAGCTCGTGGGACGACTGGAACTCAAGGCCAAGCAAGTCTCGAGTCATGGGGGGCGTGGATTCCATGCTGGGGGGGCCGTGAAGGTGGTGGTGGAGCATCAGCAGGGGCACGGGCTGCGGTTTATCGTCGTCCTTCTTCTTCAAGTACTCCACCACTCTGCTCATGCTCACCTCCGCAGCCATCGCTTCTCTTCTCTTCACTTCTCTTCTTTTCGCTTCTCTGCGTTCCCCCAAGAAAAGTGACCAGATTTTCACACCCTTGGGGCTTTTATATGGGGTGGAGATGGTCGGGAGAGGAAGAGAGACGAGGTGCGTGAACGTCTGTGAATGTACATGAGGAACGGGGGATTGGGATGTCCGTAACCTTTTACTAAAATATAGAGAGAGAGAGAGAGGAGGCCCCAGGAGCCTCACCGGATACTTGTCACATAGTCAAGTCGTGTCGATCAGGAAAATGACTCATTTGCAGAAATACTAAATTCACAGGTCGCAAGAAGGCAGAGTACTTTTTATGATAAAGAAGAGGCTTTTTTTTGGGGGGGAATTTAACAAAACCCATAATAGATAAAATAGATGCAATTGCAGATAGTAATGTGGGGGTTAAAGTTGTCTATAAGCCTACATAATCAATTGGGAGTATTAAATGCTTCATTTATGGTTGACGCATTAATACGCGGGAGGGAGGAAGTGGAGGAGGAGGAGTTCAAGGAAAGCGGGCAGGCGCGTTCGTAAATGAGGTTAGCATTTAATGCTGTCCAAACTAGGCAAATTGCTAAGTCTCCTCCCACGTCCACCCCGCATTCCTTCATCTATCAAACGATAAATTTAAAAAGAAAAAAAAGAAAGAAGAAGAAGGAAGCAGGAAGATTCAACAAAATCTCCCAACTCGACATTAATTGGCGTCCCTCCCACGACTTCTCTTTCTCCTCGTGGGTTTCAAGGGGAGGAGAGAGAGAGATAATGGAAATTGTTGTTAACTACACTTGTTCTTGAAATTTGAATTGCCTTTTTTTCTCTTTCTCCTCGTTAAGTGTTGTTGGGGAAGGCAGAACTCCATTAACAAGGTCATGTTAGCATGATATATAACATAACAACCCATTAATATATCGATCACGACATGTTTTTATTGGAAAAACGAGTGTAAATGGAAGGGTGAGGAGCGTTGGCCATGAGTTAAGAAGACACGATTTGGAAAGGCACCATTGAAAACCCTGACCGGAGGTGGGGTCGACGAGTTTGTTTGAACATTGGGGTGGAGGGGCGATCTCTAGCGAATAACAACGACGAACACATCCAAGTTTGACGCGTAAAAGGAGCAAAAAAATGTGGGCATTGACATGATGGCTTGTGCAAACTTCCACCGCGCATTCATTGCATTCATTGCCCCCCGGATGTATCCATCTCTCCATCTCTCCATCTCTCTTATCCTTTTAATGCAAGACCTTCGGCCTTATTCGGGTCAAGCTCAGCTCTCAGCTACGCGTTCCCATCCATTTAAGAGCCAAATTGGGGACCATATTGCACTACCCCACTCACCCTGCGTATAATTATTACTTTCGATAAGCCATGAACCAAAAAAAGAAATCCCTATGCCGTAAGATACATCAAATTAAATTCTGGAAAATTGCTTTGGTTAATCCAGAAATAAAAACGATTCAAGAGAAGCTGCCGACCCCAATAATTAATGGCGATGATCGTCCTTAAATTGGTGGAGAGCCCCCGTGCTCTTATTGGTGCCTCTTCAACGAGATTTCGTGTCCAGTCACACACCCACCTTCCTTATCTGCTTTTAATGGCCGCTCTTCCATCCTTCCTCGGCCCACATGCTCCACGTAATTCCATTTGGAAACGTCACTTGGAAAAGACCGGTTATTTACGAAGACACCGATCGACCGACATCACCGTGATCCGAGGATCTTAAGAAGGTAAAAGCGGGTGTGCATTTTCATAGATTGCAATTTGAAACCACCATGCACGGACATCTTGACTCGCCTACTTAAGTCGTCATTGACAAGCGCCCGTTTACTTCATAATCGAATCATTAGAGATCGATTTAAACAAAGGTCATCGGAGAAAGGGAGGTAATTAAAGGGCATAGAAAAGCAAGCCGAGGACGGGGGGAATTGACAAAGTCGTGAAACCCACGGCCGGATGGAACGCAAGTGAGACCCGTATTCACCACGCACCTTTAATGCCCTCATTTAATGCCTTGTTTTCGCTTCGAGCGCGTACTTGCCATTAATTCCCACTTGTCTCTTTCTCTAACCGACTCTCCCTCTCTCTCTCTCTCTCTCTCCCTCTTGGCATCATTCATCAGGAGGAGGAGGAGGAGGAGGAGGTTTGCATGGATACAGAGGGCGATGTGGGATTAACTCGTCCAGAATTATAAAAAATATATCAAACTTGAGAAAAGTAAAAAAATGAAAAAAAAAAAAAAAAAAGGAGCATAATTGAAGCTGGTGTTATGGGGCTATAAATGTTTTGGAAAAAAATGATATAATTAAGAGCCATTTTGGTAACCGATGCTTTCGATGTTTTACTGCGTGAATCTAATTATGGCCATTTGCAAAAATACACCAGCTGCTCATTCACACATATATACCTAACTCCCATTTAATGTCTCTATTCAATGCCATCGTATAGCCTCTTTAAAGCTCTCTGCCTAACTTTATTTCTCATCACACCCCCCCTTCATCTCCTCCTCCAATCTGGTTCCCTTGGAGTACAACTTCATGGCACATTCCGCTGCTTTTTTTACATTTCGCAGTGAATTCATGGGGGCACGAATCATCTGTCACCCGTCACATTCAATTCGTTCTTAAAATTATAACATGGTATTCGATCCAAGAATAAAGCGTGTGGAGTTTATTTATTGCGGGTGGAGAGATCACCAAAGACATTTAGATGACAACTTATCAACTTCCCCTTACTGTAATGCACCACACGTTATAAACCAAGAAATGTAGGACATTGATGGATGATGAGTCATACCAAGTACATGAATAGCTTGCATGCCCACCGAGCTATATTTTCTCTAACCCTAATTGGAAGAAAGCTTCCACCAAATCCCCTTTTCGATTGGCGGTTTCTAGACATCGCCTATACACAATTATTTTTTTGATGAAACCCACACGAATAATCAACTAAATATAAAAGTGGGTAACGTCAGTAATCGTTACCTGCCAATAGAAATGATGGATGGAGTAAAAAAATATATTATCAAGGTCAGAGGAAAACAAGACTTGCATTGACAGGATTTATCTAGAGTTTCTCCAAACGATAATTACAACTCCGGTTCTCTCGATATTGACAATCTAGGCTTAAGTTTTCTACTCGAATGAGTTCCATAAAACAAAAAACAAAAAACAAAAAAGGAGAGAAACGTGCATGGGGCGGGGTCGGGAGCTCAACTTTGACAAGCAAAACGTACAACAAACTTAATATATGTAGGGTTGGGTTGAGCGATCTCCCATCACTCATTTACGATGCTTATGGTAACAAATGGAGGAAGAAACGCAATGGCGACATGATTGGAGGGGCCGCGGATGAAACGATACGAAGACAAATAATTGGGGAATGACTTAGATGAGGTGGGGGAAGGGGCGACAAATCCTCATAAGATTACACTCGAAATTCGAAATTAAAGGCGCATCTAATGCGTGAGAAACGTGCAAAGCTATGTGAAGAGCTTCGGCGGTTGCCTCGGGCCCATTAATGAGCCAGGCCAGAAAATTCAAAGAGTCGAGGTCTTTAATACGAAAAAATAATAATAATAAAAAGCTCAATCAATGGATCCCCTGTCGAGGAAGCGGGATTAATTGGGGGGCGGGGGGTCAAATTTACAAGTAGACCTAACGCATAAGCTGATGACATCGATCGAGGCAAAAGAAAGACTATTCAAAATGGTCTCATGTACTATTCAAAATGGTCCTCATGAGTTGCTTACCTAACTGCCCCCAAACGTTTATTTGCTATCCTCGGATGTACTCCGGCCATTAAATGCCCTATTATCTTCTCTCTCTCTCTCTCTCTCTCTCTCGTTTTTTCTTTAATTTTCTAATACGTTTTCTGGTACTGTTTTTCATTAATGACTTATAGCAATAGTATGACTTGCTAACAGGAGGTACGAAGTTAGCCAACGGTTGCATGCTGTGCTGTGAGCCGCACTCACCCTATGGTGGGTCTTTCACTCACCCTCAATTATCCTAAACACGAGTAATTAACATACCAACTTACTCGACGATAATTGAGGTATGCAAGCACATCTTGACATAGAATCTATCTTTCCCATCGTGAGGTCTCCAAATTTCTTGTCTAATTTTTATCTTCCCGACAGAGAAGAAATATGGAGGATGGCAAGAGGTCTCCCACCCTTGAGCGGATCTCCTGCTTGTTTCCTCCTTGAGCCTCTTAAGGACTTGCTTGGGTTCTCTCTCTCTCTCTCTCTCTCTCTCTCTTGTTTTTTTCTTTAGTTTTCTAATACATTTTCTGGTACTGTTTTTCATTAATGACTTATAGTAATAGCATGACTTGCTAATCGGATGAACTGAATTGACGTAAATACTAAATATTTAGAATTTGATTGGTGCAATTATAATAAATTTAGAATTTTTTTGATAATTTTCTTTCGATAATCTCTTATCTTTGTACTATTTTTGTGGTTCAAAATGGCCGCTGAATTTTTCGCAAGAGTGCCACTATTCGTCTTTTGCCATTTCGGTGGTGGCATTACAATGACATGGAGTTTTTTCTTAAAACAAATGACCTGATTTTTTCCAAGATTTCCTTTGCGTGTTTTCATAAAAGTCTCTCCCTTTCTTTCTCATCACACTGGCAGCCACCATCGTGGTGGCGGTATCGGATATGAGACGCTATGTCCCCTGCGTGTTGCATTAGTTGCCATCGACAGGTGACCCCCCAACCCTTCGTAGATGACCGTGGTTCATTGTGGTGGCCGCCTCTGGAGACCGCCCATTGAAAAACATAATAAATCTTTATTATTTGGGCGTTTAAGAAGCGTTCAAGAGAAAACCGTCAGCTAAATCCTTTTTTTTTTTTTTTCATTCCTTTGTCTCGATTCTATATTGTAACTAACCGGATATTAGGAATGCAAAAACGAGGACACCGAGGTCGCACATATGATGTTGCATTTCAACGCGTCGAAGAAATACGAAATTTAGGGTCATTTGATTCAACCGAAAGAGGGGGTTGGGTGGATCAGCTACCGACGGTTCCCGTATTTCAAAGTCAACATAAAACCTCCACCACAAGCGCCGCTCTGATGTCTCAGTTCTCTTCACTTAAAGTCGACCTCTTTGAAAGGGAGTCTCTGCTTCATCCGACTTTGGAGCGGACATGGGACACCGCTTTACCCTCCAATCGACGCTCTCTCTCTTTCTCTGCACTAAACCCAAACGAAGGGGCGAGAGGCAAACAAAGGCGGAGAGAGCCTAAGTTTCCTTTTCTTTTTTAAGTGTCACGGGAGTACCAAATCAGTCTTAAGTTGTCAATGAATGTGAGTAATGTGTTCATGATGAATTATGATGCTTCCGGCGTGGATCCATCTGCACCCATAAATACTTTGAGACTAAGTGAAGGAGAAATGAACTTGTCGGCCAGAAAGCTGAGATGGGCTTGTGGCTAAATTTATAAGTAACTTCACCCTCTCGGTGGAGGTTTCGTCTCGTTGAAAGAAACCGCGTCATCATTTTGCATTATCAGACAAAGAATTACTATCTGGGTGGCAATTGGGCCGTAATGGTGGATACTTTGACCTTGGGAAGATAATTAAGACGTTGTCTCTTTGATAAGATGAGTCTGCTCGGATTGAAAATTTCGATTGGACCATACCGATGGACAAGACAGAGGTGACTCATCAGTCTTGAATCACTTTGGATTGGGTATTACCGATCGGGTAACGGACTCAATCCCACCGGCCAAGTGGAGGAGGAGCACGCGTCGCGTCTCTATTGGCGAGTCAAATCCCTGCATTATCAGTATACGTGCATCAGATGTATGTTTGCGCGAACTAGGGCGTGAACTATGAGATTAGGTTTAGGATGAAAGGGAGGGGGACGAGGGTTATTAAATAGACATTCCAAAGCCATTGCCGGCATTAAATGAGGAAACGAATGGGGGCAGGGAAGGGAAGGGAAGGGAAGGGTTGTTCTTAGATTAGCGTGGGGGTTGGAGAGGCGGTCCAATCGCTTTTGGTTGGTCAACATCGCCATTAAAGAGTGGTTCAACTGCAATTAAAACAGCCTCCCCACCGTCATTTATGACACACACAAACGTAGGATCCAATTCATGTTGTTCAAACCCTAATTAATTGCGAGTGGGGGCCACCGCCACATAGCAGCAAAGTTAGAGAGAGGGAGAGAGGACTTGCCCTTGGCCTTGTGCGAGTGTTGAAAGCGAGGGAGTGGGATGGGAGTGGGGACACTTTGGGGAATGCAATTGCAACCTAGCCCTTGCAGCCTCTAATAGGACGGCTGCCCACGATCCTCCAATTGCTTTCCCAGCAACATGTGCGGGGTGGGGCTCTCTCCATCACTTGGGATTCTCTCTCTCTCTCTCGAGCTTTATTCCAATTCAAGGAATGAGCCCTTGTTTGCATGGCCGAGTGCTCAAGTAGAAGGAGAGCTACTGCTCATCTTATATCTTGTAGTAGTAAAGCTCACTTTGAACATTGTACTTAATTCAATTCAATGACAAGATTTCTCCTTCTCCGTACCAAGTCTTGTTCAAGACCTTTTCTTTTTCCCTAAAAAAGCAAAATTCAAAAGGAAATTTTCTTACAAATTCCAATCGAAATACACTAATTTAACCGTGTCACAATATTTTACAAATGCGGTGGAATTACTTAGGTACATCCATCATGCAATGGAGGGAAGTCTTTTCTTCTTAAAGAATAATGATTCATTATAAATTTGATTATTTGTAGTACAAAACATGCGAGATGGGGTCCACATTGCAAAACAAATCTCTACAATATCGAGTCATCTAATGAACGATTGATATTCTTTCTATTCGACGTTTTCTTCTATTTTTTTTTTTAAAAAATTGTTTAGCCCCTAGGATTGTTATAGTTTCGGATGAGTTGAATGTGAAATAGTAGAAAATGATTTTTAGTAAACATTACGTTTAACAGATTTCGAAATAAAAAAATCAATGCGAAGCATTGACAGATAACCACCAGCTTCTAACGTGTCCATGAATTGAGGGTGCAAACGGGTCTGGTAATTTGGAGTTGTCGTGCTGGCTGAATGACAGGCGAGAGATGGTGAGTTCACATAGAGAGATCTACTATCTCTGGGCCGGGCGGGGTCATTTGGGCTTCACCATGGGTAGCAGAGTTTCCGGCCCAGCTCGAAAATGGAAAAAGGAACTCCTTATTTCGTGGCGTAGGTTTCGCAAGCCGGCCCAGTTCGGATCTTTTTTCACCCTCTAAGCAGGAAGTGTACCTTGTTTCTTTCATTCGAATTGGACAAAGAGTACACGCTCGAACAGGCTCCACGAGTGACGATCGAGTTCGCGGCTCTTTCTCCTCCATCTCAATACTCTCGGGCCTCTCGCACGACCACCGGTCCGATCGACATGACCGCCACTCCAGCCCGCCCCGAGGACCTTTGACCTCTAGGCTCCACACATTACGGTCGAGGTTGGATTTCTCTTTGAAAAGGATTCGTCTTTACCGTCTGTTCAACAATTTGGGAAGAAACCTTGTAAACCATCATCTTCTTGTACTGTAACCGGTTGGATCGATGGGTTAAATTCGAGTTTGAATTTGTTGTTTTAAAGAGCATGTTTGATTAATAGGCATTGTGATTGAGATTGCTATTATTTTTTAGGATCGTTGATTTGATTAACAAGTGGTGGACGTGGGACTTTTGATTAAGAAAGATAGGGATACATTTGATCTTGAGGCTCCCACTCCCACAGAGAGGATCGTCTCACTTCTTTGATTTTGTGGGTTTTCTTCTGTTTTTTCCTCTCTTGTTTTTTTATTTTTTCCCTGTTTGCGATTTCGGCAGGGCCCGAACCGAACAAAACCGGGCCGGGAAAGAAGACGCATTCTGGGCAGCAAAAGGCCCATTAGGCCCAGCCCTGCCCTCGACGCTCGAAAAAAGTCCTCGCCTTGGTTTGAGTCGGAAATGGGAGAGCAGAAGCAGAAGATAATACTCCCGCCGGAGGTATCAGAGGAAGAAATTCCAGGTTTCCGATGGGGGCTTGCCTTTTTCCTTTTAATCCATCATATAATCCAATTGAAAAGACAAGACCGGCCCGTGATATATGTGGACAATGTGACAGTCTCTATTTGGGTAACGCTACTACAGGCACGACACTCCAGCGGCCGACCGGAAAGAAGACGCTTTGGAAGCTCTCTCCAAGTAGAGAAGCCCAGGTAAAAGAAGAGCGTAATGGTTGAACTTTGTCGGTGGAAATCAAGATAATGGCAACGGAACGCGCCAAGAAACTAGGAAAGGGCAGGGGTCAGTGTACAGTAGATGGAATGTCAATGGTCATCACATTGCTGTTGACAGATCTAAATAGGCATATCCTGTGTATAGAGGCCCCAGGCGGAACTTGAACTTTATTTTCTGAGGGCTCGCTGTCGACACCATAAATGCCATGATCCGGGATTGCCCCTCTTTGGCAATTGTTGATCTTCAAAGATACGAAATCATTCTATCTAATAATTAATATATGTAGAATGTCTATGTGCAAGATTTGGTGGCATAACCAGTGTTGTTTCTTCTCCATTTGTCTGAGGATCCATTTTAAAAGTTATTGCTGTTATTAGTTCATATTATAGACATAAGTTCCCTTGATCTTTGTCCTTGTACAGATGAACGAGATCCATAATTATCCGTCACGAAGTAATCGCATAAGACATCGTTCCTTTAATGGATCCTCCTTATCGTAGTTATGTGGTTTACATAATCCTCCATTTAATGGCAATCAGGATGCTTTTCTAGGCTCTCATGTCGGTCATTTAACAAGGATGTTGGTAGATTTGAATTATTGAATAAGGATGAAAAAGTCAAAAATAAGGAAAGGATGAAAAGGAATCAAAAACATAGGAAGAAATGATGTCAAAGATGAGGGAAATTTTTGACTGTCTCTAATTTTTTGCACATTTTTGAAGTATAAACAGGTTGCTGCTGATTATATACAAATGTTAAATACCAAAAAATATAAGGATAACTCATTATCTATTTAATCTGAATGTTACAAAGATCTATTAGAACAGATTATTGACCCTCAATAATTGTCACAGCCAAAAAATTAAAATGATTTGAAAATTTATATGGGAAATACTGTTCTTGATCTGAAAATTGTAGAACTCTCTTCCATCTTAATGCATGAAGAGCTTAAAGCTCACTTATCTTAAACTTTTTGGACTTATCACTTGATTGGGAATCCTTAAGCTTGAGAGCAATGTCATGAAGTCAATCAACTAGAGGAAATGTGCAAATGCCGGAGTGTCATCCAATGTTGGCTGAATTTTGAGGAAGCAGGTTCACTTGGTGAAGATGAGGTGAAAAAGGAGTTGTTAGAGTATTATGTATGCGGTGGTGATATCAAGAAGAATAAGAGATCGGGAATGAATTAGATTAAACAACAACGAGGGTGCTCAATTTATAATAGGAATACAAGAAGAAGGCAAAAGAATCATAGAACTTGAAATGATAAGAAATCGTTGACTGTTTAGTTGTTCACTGGCTCACCACATCTATTTAGATATCTTTATTTCCTCTTATTATATGTATATTTTTTTTTCTCAACAATTTCCTTAAATGGAATGCATCCTGCTCGCACGCGCCCTCTCTCTTTTCTTTTCCTTGGTGGCGTGGATAGAGAAGGCGCGGGACATTAACCATTGTGGATTTAAGAAGTGAAGAGAAAAAACGTGAAGACAGGGATCAGCAGATTGGTGAGAGAATGATAGAGATTCTGAAAGATGGGACGCATGTGGCATCCTCTGTCATCTCGTACGGCAGGACAACCCCATGGATTAGAATAGGATTCTCCGTCCAGCTATTTTCTTTCCAACAATGTACCTATGACAGCAGAAATACCTTAACTCCTCGAAATATAGTTGGCTGTACAGGTGTCCCGGCTTTAGTTTAAGCCTAGGATCGATATTTTTCAGAATAGAAGGGATGGTACACAAGGAAAAGGGGTCGTGTCAGTTGGGCATGTGCATGTGCTAACTGCGCAATTCAGGGAAACTGCACTTCGATGCTTTGGTAGCAGCACCAGCACGCCTCCCTAGCTTTAGCTCCAACCATAAATCCGTTGAATAATGTGGGTTGGTGGGCGTGATTAGATTCTAATATCATTTTGCATATCTCATCCACGTCCTGTCACGCCTTATTTAACTGCTTTTTGATGAAAATGTATACGATCTGAGATGACTCGTCGTGAGCCAGTTGTAGCGTCAAGCTTAGCTAGCACGCGTACTCCCTCAACCGTATTAACGCTTTTATATATTTTTTATTTATTTTTTGGGAGATTCGCTTGTATGGAATATGAGATATTGTTGGGGTCCAAGGGCGGGCGGTGTGAAAATATAATTCGTACAGTACAGTCACCGTTTCGTGAAGACTTTGAAGCGGACAATAAACAAAAGGCCAGACATTATTTCGCCATGTCCGTACGGGTGACTCACTGCACAACAAGTCAAAAGTCTCAGGCCAGTTGCAGAACTTAAATCTTTATCTCCCTGCAGAGAGAGAGAGAGGAGTTCAGTGGGTTGCTGACATTATTGCAGCCAAAATTGTTTTTAAGAATTAAGAACATGGCTGGACAGTTTATCAGTCACAACCGAGCTTAGTAGCATTATTAAGCGCCCGAGCTTGTTAGATTTTGTGTGGTTAAATCATCTCACACGCAAGTGTTCTCGCTTCACTCAAGAACTAGCGTTGCTGCTTTCCTTTCGGTGCCACGTCATTTCAATGAACGTGCAGGAATATCACTGATGCGATATTCAACGCGAGGAAGAGGGGTCAGTCCCCTCGTGTAAAGACGTCCAGATGACGCTAAAGGCACAATCATATGCCCACCCATTTCATTATGAAAAGGGCTCTGTGTTTGATTTACCCTTTATCGTCGTTAATGTCGACGGGGAGGGAGGGCGGGCGGGCGGGGCCCCCTTCGTCGGGCCCCTTTCTAGCATCTTGCGAAGTGGCCTGGCCACTCAATCGTCTCGAAATTTGTCCGATTCCCACGCGTCCTTTTCTGGGAGAATCGCATCCAAACGCTCGATTAGCAGCGCACGCCAATGCCATGTGATTTCGCTCTTTGCTCGTCGCTTATTCTGTTCATCGCCGAGTGTGGAAACCCTCCACAGAGTCGATGCCCTTAGCTCCCAAAGCTCGAATGAAGCCGTGAACACATGTTAAGATTCTTGGATCTTCTACGTTTGAGGAACCCAACAAGAAGTTGAGAGCGG
Source organism: Eucalyptus microcorys (assembly GCA_014182515.1). NCBI lineage: Eukaryota > Viridiplantae > Streptophyta > Magnoliopsida > Myrtales > Myrtaceae > Eucalyptus > Eucalyptus microcorys. The sequence goes on along the minus strand of CM024567.1, from coordinate 12,228,830 downwards.
TGAATATTGTAGGAGCAGGAGGATAAGGAGGTGGGTGGGTAAGAGAGAGCCAACCCCATCCATCCATAAAGAATCGAGAGGAGCATCGTAGATACCACATGCGTACGGAGTGGCCGAACCTCCCGGGGGGCTAAGAGTCAAAGGATCACCAGCACAAAAACTGCTCCAACGAGCCACTCTTCACTGGATTTCACAACCGCCGCTCACCTAACCGTATTAGGTGGCTGACGTTAATCGTTCCGGGACGGAAAAGGGGGAGTCGTTTTAAACGGAGGTGCGATGTGACCTTATCCCCTCCATTGATTGGGGATTGTATATATTAAACATCCTCTTAAACCGGGCCTTCCTATCTCGGATTGCTGGGCCATAATACGTATCCGGATCTCCCATTTTTTCGCCAAAGATGGGGCATTTCCCCGCTAGAATACGACGCGAGATTACAACGACGAAGAAAGGGGCTGCGACGAATTAATGGGTGGAGGATGTGCGAATGTATGGGAAGATCAAGAATCAAAATGAATCGATCGTTCCGTTGCCTCTGCATGCATCATGAAGAAAGAGCGAGCGCCTTTCCCTTTTCTTTACCCAATCCATATATATGCCTCTCGATTCGCAGATTTACAAAACAAAAAATACATACAAAGAGAAACGGGGACGAATGACGAGTCGCGCGCAACAGTAGGCGACTCTTCCACCCTCTGGTTTCTATGAATTCTTGGACATGCAAAATCGGACCCCGACTCAACAAGACAAACTGAAATCGAGCGAAAGGGGAGTTTCCAAATGCTCCTTCATCAGTCTACTACTCTAGATTGATTTGCCTTCAACAGTCCTGGCTTATGTACACAGGACAAACCCAAAAAGAGAAAAAACAAAAGAAAGGAAAAACGAGATCTGCATACGCAGGACGAGATCTCTCCTCTGTACTACATCGATCTATCCTCCACAAACTCAGCCAAAAAAAGAAGAAGAAATGGGGGAAAAGCAAAGGGCTAGAAGCAAGAGTCGTCGAGGGAGAGAGCGTTGAGCAGATCCTGGGAGTCGTGGCCGAGGCGGAGGGACTCGAGGAGGCGCTCGAAGATGACGACGTGGCAGGGGATGCGGAGGGCGCCCTGCTGCTCGTACCCGTACTCCTGCGCCGATCTGTTGAGCAGCCCTATGAAGACCGGGTGGTTCAGCATCTCCGCGCTCACCACGAACCTCTCCATCTCCTCCCCCACGTACACCGGCACGTGCCCCTCCGGCACCGCCCCCGCCGCCGCCGCCCCCGACCGCCGCATCTTGGTGGCCGAGGCCACGGCCACCCTGAAGGACTCGGCCTTGCGGGGCCGCCTCGCCGCCTTGGACTCGGAGCGGAGGAGGCAGTACTGGGAGGAGTCCGCCACTCGGGACAGCCGTCGGATCAGCCTCTTCATCTTCTTTCGTACCACACCACACCACACCACACCACACCACTTAGAGAGAGAAAGAGAGAGAGAGAGAGAGAGTGAGTGAGGGAGGATGGGGGAGGAGAGGATGGGCTGAGGCAGTTTATAAAGGGAAATTAAAAAGGGGAAAATAAAATCAGGGAAATTAAAAAAAAAGGGGGAATTATAAAATTACGGGAAAGGGGAGGGATGAGGAGGTACAGGTAGGCGTACCTGGCTGGTACCACCCCTCTCCTATCTTATTGCACATTTTTCTCCCCTCCTGTTTATTTTATTTCCTATTTGTAAAAGATTCGGTTAAATTTGTTTCCCTTTTTATTCTTATCATGGTGGCGTTATTTCCTTCCCTTTGATTTGGAGTCAGGTGAGAGAGAATGACTCCTCCTTTGGCTCCTTTCTCTATATTTCCTACCCATTTTGTTTCTTATCCGTTTTGGCTGCATTTAGTGATGAGGATAAAATTCAGGATCCTGCGTTTGATGACTATTTAAAATGAGATAAAGTTACATATAAAAAGAATATAGGCCGAGTAAAATTATCTTATAAGGAAGGTGGGATAATGATGGGATAAAGGTCAATAGAATTTACGGTATTCATAATATAAAATTTTTTTCTTAAATTAACAAATTTAAAATTATATTTCAATATAAATAATATTTGATTTTAATATAAGAAATTCAAAATAACAAAAAAATAACAATTATTTTTATTTATATCCGAATTGAATTCTATTTTATAATATACAATTCAACATCTAAATATATATATTTATATTTATTACGCATTTTAGGTATTTTAGTACTTTAGGTATACTAATACGGTTTTCTATTAATAAAATTTTATTAGAGATGATGGAAGGGGAAGAAAGAAATTAAAAAAAAAAAAAAAAAAGATAGGAAAATAAAAATAAAAATAAAGTTGACAAGAGTGTTACGAGAGATTTTTACAATTTCCTTCTGTAAAATTTGTGATTAATTTATATTGATATAGTGTTTTAATTAAATAATATATATGATATGATGTTAATATATCTAACTTTATTACTACAATCACCGAACAGTAGATAGGATATAGCAAAATCTTCTAGATTTCATATCCCAATTTATCTAGTTCTATCCTAATTAAAAGTTGAGACGACTAAACGTAGCCTTTGTTTCGCAACATAAGTTACATCGATCCTTTCTTTCTTCTTTAATAATGCCAACTACCAAAGAACCTACGAAACTTCCTGTAAACCCTATGAGCAAATCGCATGAGGTCAACGATCAATTCTCAACACGACCCATTTGCACTACATACATTTTTATGTTTTTTTTATAGTACATGCAAGTGAGCAGTTGCGGGTTTCGCAGAAATGAATTCGCGTCATATGATAATAATCGAGCCTTATGCTGGTTAGTAGTTGATTGACCATGTTTAGATGTAAATTGATGCAATTAACCTCGACACCATTAGACACGATAAAATGATTTGCGCATAGACGCCAGTTTAACTTTTGGGCAATTTTTTTTTTTTTCCCTTTGCTAATGGAGACAGTCATCTTCCGCTACTTTCTTTTTTCCCCACCGTTAGATTTACCCTCTCGTTCTCTTGGGCAATGTCCGATAGCACTCTTAGACCAAAGAGGAATTGCCAGGAAGGCGCTCAAAATCGAACCTTTTCCTTCTTTGCCATCTCCCAGAATAATTAAACTTTTTCGGAAGTTTCCACGAAATTTCTCATCCCCCCCGGGTTTCCCTATATATAGCCTTCCTTTCCTTTACGTTATTTGTCGAAATAATAGTTATATCCTATAATGATCGGACAGACCTCTTACATACACACACAACACAACATATGTACGCATACAAATCTACGCTCAATAAGTAGTGTTGAATTTTTTGAGTTCAGAGCGGGTGATGATATAATATTGAAAGTGAAGTACCAACCAGGCCACGATTAAAAAATAATAATAAATAACGACGGTTCAAAGTGGACCCTTCTACTTCTGGTGTGATGTCAAGATTGGAACCTTTTTTTTGAAAGAGAAGAGCCGATAATTTAAAAGAGTGATAAAGGCGTAATCTTCTTTTATCAATCCTCCCTTTTGATTATTCAAACCCACAGGATGAACGCATATCTTGAACAGTCCAAAGGCCCCCACTGCTTCGCCTTTGCAGGCGCCGCAGCTTCATCCTTTGGCAACCGTTTTTTGAGATTCAAATCAACTTTATACCGGGGCTGGAATAGGCTGCTCTATGAAACTCGAATTTTTCATTTTTTTTTCTTCCGAAGAATAAGTGCTGCACAACATGTAGAACTCTATAGAAATCTTCGACAATCGCGGATGTAGTTTGTCCACCATTCGCAAGGTCCATTCGAGTTTATTTAATGTTTTCATGCCCTTCGGTCCATCCGCCTTTATTGGTCTATCTAAATCTTTTCACCACACATGAGGTTTTTATAGTCATAGCACAACTGATGGGATAACACGGTTATGCTGCTAACCAATATAAATTACCATTTAATTTGTTCATTAATTGTAATATGTGGTTATTATTTATCTTACCGAAAAGCAAGCAATGAATTTCTCATGAGGTTTTTTTTTTTTTTTTTTAATGACAAAAAAACAAAGCACAAGGCTGCTTTTAGTTCTTTTGTCTAGGCTAAAAAAAAAAAAAAAAACTGAAGCTTGTACGGGTTTTTTTTTTTCTCGATGATAAGATGAGATGAGATGAGATGAGGTCGGATGATGTTTGTGCAGATAAAACAAATATATCGTGCATTCTGATGCAGTCCTGAAAAATTGACCGTAGCCTCCGTATGACCTTTTTCCACCCGTTCGTTTCGTTTCTTAGTATATTCGACAATAAAACAAATCCCAACCCCGTCTCGCTATACACGTTCCTTTCGACTTATTATTACATGGATTACGCATGCAACGCAGTGGGTTTCGATTCCCTACATGGGATTGCGCCCGTTATTGGAAAGGTCAAAAGGAAAAAAAAGGTACGAGCTTTACGAGAAAGTAGAGAACGAATATCCAAAGAGAATCAACCTTTATTTGCAATTTACGTGGCACGCAATCTCCATTGATTTTCATGCCCCGCACAACTTTAACCAGCCGGCTATTTGTACGAGATAAGCGAGAAGAGGCCAGAATCAATTTTCTATCTTTGTTTTTCTTTTGTCTTTTTATTGGTGTGGATGGCTCGTTCAAAAGAGCTAATAATAATAATAATGAAAAAGTTGAGAATGGAAAGGGAACGTTTGAAAGGGACAAGAGTTTTCTGGGGGAGGCCGGGGCTGCGATTGGCAGCGCAATCGACGCACCCCCCGGGACGTAAGTAAAAGGCAAAGGCCGTTGCGAGTACAGTTTCCGTGACTCCGAATGTCCTTTCCCCTCTGTCCCCACCCCAACAACGCGTCACTCGCCCACCCCCTCCACTCTCCCTCCCCCGCGACGTCGTCCGCACGCTTCGGCGCGCCGCCGTCGATCCCCCCCGCGAGTGAATCGCACGCTCCAGGAGAGGATTGGGGGTTGGGGAGTTGGCGAGCGTTGGGAAAGGAAAGGAAAGGAAAGGAGAGAAGAAGGAAAAGATGTTTCTTCTTTTTTTTTTTGCAAATGGGGGTTTCCCAATCGATCCTCGCTGTCTTTTAATACTCCAATTCCATTTTCACATCCTCCTCCGTACCGTCTTCTTTTCATTTTCTCTCCCTCTTTTTACAAAAAGGGCACCGCCCCGACCCCCCATGTGTTTTATGCCCTTTTCTACCCTCGTTGTTTTCTCACCCGCTTTTTTCTCGCCTTTCTCCTATTTCTCCACGACAGGGCTATCCCTCGCCCTAAAAAGATTCCCTTCTAAGTTTAGTTTGTCGCATTGGGAGGTCAGTCCAAATTTTCCTCCAAAATATAATTACGGAACCTTGCTTAAGGATGATCACCCATTTTGCTTTTTGACCTCGCAGAGATGGCCGGAGCGAATGGGTGGTTGTAATGAAATGAACTTCCCATCGTCTTCTTCTTCTTCTTCTTATCCATAACAGGAGCTGGTGTGCTAAGAGTTAATAGGGACTAGTTTGCACTGACAGCTTCCGTACGTGTTTTGATAAAAGGGAATTCCGCATTTGCTAAAGGTTGTTAGTTAGGTGCGTCGTGCGTTCGAAATTGACGATGGAGCATCCGATATGCTTATACTAGCAAGGACACGACCCCACGTGATGCACAGCAATTGGATTTTTCGTACCTACTATGCACCCACATGCATATATAGAACTCCAGGAGATATATATTATTTGTATGTGGTGGGAGGAAGCGTGAGTCAGACTCCAATGCTAGACTAAAGAAGAAGAAGAAGATGCTAGACTAAAGAAGAAGAAGAAGATGCAAGATTAGCACGTAGCTGAGCTGGAGGGAGTTTGGTAACTCACGCGAAATGAAAGCAACCATTGCGTTTCAAACTTAGAAGCTTCGACTTGAAAAAAGCACGCATCACATTTGTACAATGCCCCTGTTTTTGTTAGATTAGACGCATCACGAGGAAGGTGCCCTTTCTTTTGTATTGCAAAGTTCTAATCTATTTTTCCTTCTTTTTTTTTTTTTCGGATTTTAGAGAAAGTTACCATCCATATGCTACAAGAACGCGTGGGCCTAGGAATTGTTCATCGAGCGTCGACCCCAATTTTGAGGCTTGGGGAGCGATAAAATTATCAATATATCTATAGAATCGAGGCGCTTGCTTTCAAATGAAAGATTGGTTTACAATAATGAAGTGAGGAGAAATTTCAAAAGCCAGTAAACGCAGAGGGCAATCCAAGTCCAAACTTCTAGATTTTCCAACTCTTTGCCCGATCTACAAGAATGGTCAAACTGATAAAAAGACGGGTAGTGTCCTCAGTCCACATGCCTTGTACGGTAGGTTGGCCAAAAGTCCACCCACGGGCGGAGAATAATGACGCACCGTACAGAAAATAGCTCCCTCCCCGAGAGAATTCGGTACTCCTCTTTCCGCGTCGAGACCAGTCATCATTTGAACTAGGCAGGACAGAATTCACCAAATTCGGGGTCGAATCGAGGCGCTGCTTCGGGAAATTTCCTGGAAAGAACACAGGAATACCGTTGATTTTCTGTCGCGAAATTCACCGTGACGAGTCAAAGAGATTTATACATGATGATGGCACTTGGACAGTTGAATTCGGTGCCCTCGTTACCTCGAGTCTCGGGAACCATCATGAGTTTGGGAAACGGGATCTCATTATTTTCGTCGATGCGTTTTTGGCTCAACGTTCTCCTTATCACCCCCCGTCATATTCGGGGAGGAAAACCATGGCGCCAGTCTTGGCAAAATTGTTGCCCTATCAGTTTATCTCCGGAAGGCACGCGACGTGATATTCCAAACTCTACTTTGAAATTCGAAATAAAATTCAGGAACATCATGGGACCCTAAGACCACAACTCAAATACGCAATCGGGTATGTAATTTTTTTTTTTTTTTTATGCCTTTTCATTTATGGATCTGGCCTTCTGGAAGGAGTCGTCTCGAAGGAAGAGAGGGAGTTAATAAGGTTTTGATGTGGAGGGTCCAACGAAGGAGAGGCGTGGACGTGCGGTCCTCACCTTTAATGCCGTACACCGGTACAAACCGACCGCCGAAAATAGAAATTTGAAAGAAAAAAAAATAAGACGACTTGACGGGGCGATGAGATTGGACGCCGACTAAATATGTATCGACACGGTGGTTCCACCATGTTTCCAGGGGCCCTTGGGGGCAGACCAAAAGAAGCATACGAAACGCAAACACACGTTCGGTCGATGATATGTATGTCCTAACGGATCATGTCATTCGAGAGACCTGAATTGGCCTTTGTTTGGTTTACTTTTTGGAGTTAGATCCCCTCTAGAAACTCCATTCTAATCGGGCTTGAGGCCTCGCCTTCTTGGAAATAGAGTGTCGGTATTGGTAACCATACCAGAATTATCTATCATATGCCCCCAACACGCTTGAGTATGAATTTGGTTCTCATGATTATAACTTTCTGATCGACATGTGTGAATTGGTGCCTTATCCAGTACGGAACAAATAATTAGGTGCATACTGAACTCATCCAAGCCCATTCCGTTCATTGGGAGTGGCAGGACTCTCGTTCACTCGCGTCCATCGGTTAGATTGTGCGAGTCCCACATGCGCTGATCGACTTGCGCTCAAACTAGATCAATTATAGCTCGATTAAGCTCAATCCGAGTATCAAATTAGGAAGCACATCCACTCGATCACAAACCTAAATGGAGATTCATAAGGGAAAAAAATGAAAACGGAAGTATGTCTCTAGCATAACAATCAAGCGTTCTTGATAAGGAAAAGTATAGAAAATTGCTTTTGTTGGTATCGGAGATTTAAATGAAATCAGATTTTCTTTTCTTGAAATGATATATCAATAACATGATAGGTCGAGTAAATATTTTTCTCAAACCTTTTGCATCCACAGCTGTTGTTGCTGGAAATAATACACAACCACTCCTCAGCAGTTGATTTGCCATTTCGAGGTCGCATCTCTCCTTTAAACTTTAAAGTCGAGTGAGTAGAAAAGTCTTGGAAATGTAATGGCGTGCATGTCCGGATCCTTGGTAAATTTCCCGACAACTTCTCGGTTAGACGACCTCCAAGTTTTGTTTCCCACCGCTGACGTGCAGCATCTGTGGTTGACTCGGAATAGTATCCGAATCGTACGGTGTGACCGGAAGCAAACGAGAGGAAGTGCAGCGAAGGAGGGAAGGGACGACAGCGAAAGGGGAGTAGGTGTGGCTGGCGACCGGGACGAAATGTCCCTCTCCATCTTTCCCCCATTTTAATTTATTCCTGACTTTGCAAATTTCGCCTCCTTCAAAACCAATCAAAGTTTTTTTTTTTTTTCCCTCACTCCTATTATTATTGTTTTGGGGTGAGATTTTCCGCATCCGTACAAGTCAAGTTCTTCTCAAACATCTGGTGGAATTGATGTTGGCGGGGGTAAGGTCCATGCAATGGATCACGGGACTCTTATCTTTGCTTCGACTTTCGTGTCCCGACACGAAAGAAAGACGCCTCGCTCTATTCCAATTCATTCGATCATTCAATTGGAATTGTGCTGCGAACTTCATATGGAAAGCTACATCTCACCCGCCAAAGCCCTCGAGTTCACACCGAAGAGAGGCCCTCCTCACCACGGATTGCTCTTGAGGTTTTCATCCATTTGGGTCAAAAGCTTTTGTTTTCTTTTTTACTTTTCAGGCCTGCTCGAGTTGATTGCCCCAGGAGGCGGCTAGGCCCCGCTCCCCTTCATTTCCACACCTACTACATTACATTCATACATGTCGACTGTCATAAATTACTCATCTGCTACTACCCTTTTCCTCTTCATGATACATTCTCGTATCTTTTTCTCACTTTTTTATTAGTATCTGTTTACATCTACCGCAACCCCATTGGGTATATCGATGCATGATTTTGTCCCGATGGTGCCATTTGATTTTCTACGCACTGTGTTGTTAGAATCACATGTGATATACCATTCCCACTTCGATCAAGTACGTGTGAGGAACTCCTAGTGTGATGGCCGGTCGCCTGCTGTTTCGCCTTAGGAACCTGTACACTATGTCGACCATGATCCTCATTGCGTGGGATGACGATTCCTTGGCCACCGCTCGTGTGTTGCCCATCTTGTAAACTACACCACCAGATGCATCTGCCCCCGTCAGCTCCTTCATCGCCTGGCCACCACAATTGCCGCGACCTGCGATTCCTTCCTTGCAGCATTCGGATTCAAATTTCAAGAACTCCATCACTTCTCTCATGAACCGTGTCTCAAAGCTGTAGCTGTCCCTCGCATCCCTATATCCATGCCTGTCAAAAAGATATATTTCCAAACCATAAAATTTGGTTTTAGGATGACAATTCGAGTTGGAAATTAATCCAAAGAAAACACAAACTATTTGTTGTAATCAGAATATCAATGCAAAGAAGATGATAATAACTTTATAATATCCTTCCCTTTACAAATTTTGGAGATGAAGAAAATAAGATATAACATAAAATTGGAGGTGAGGTACGGATATCCGAATCTCCTTAAGGCGATTAGTTCCTGCCAAAGGTGCTCCGCAGATTCATGAACTATGCCTCTCAAGATACAACACCTCGAACCTGTTTGGATTAGCACTATGCAAACAAGACTCAGTCGAACCGTTCAATTGAACCAGCACACTCAGAAGAATCAGAAGAGTAGAAAAGTGTATCAGGGCCTTTTTGGAATTGAGTCGAGAAAACCAAAACCGTTTATGAAGCTTTTTGCTCCTATCTATTTATAGAGATTTTTGGTTCATGTACTCAAAGATACATGAATTAAATAGACGCATATATCCACGAAATTCATGAATTAAGAGATATATGAATTCAAGAGATTCATGAATCTAGAGATACGTGAATTCAAGAGATTCATGAACTCAATAAATACATGAACTAAAAGATACATGAATATAGAAAATTCATGAACTCAATAAATATATGAATAGAAAACTATAGGAAATTCATGAATCCAAAAAGAGATACGTGAACAGAAAAAAACGTATCTTAATTTATTGACTTCCGTTGATCTATTAACCATAATTATAATCATAATTACAACAATTCGGTCTGTCTAGAGTCGCCACTACTGGTTTACCTTACGATGCACCGATAAATGCACGCTTCTGGTGGGCCATCCCTGCCAACGAGGAATCGCACCTCATCCTGCACTCTCGGCACCATCCAGAACTGGATAGTAACAAAGATGAGCGTTCGTTGGAAAGGAGGGAAATTGGTGACGAAGTGGGTAAACATTGGGGGAATTCCAGAGGCTATGTCCGAGTATAAAAGGCCTATCCCTGGAACCCGGTTTAGACCAAGGCTTGGCCCAAGACTCAAAAGGCTGTACAAGCACACCTTGTTCTGAAGCTCATAGGCACGCTTCTGAATAGTTCCATTGGACATCAGGAATAATAAGGAAACAGAGAAGGTGAGAGGAAGCCAACCGCCTCTATGCACTTTGGCAAGACATGCCAATAAGTAGACCAACTCCGCCGAGACAAAATACCATGAGAATCTGATCATGGCATTGTCGTTCATAATTTTGACCTCAGGCTGATTGAAGTTCCCTCGGTTAGTTATTCTCAATCTAATACTTAAGTTGTTATGTGAAAGGAAGAACATTTTTTAAGGACGTTTAAAAACTTCATGTTAAATCAATGCGAGACCCTCGAAAACCTCAATCACCTCTCACTTCTCTAACGAGAGAACCAAGACAAAGATGTTCCTGTGTGTCAGTTTGCATATTAAAGAGTGGCTATGGCCATTTAGATTACTACTTAAACTTAACATTCTGTTTCTTTTCATCTTTTTGCATCTACAAGCTAATGGAAATTTCAGCTCGTTTTGGTGCAGGTATGCACGGATTCTTTTTTTGGTCTTTTCTTGGGGGTGAACAGACTAGAGATTCAGTGAAGATGAGTATTTTTCTTGTTGGGGAGAACTAACCTGTCAGGAATAAATTATGAGCATCAGTTCGTACATTACTAGGAAAATTATCATGGGGAAATTGTCAATTGTCCTTCGTCGTTTCTCTCTGTCAAATGGGACAAGCGAGAAAAAAACATGACCTTGCTTTGGTGGGGGATTGATTGAAACCGAGTTGCTCTACTGATGGGAACGGGTCACAAACCAAATGCCCACTGCCTTCGAAATCGATGATAATGCTTGTACCCTCCAAACGGCAATTTGTGTTGTGTACGGAGAAAAGTCCATGTGAAGCATCGCAGGACGACATTTCAATCCAGGCGATGCTATGTGTCTGAGAGCTGAATTGAGGACCAAACTTATCCCCACATATGCTCATTCAATAAAAGAGATACCGAGCTTAATCTAATCCTTCTAGATTATTGTTCCTAAGTTTAGGTTTTGGACGTCATTAGGAAGGAACAGAAGAGACCCGCTAGCAATTTTTGTAGCCGATGCTAACAGTTCATTTATAATGTCAAAACAAATCTTGCGGGGAGCATGTCCGCATTAAAAGTTCCTTATAATTTTCCAGAAAATCAGAGAATGATTTTCTCGTGAAATAATCCAAACAATGAGTTTTTGGACAACTTCTTAGCATTTAAAATACTCTCCAAACTAACACTGGCACTTCCGAAGCTCACTCTTCAATAATTTTTAGGGATGGATAACGAAACAATAAACATTCAGATCAGTAGAGACATTCCAAATTCATTCCCGTGAATGGCAGAAACTGTTAACAACAGAAGTATGTTCTTTGGTCTTGGAAAATTTGTCGAGTCTTGAATCCGCTCATCATCTCCAATCAAGAGAAATGGTTGCTGCCACTCCACCATTGTGTATTTTGAGATAAGAATTGTGATTTGTACCATCTAGAATTTTCGCTTCTATGCAGTAAATTATCAGTACTTCGTTCCCCAGCCGGTCACTCCGAACTTCTCCCTGTACTCTCCATATCTGCCAGTCCAGTTGTCATTTTAATAGTATCGAAGGAAGTAAGGAAATAAATTTAAGGGATGCTAATGGTATTTCCACTCCCTTAATCAATTTTTCCACGACTATTGAACGCATACGTTGCATATTAATTTACAAAATGGCTGTTGAAGAAGTTATTAGCCTCGTGAAAGAAAGCTTTCAAAATCTAATGGTAAAAACTATTGTTATTGTAAAAACATCATAACTATTCAAGTAGTTGAATCAATGTTATCTTAGCAAACGTAAAGTTCCTCTAAGCATTTCTTTAAAAATGCGAACAACCATTATTCCGTCAACTAGTACTTTTATAGTTATCATCCCATATACAAATCGCAATATAATTCCTACAAATAACGTAAATAATAATCCACGAGTCATGAATAAGACATTCTTTTTTCATTTCTTTTTAATTTCATCTTTTCTTCTAGAAACTTTTTCTGCCTATGTAGTTGGCTTCAATTTTGACAAGTAAGGGCACGTTTGGTAACGTTTCTGTTCCCGAGAATAATTTCTAAACATTTTAAGTAATTTGGTAATTGTTCAAAACTTCAATTCCCAAAATAGAATTGCGTTTGGCACCGTACTCAAAATTTCTGTTTCAAATCATTTCCTTTTAATTTTTAAATAATTTTATTACTTTTTCTTTTCTTTTTTCTTCTTTTCATTTTTTTCCTTTCTTTCTCTTCTTCTTCTTCTTCTTCTTCAAGTTGTCGGTCGCCAGCCCTCGTCTAGCCTGTCGCCAACCTTTGGCAAGGCCATGCCTCGTTGACCAAGCCCCATTGGCAGTTGGGTGAGGCTCGATCGAGCTCGCTTAGCCGCCGGCGAGGCTTGACCTCACTAGATCTGGGCGAGGTGGAGCCTCGCCCAACCATGGCTCGGCCGAGCCTCGTTGGGGCTGGGCCAACCTCGTCGGTGGTCGGGGGAGGCCTAGGCGAGGCCCGCTTGGCCTTCGGCAAGCTCGTTGGACCTCGCCCTGGCTTGGTGAGCCTCCGGCAAGCTCGTCAGACTGGTTGCCAGTGATGGGCGATGGCGAGCAGTGGACAGTAACGGCGGCGGTGTTAGCAGATGAAAAAGAAGAAAGAGGGAAGAAGAACAAGAAAAAAGAAAAGAAAAGAGAGAAAATAGTTGCTTAATTCTAGAATTGTTCCCGGATATAAAGAATTAACTTTTTTTGACTTCTCGATTCTGTTCCAAATTTACTTTCGGGAACAAAAAATAAAAATTTGTTCCCGAGAACAAAAATTTTATCAAACGAATTTCTATTCCAAATTTACTTTTGGGAACAAAAGAATAGAAATTGTTACTGTTTGGCAAATTACCAAACATAGCCTAATTGTCTAGCTTGCTCCAACGATCTTGAGTCTTCTTTTCTTCATGATTAATCAAGTAGTTTCCAGATTTTGTTGAAAATGGATCCCCAATTTCCAACACTCCGCCTTGATCCATTTTCGGGATACTCCGAACATTGTGTCATAAAGTCTCAGACGTACCTTAAAATTTCTTTTGTAATTTGTCATGTGCCTATTCATGGTCTTTGTTCCTTGATCCCTCCATTCTTTCGTTGGAACACTTGGACCTACCTCAATTGTGCATCTCTTTTCTTCAACGATGTCCCATATGTGTTGAGCCATCAAAATGCTCTTGTATGTAGTTGTTAGCTCTCTGGCTCTAGCTCTCATAGGCTCTAGCTCCTCCGGCTCTAAGGACTTTCACTTAGGCTCAGGCCTTTTTAGTTAAGGATGATGAGGACTAACGCCCAAAACCAACTAGCTTCACGGTCCCTCATGCCTGGCTCAGTTATGAACCTGGGCGAACTTAGCTTTGATACCATGTTAAAAATTTGAATGTGTACAAAAGTATGATTTAGATATGAATGATCATTTTTGTTTTGAATTCATGCAAGTGTGTGTAGGCTATAGTTTGTAGAAGATAAATAAAGGACAAGTTAGGATAATTGAAGGATAGAGGTCATAGGATATGGGAAAAATAGTTTCATTATATGAACAAAATAGTTTGATGGAGGTATGGTGTAGCAGCTATATGATATGGAGTTTATTTTCAATGCTCCTCTCACACACAGTGGAGGGTTCACCCCACACATAAAACATGGAGCACTTGCTCCTTTGTATAGGCCGACAACCGACTCAAACAATAGCTGGACTTATACACGTTACAGCTATCTATTTGTCAACAATGAAGAACCTAGACTACTCTTGACTTTGACCACTGGTTTGGACTTTTGCTTACTGTTTCTTTTGCTGCTGCTTGCTCATGAAGAAAACGCGTTTCCATGCACGTAGACTTCTTCAACTTGTTCTGGGATTTTCTTTGATACTTCTTCACAGATTCTTCAACTTGAACTCTTCATTTTTTCTTCTAGAAACTTTTTCTGCCCATGTAGTTGGCTTCAACTTTGACGAGTAATTGTCTAGCTTGTTCCAACGATCTTGAGTCTTCTTTTCTTCATGATTAATCAAGGAGTTTCTAGATTTTGTCGAAAATGGATCACCAATTTCCAACACTCCGCTTTGATCCATTTTCGGGATACTCCGAACATTGTGTCATAAAGTATCGGACGTACCTTAAAATTTCTTTTGTAATTTGTCATGTGCCTATTCATGGTCTTTGTTCCTTGATTCCTCCATTCTTTCGTTTGGACACTTGCACCTACCTCAATTGTAAATCTCTTTTCTTCAACGATGTCCCATATGTCTTGGGCCATCAAAATGCTCTTATTTGTAATTGTTAGCTCGGGCTTTGGCTCTAGCTCTCGTAGGCTCTGGTTTTGGTTCTGGCTCTAGCTCCAACTCTAACGACTCTCACTCAAGCTCGGGCCTTTTTAGTTAAGGATGGTGAGGACTAACACCCAAAACCAACTAGCTTCACGGTCCCTCATGCCTGGCTCAATTACGAACTTGGGTGAACTTGACTTTGATATCATGTTATAAATTTGAATGTGTACGAAAGCATGATTTTGATATGAATGATCATTTTTGTTTTGAATTCATGCAAGTGTGTGTAGGCTATATTTTGTAGAAGATAGATAAAGGACGAGTTTGGATAGTTGAAGGATATAGGTCATAGGATATGAAAAAAATAGTTTCATTATATGAACAAAATAGTTTGATGGAGGTATCGTGTAGCAGCTATATGATATGGAGTTTATTTTCAATGCTCCTCTCACACTAGGGTTCACCACACACATAAAACATGGAGCAATTGCTCCTTTGTATAGGCTGACAACCGACTCAAACAATAGCTGGACTTATACACGTTACAGCTATCTATTTGTCAACAATGAACAACCTAGACTACTCTTGACTTTGACCACTGGCTTGGACTTTTGCTTACTGTTTCTTTTGCTGCTGCTTGCTCATGAAGAAAACGCGTTTCCCATGCACGTAGACCTCTTCCACTCGTTCTAGGATTTTCTTTGATACTTCTTCACAGATTCTTCAACTTGAACTCTTCATCTTTTCTTCTAGAAACTTTTTCTGCCCATGTAGTTGGCTTCAAATTTGACGAGTAATTGTCTAGCTTGTTCCAACGATCTTGAGTCTTCTTTTCTTCATGATTAATCAAGTAGTTTCTAGATTTTGTTGAAAATGGATCACCGATTTCCAACAAGAACACCCATCCCTTAACTAGGAAAAGAAACAGATGCTCACCCATTTCTGTCATTTTCAAAGGACTCCGAAGGTTTAAATAAATGATAAGTCGCTGTTTGAGCTAAGATGGAAGTTGAGCACTGGGAAATGGGAAATTGATAGTTTTAAATCAGCGTGTGAAGATTTTAAACCATGCAATGCAATTTTTATCCAAGCATAGAAGTGGTAAAACTAAACATAATTTAAGGCCCATTATCAGAAAAAATCTACTTAGTACAACAGTTAGACTCTCTTGGGCCGAAAGCTCTATTTTAGCAAATATTACGAAAATGCCCTCCAAGGTTTGGTGTTAGGTTCGTGAGCCCGGCACATATCCAAATATCTCGAAAATATTCATAAGTTCCATATAATTTTCCAGACCATCAAAGGATGAATTTTCTCATGAAATTGTCCAAAAAATTGAGTATTTGGACGAATTCTTAGTATTTAAGATACTTTCCGAACTAACACCAGAACTTCCGAAGCTCACTCTTCAATAACTTTTAGGGATGGATCACGAAACAATAAACACTTAGATCAGAAGAGTCAGTCAGAATTCATTCCATGAATGGCAATAGCGATGTGCTCAAACAATTAGTTCACTGGTGATAAGGTGTTCTCTGGAGGATTGGAAAGAAAACTCTCATCTAATATCGATATACCACCGTTTGCTGTGGTAGCAAACTTCGTTGAGTTTGAAGCTGCTGTGAGTGTGAGGTCACGTAGGTGCTCATCTAATTAATCCTCATCAGTACATTATTTCTCTTCACTTGAACCAAGATTGTTGCGTGACAGACATGAGGGCAACAGTACTGATTTAGATTTTCCCATATTATGCAGATTTTAATTATGTACAAGAGAGCTCAGATGCTAATTCGATTACCACCAGTGCAATTTCACTGCTAACACCACAACCTGTACCAGAAGTTTTCGATAGTGTTGCAAGTCCATCTATATTGCCAAATCTGGGCAGGTTCAACCTATGAGATATCTGAACTTGTATTAGCAGTACTTAGGCATAGTGATTCTGCTGATCTTGGGATTGACAAATCTGAGCATGAGTTCACCTATCAGGAAGCAAGTTCGAAGAATGTTTTCTGTAAAAGAAAGTTCATATTAGTATAGAAAGATTTTGCTGGCTAAAATATGCAACAGAGGCGTCAACAGCGCTAGGAGTGGCAGAGGGGCCCCTTACGATAATGCTGCATTTGGCAAAGATCAGTATAACAAGGACTAGCAGAAATTCACGAGGTTCATGCTCGAAGTCTATCATCAGAAAGTGCCAGTTGCGACTTAAGCTCCGGAAAAGTGAGTGAAGGAGCTGCGTATGCTATTTACAGTCCGGAACTTCCTGACGTGCAAAAATCCTGCCACCGCGAGGTTACAGTTTCTGAGAGGCTTAGATGTCCCTCTTCCATCAGAAGAACGGCATAAGTTGAACAGAGTTCTTACAACAGTGCAAGAAAGGTTATCTACAGCCAAAAACCAGACATGGAAGATCTCATAGCCAGATTGAATCAAGAGACTGCTGAGAAACAAACTTAACAACAGAGGCATGTTCTTTGGTCTTGGAAAATTTGTCGAGTCTTGAATCCACTTATCATCTCCAATCAAGAGAAATGGTTGCTGCCACTCAACCATTGTGTATTTTGAGATCAGAATTGCAATTTGTGCCATCTAGAATTTTCAATTCTGCGCAGTAAATTATCGGTACTTCGTTCCCCATCCGATCACTCTGAACTTCTTCCTATACTCTGCATATATGCCAGTCCAGTAGTCATTTTGACAGTATCCACAGGACTAGACAGGATGTACTTGATGGATCAAAGGAAGTAAGGAGATAAATTTAAGCGAGGCTAATGGTATTTCCACTCCCTTAGTCACTTTTCCACAACTACTGAACGTGTATATTGCATATTAATTTATAAAATGGCTGTTGAAGAAGTTATTAGCATCGTGAAAGAAAGCTTTCTAGATCTTAGATTGTGGCAGAAATTATTTTTATGGTCAAAACATCATAAACCTTCAAGTAGTCCTATCCTTATTGTATTAGCAAATACTAAGTCCCTCTAATCATTTCTTAAAAAATATGAACAACCGCTATTCCATCAACTAGTATTTCTATAGTCATCATCTCATTAGTAATCACAATATAATTCCCACAAATAACGTAAATAATAATCATGAGTCGTGAATAAGATCTTTCTTTTTCATTTCTTTCGAATTTCACAAATTTCACTAGAGCAATTGGTGCTTCAATCATTTTAATACTAAAGGTGAAACCATTGCATGCTATCCACTGAATATTTTTAACAAGAACAAATATAAAATTGCTCGGGAAGAAAATGAAAAATAAAATGAAGGGGAAGAAGAAAATGAAGGAAATATTACCAGCTGTGAGATGATTTTTTATTTCTAGAGTTGGCTATTGACATCGTCCCCACCGTGCTCCTTCCAGCTTTCGTAAGGGCCGAAAAAATCAGGTAAAATC
The DNA here is from genome assembly GCA_014182515.1 of Eucalyptus microcorys. Classification (NCBI taxonomy): domain Eukaryota; kingdom Viridiplantae; phylum Streptophyta; class Magnoliopsida; order Myrtales; family Myrtaceae; genus Eucalyptus; species Eucalyptus microcorys. The sequence continues at coordinate 12,210,748 of CM024567.1, read as the reverse complement.
CAGCATTCTCGAACGTGCAAGTGACACGTGTCTCGAAGTCGTAAATCAGGCAGATTTCGCAATGGGCAACGTAGCGAACCCAGTACGTTCGCCACTTGGATATCCACTATCCTCGATGCCAACACACACAAACAACCGTTGGAGCCCCGTTGATCTTGATACGTCTCGCCTCTCAAGCAATTCATGATTACTCGCCTCGCATCCACCGACACTGCCCGGCTGTGGTCCAAGCACACCATCAGAGAGGACCTCCCTAAGAGAAGTTTCCGGAACAGAACCGTGCAGATTTAGCCTGTTGGAAATGAGAGGCCTTTCTATTGGACGGATTAGAGACAAACGCTCAAGATTGGACGGAAACCCCACCACAGAACGGTAGCCAACACAAGTAATCCGGAGCTTACGAAGCCGAGAAAGAGTAGCGAAATTAATCGGAGGATATGTGATATCTCTCATGATGAGATTCAAACTCTCCAAATTAGATAACCCCTCGATCCACTTTATCTTTGGAACTCCATGTCTGAATTTTAACAATCGAGGAGCCTCGTGATTTATATAAAGATTAACTAAGCTAGTTAGGTATGAGAGGTCAAGGGCGTTCCACAATAAATGTGGTGCGAAACTCAACACCTTCAAACTCATGGGGAGCTCGGGGAACTGTTCAAATTCATAACAAAAATCTAAACAAAGTTGTTGGAGATGGTAAAGCTGATTCATAGTTATGGGCAATCTCCTAATCTTGCTTCCTCTTAGGTCTAATATCCTCAAAAAGGATAGACCCCCAATTTCACTTGGAATATTCCCCTCCAGATTTTGACAGAACTGCGCTGTCAACTCTTTAAGATTCTTCAACATCCCTATGGCCCTTGGTAGTTCTTTTATCGCAGTCTTGTCTAGACATAAAATCTCCAACCTTTTGAGATTCCCAATAGAAGAAGGTAATTCTGTGATTTCCATGTTTTTTAATTTCAATACAAGTAGTGATTTCAATTTTCCGATGAAATCTGGATGTGTTCTAGGAAAACAACAACCGACCGTAGACAAATACTTCAAACCCTTCATCTCTTCAACGGATTGATGAAGTTCTCGAACTGCCCTTCTACCTATTTCTAGCGTTGAGAGGGATTTTGGACCACTTAATACAAAAGGTACCACAAAAGGGTCACAATTCTCTCTCGGCTGATCACCATGAGACATGATTTCTAGGTACTTGAGGTGCTCTAGTTTAGAGAGAGAGCTAGAACCCACTAGCGAGGTTGTACAACCTGCAACAACCAATCTCTTCAAACTCAAGCATTTTGAGAAGTCAGGAGTCCTTTTCAAGCTTTTGCAGCTGGTGATTTGTATAACTTTCAAGTTCTCGCTCACCTAGAAAAAAAACCAAGATTAGCCAAGTCAAGAAAGGCAAATGGGTCATTTGGTTAGTGAGACAAATAAGAGAAAACAGAAATTGCAAGGTGTGATGTAGTACCAGGCATGGCTCCCATCCGGCCCAATCTTCGGTAATTTTACTTCCTGAAAGCTTGAGCACGACTAGTTTCTTAAGACATAAGTTTGTCGCATTTAATTCCAAAGGGCAATCACTCCAAGAGAGCCATATTAACTTGGAGAGAAGATTTTTAAAGTCCCCCACCATGTTCCCCCCTTCTAATTCCAAGAATTCCAAATTGGGCAACTTTGAAAATTCTTCACTTGTGAAATTGTGCACTTTGGAGAGCCTTGTTAGTCTGAGTGCTACAACTTTATTTGTCCCCTAGTGATAGGAAAAGCATAAGAGCATATTTGAACTAGATGACAAACATGGTGTTATACAAGTATGAGAAGCTTGATTATGTTTAATAGTGAAACACACATTATTAATTCGTACATATCTAAATGCATAAGAAAGAGCATCTTAGAAAAGATATTGCTAGACCAATTTGTAACCGTGTCTTGATTGTATAACTTGATTGCGACTCTGTGAATCAAAACCCGCCTGCTCTAGAGCGTGTGGAAGCCCGCTCCAAAGCATCCCTTTATTAGGTTTCATATGAGTTTTATTACAAGATGAGAACAGGGAAGTCATACTCATTTTAGGTCTCTTTGTAAATTCCAAATAAAGGATCAACGTACAAGAAAGATTTATTTACATAATACACTAATTTGAAATGTTAAAGATGGACCATTACTTACCAATCCATATATTGTAGGAAAGCTCTATCGGACCATACGGAAAAGCGGAGTACTATTAATTGCTAAATCTATTACAAATCTCTAGTCCGGGCTTGTGGCTGATGTCTCATTACCGAGTAGTGCTGCTAATGGTTTTCAACTTAGCTAAAAGGAATAGAGTCAGCCTTAGAAATCTCTGATAGCCTAGGTAGTCGCAATCAGGATCTATTTTCATATAATGTGTTGAACAATTTTTTTGTATACAAACGTATTCCTCGAAGTTTTTGCTAATAACTTATTAACCCCTTCTTGATACAATATATAATCATATTACCACCAATGAACTCTTATTCAAACCTTTTCTTTTCTCTTTATCTTGAACCCAAAAAAAAAAAAAAAAAAAAAATTCCTACGAGGAACTAACTCCACACCGTTGGTAAATACATGGTTCATTGCTAAGGAAAATAGCAAGGTGACTATAGTGATACCTGTTTCATCTGAATCACGTCCAAGGCCGTCTTTGATGACCACAACCTACTACGATTCCCTGGAACATGGACGTCTTCGCATCGGACAATCTCTCTTCCAAGATCTCTCACTTGATCATGCATCCATAGTCTATTGGTTCCTACTATTTTTATTAAAGACATACGAATAAGGACAAGCACTTCACATTTTGGGAAATAGTTTGAAGCTTTCCACATATAGTATGGGTAGAGTCTTTCTTCTCCAATGAAGTAACATGCGATGTCAAGAAAGATCTCTCTCTGATGATGCTCTAACATATCGTAGCTGATCTTTAATCTATTAATGACTTCTTGCTTGGGCACCAAATCTAATTTCTTCAGCATGTCTTTCCAAAACTTTTTGCTTTTGCAACAAAGTGAGGAACCAATAACCTCGAGAGCTAATGGAAGTCCACCCATTTTGCGAGTAATTTCGCATGAGATATCGGCATAGTCATGCGGTGGGAAATCCATCCTGAAGGCATGTTGACAAAAAAGTTGACGAGCATGTAAAGAATCCAATTCTGTCATTTCATAGATCTTAAACTCTTCAAAATGTGCTAGGCAACTACTCTCTTTCTCCTCCTCTTTGATCGGCAAAAAATTGATGTCCCTTGTTGTGATGATGATTTTGCTTCCAGGACCAAACCAATTGCTCTTTTCTGCTAATTTAGAGAGCTGGTCCCACTTATCTACGCCATCTAGAACAATGAGAACTTTTTTCACACGAAACCTTTCTCTAATTATGCTAATCCCTGCATCAACAGAATCGTGGATACCTAGGGATTTGGTGTGGAGAATTTCTGATAACAATTGTTTTTGTAAGTCAATAATTCCACCACGTTGCGCTGATTCGCGCACGTCCAAGAGGAAGCTACAGCCTTGAAATTGATTGGAAATTCGATTAAACACGGCACTTGCAAGGGTTGTCTTACCAATTCCACCCATTCCATGGATGACCAGGTAACAAACATGAGGAGAACCTTTGTTTAACAAGTCCATGATAGCTTCCACATGATCATGAATCCCAACTAAATGATCCGGCAAATTTCTCGTTCTTTTCATCAGCTTAGTCAAAACATCATCCTTAATAGCGTTGATGATTTCGCCATGCCTGCCATATTGAACACAAGATCTTGGCGTGAGAAGGATGACAGATAAACTCTCTAGTTAAGGAATATTATAGAGACGAAACTAGTTGGATTTTCGAATGAGTGAGGTTTTACCGAAAAGAATATAACTATCTTAAGTAAAAGGAAATTCCCACTTACGAAAGAATCAGATCTACGCTATTCTGTGCTTGGATGAGTGGTTCGGGAAAGGAAGACAATAATTACAATGAAAAAAAGAAAGAAGGATTAATTAATATACAGTGCTTGGTAGGAGTAATTAAAAGAGAAAAAAATGAGAGAGAAATTCTGTTCCTTATCCTCAGTTTTGCAGAGGTCTGCAGAAAAAAAATGAACTCTAAAAGGATCCCAACAGATAATAGCACTCTTTGTTTTGGGGGAAGTAAGCAGTATGATATTCACACGGAGGAAAGCATCACGAGTACGCGTCATCATCTCAATCCGAAATGCACTTCTCCAATGAATATAAATAATTGCGCTTTAAATTGCCCGGAAAATAGAAAAGAGAAAGCAGATACCGAACCCACACTCTTACCCTCTGTTCTTCAAGCCCCATCCCTTGATTCTTGCGACCTCTGTGAGAGCCTCCTCCCATTCGCGAACATCATCACGGCCAAACTTCTCCTCGTGCTTCTTCAAAGCGTCAAGGTATAATGGAGTTTTGAGCTTCACATTGTCAGGATCCACGTCGTAGAAAATGGGTAGGATCACTTTGTCATTCGCTTTGCCCGAGCACTCCACCATGTGCTTGAGCTCCCGAAGACACCACGCACTGGATGCGTAATTCCTAGAGAAGATGGGCACGAATATTTTAGAGGATTCGATGGCACGCAGAAGCTCGCCACCAATCTTTTCGCCCTTTCGGATCTCTTCGTCGTCTCTGAAGACGCGAATCCCAGCTCCAACCATGGAGTGATAGAGGCAGTCGGCGAAACCCAGGCGGGTGTCGGGGCCTCTGAAACTCAAGAACACCTCGAACTCGGCCCCTGACGACGAATCGCCGCGGTCGACACAAACGGACGCGGTCGCTGCTGCGTCTGGTGAGTCCCTCTTTCTCTCCATCCCCCTTCAGGAGCTCGAGATCTTCACCGGATGTGATGGCAGCGAGACGTGGAGTCCTCCTTCCCGAATCTGATCTTGGGTCTTCTCAAGAGGAATCAGGGAAGCGACGGAGGGTTTGCGCAGCACTGCGGAGCAGACGTTGCTGTGGACAAGAAACTTTCTTCGCTCCGACGAAACGACGGGAAGCAGGCAAGGAGACGTGGACTTATAAGGAGGAGGAGAGGAGTGAAGCAGCGAGAAGAATGTTCCCACGAATGTCTTTCGATGCTCTAATTTTGCATCATCGGTGACGTCAGGTATCGCTACGTTGGAAATATAGGGTTTTTTTTTTTGGTGGTTTTCTCTTTTGACCGGAATTGGGCCGACAAATAATTTGATGGGAAAAAGTAAGGTTATGAGTAAGGGTAATCCGTTCTTGAATATGTGTCGGAACAGTTTTTATGATTTCCTATTTCAGAGGAATTTCAAATTTTTGGAATTGAAACCTAAAGGTCTGTTTATTAATATTTTTGTTTCTCCCCATTTTTGTTTTTTAATTTTTTTATTTCTTTTAACGCACAATCGTGCCGGCGTCTCCCCGAAAAGTAGTCGGCGACCGTGGTCGAGAAAATAAATTTGGAATAGAAATAACGCTGCACAAAAAAAATCCGTCGTAGTGTTCTCCCCTCGTGACAATTTCTAGAAATAAGTCAATTTTTCGACGCATTCTTTTTTTTCTTTTGTTCTTCTTCCTTGCGCTGCCCACGACCGACCGGCCCCCTTGCCGCAACCGTTGGCCACCTCCCTCGCCGCGCCGGGTGGAGACCGCTGGAGATGCTGTGGCCACCAGGACGACGGTGGAGAAGCCGATGGTCTCGAGACCAGGCGGCAATGCAATGCGCCACCACCTCCGGCCGCTTGCGGCCACCATTGGCTGACCACCAATCGCCGACCACCATCGCCGCCCGCCCGGCGATCGTCGTCCACCTGCTGCTCGATTGTTGTCGGCCATCGTCGGTGACCACCGCTTGTCGCCCATTGCCGCCCAACCATCGTCGCTGCAACCCCCGACTGTCGACGACCATCATCACTGCCACCCCCAGCCCATCGGCCACCCCCGCTAGCCAATGACCGCCATCGACCGTTGTCTACCACCGACCACCACCACAAGATCAAGCGCCCACGCCCATCAACCGTCGCCACTAACTGTCGGCAAGACAACGGTCGATGAGATGTAGGCGGCGGTCGTGCGATGGCAATCGGCGGTCGAGTGGCGATCGGCAGCGGGCAGCGATCGGCGATCCATGAGCAAGAAAAAAAATGAATAAATACAAAAAATTATAAATCGTACCAATCACATTTCTATTCTTTTTTTTTTTTATTTTAAGAATATAAATTTTGTATTGTTAGCAAATGCTTTATTTTACTAAAAAATTGTTCCCCGGAATAGAAATATAAGAGAACTATTTCTTAAAAGAAACTGTTCTCTAGATTAAAAGTGATACCATACGCACCCTAAGTGTACTAATGAATTGGATCACCCTTTAGTTTTTTATTGTGTAACAAATTAAATTTTATAGCAAAATATAAATGTTACTCAATTTCATTACAAAAATATATATATTAGCTAAGTGTACCGGTGAGCTAGGGCTTGAGGCTTGTCTATGGCTGCTCGCCATGAGATAGAACTAGAAAAAGAAATTTAAAGTTCAATTTTTTTTTAAAAAGAAAAAAAAAGAAAAAGAAGAAAGAAAGATGAAAAGGTTAAGGTAGGTGTGAGACAAGAGCATTGAGTGAGGAAATATTTTTCTCTTTTCTAAAAAGTGAAAATATTCTCCTCTATCTTAGATGATTTTTTTACCTTCATGAAAAATGTTTTCCCAAATTAATTCATTTTTCATGAAACGAATATTTTAAAAAACAATCGGAGAACGTTTTCTCGAAAGTTATTTTTCATGACGTGAACAAAATCTAAATAAAATGTTATGAAAACTAATGATTCACTACGGATGATGATCCTAGTTAACCAAGTTTAAGAAAACTAAGAATTAAAACTAAGAATATAGTTTTTCTTTTTGTTCTTTAGCCCATAGGCTTTTCTTCTTGAGCGTGAAAAATAGCACATTTATCACCAAGTATTTATCAAACTAGCAGTCTTAAGATGGAACGACAGATTGTGAAGAGATCAAAAGGCTTCTCAATGTCATGCAGAAGATAAGCACGAAGAGGAGCAAACTCGTTGCCTAGGGTATAACTATCTTGCTTGCTTCTTTAGCTCGTCTTGTATTTGCTTCAAGGACGTTTTCCAATTGAACTAGAGTTAAAAGATGTATTTACGTTCTACTACCCCAAGACTGATCACGATGGCCAGATTTATTTACATGTGAGCTTCATTAATTTCAAGAAAAATAAATAATTTGAAAAGCATTTTCCTAAAAATTATCACTTATATTACTTGAAATAATTAGCTAATAAAAAATATTTTCATTATCAATAATAATTTATTTTTAAATAATTTCATGAAAAATGAAAATAATTTTCATTTATTCATTTTTATAAGTATATACAAGAAATCAATTTTAAGAAAATATTTTTAAATTTTTTATTATCCACAAAACAAACGCACTCGTGACCTACGGTCATTTTCCGAAACCTTTACCACGAGACATAATGAAAGAGAGAGATTGATGAGCGCAAAATGACCCAATGAAAACCAGAATTTTGGGATATGGTCAGCATCAGCTATTTAAAGCCATGCAGCACGCCGACGGGACAGCATTAGGCATCCCATCCCTACAAGGGAGCTCTCAAGCAGAAGAATTGTGATTGACCTGTTCATCATCAGAAATGTCTTTGTACTCTGGCCGGCCCTTCATCGCCTGCTATCGCCTCGATGGCTTCTCTCCCGATGACTTTTGCCATCTGTCTCTCGACTTCTATACTTCTGCTCTTCCCTTCCACCATTGGAGCTATCCTTGTGTCCACTGTTTCTCCGATAACTAGGGTCATCCCTCATTTTTTGTCCATCGCCATCTTCATCTCTAGTTCCCTTCTTAGAATCTCCATATCCTCTCCTATATGCATGGTGATCATCATCGGAATCTTTTCTCCTAGCAGCTCCCCCATCCTCATGGCCATCATCATAAGCAGCACTCTCCTATAGTTTTCATCACCTTTCCTGTCTCCGTGATTCTCAATATCTGCTCTTCCCTTTCTATAATCTCGATAATCACCTCTCTTACCATATCTGTCTCTGTGACTCTCCATATATTTCTCTCCGTCTCTTTCCTCTTCCGGAAAATCCCTGTCAATCCTTCTCCTACCAGCCTCGCTAGCTTTACTGCATATCCACAGAGAGAGAGAGAGAGAGAGAGAGAGGGAAGGAGGGAAAAGGGAGGAGGGCATTTACTTCTTAGAATCTCCATATCCTCTCCTATATGCATGGTGATCATCATCGGAATCTGTTCTCCTAGCAGCTCCCCCATCCTCATGGCCATCATCATAAGCAGCACTCTCCTATAGCATATCCACACAGAGAGAGTTCCCTTCTTAGAGAGAGAGTCTCTGTGACTCTCCATATATTTCTCTCCGAAAATCCCTGTCAATCCTTCTCCTACCAGGCTTTACTGCATATCCACACAGAGAAGGAGGGAAAAGGGAGGAGGGGCACTGTCAGGAACAAACCTAGAGTCATCTCCACCCCTCTGTGCGTTGTCCTCCTTCAGAATGTACTTTGAAAGTGGTTGTCTAGTGGAGCTTCCAGGACATTCCCTGGCCATGTGATCAGGAGCCCCACATTTAAAGCAACCTTTTCCTACGGCCAATAATCAAAGAGCTCTTTATTATAAGAAATAATAAATACAACAACGACGTTGATTATCATATATCCACATTAACCATATAATCCAACCAATGTTAATTATCACATATAATAAAATTTGAAGGAGTTAAGCATAGTCCCCATCAAATCCTAGAACTCATGCAGGAAAACATTGTATTTGAATGAGTGGCAAAAAAAAGTTAAAGCTTCCATAAAGCAAACAAAAGGAAATTTCCCAATCTGACAACTTGAGTCGCATATTTTGTTGGAGAGCGCAAAAGGACATGCAAAACAAGATGTTTGACTCTATCATGATAAAACTAGGCTCAATTTAACATATCCAAGCTCACGCATTTTTGAAGCAGCTCAGCATGGAATACTTCTTGCAGTACATGTGCTCATTCGTTCACTAAACTGCTATTTGCAAGTTTCCATCCATGCCGTCCTATTTTGTCCTGAAATTCTACCTAGACACATTTAACTCAGTGAAACGCAACGGCCTCAAGAACTTGTCACTGCTGACAACTCCTAAAGTTGCATATCGTAAACTACCAACCTTACCCACAGAGAACTCATACAAGTGTTTTCCTCTACCATGGCCACTTAAAAGAGAAAATGCATCAATTCCTTTCCCACCAAGCAAGGTTGGACGTGAACATAATATTCGCCATTCAAGAAAATCAAAGCCTGAAAGCAGTGAGGAACTCCACTAAGTTTGAGTGCATCCTTACCTTTAGCCGAATGGCTATCTTTTCGTTTGAACTGGGACATTTTCACGTGCCACAGGTCCATTCACCTTCATTGGTCCGTCCGAATCCTTCCACGATCATGCATACTCTAGTTTGTCCACATCATCCACCGCAAGGTCCTTTCGAGAATCGACGTATCTCACGTGCAATGACTCGTTGTTCACCACTTGCGAGGTCTTCATAGCCAGCAGCACAACTTAGTGGGTAACATGTTTATGCTGCCGACCAATATAAATTACCACTTAATTTGCTCATTATTTGGTAATACGCAGCTATTATTCATCTTACTGAAAAGCAAGCAATGAATTTCTGGCGAGTGTTTTTTTTCTTTTATATAACGAAAATAAAAAGCGCGAGGCTGCTTTTAGTTCTTTTGTCTAAGGCCAAAAAGAAAAATGAAAAAGCTGAAGCTTTTAAGGTTTTTTTTTTCTTACATTTTAAGCCGTTTGGTAACTGTCTAAAATTTCTGATTTTGGAATAAAATTGTGTTTGGTATCGTGCTTATTAATTCTATTCCAAATCAATTTTTTTAAATTTTTAAATTTTTTTCCTTTCTCTCTCCTTTTCTTTTTCTTCAAGTGGTTGGTCGCTGGACCAGCGATTGGCCAGACGAGCGACCTCACCGGAGCGTTGCCGGCCCTCGTCGGTCGAGCCTCGCCGATGGCCAGGCAAACCTCATTGGGGCAAGGTGAGGCCCGCCTGGCCACCGGGGGGCCGGGCGAGCCTCGCCGGGGTTAGGCGAGGCTGCACCAATGAGGCTCGGCCTCACCAGATCTGGCAAGGCCGAGCCTCGCCGGTGGCTGGGCTTGCCTCCGGCGAGCTCGTTGGACCGGTTGTCGGCGATCGGCGGCGGTGGGCGGCGGACAGCAACTACGGGATGGCGGTAGATGAAGAAGAAGAGAAAATGGAAGAAGAAGAAGAAAAAAAAAAAAGGGAAGAAGAAGAGAAATATGGTTTTGATTCTTAGTTTTGTTCGAGGGAACATGAATCAACTTTTTTTTTTTTTCTTGATTCTGTTCCAAATTTATTTTCGAAACCAAAAAAAAAAAAAGAAATTTGTTCCCGAGAACAAAAATTTTACCAAACACGATTTTGTTCCAAAACTATTCCCGAAAACTAAAAATTAGAATCATTCACTATTTGAATGGTTAACAAACAGGCTATTCGTTTCTTAGTATATTCCGCTCCTTCATTTTATTCCCAATAAAATAACCCAACCCCCCCCAATGTCTTTTGTCCCTTTTTTATCCTCGTTGTTTTTCTCACCCGTTTTTCCCGCCTTTCTCCAATTTCTCCACGACAAGGTTACCCCCCTGCCCCCAAAAAGATCCCCTTCCCTAAGTTTGAATCGTCGCATTCGGAGATTAGTGCAAATTTTCCCCAAAAAGTAATTACGCAACGCTGCTTAAGGATGATCACCGATTTTGCTTTTTGCCCTGACAGCGATGGCCTGGGCGAACTGATGGATGAAATGAAATTCCCATCTTCTTCTTCTTCTTCTTCTTCTTCTTCTTCTTATCCATAACAGGAGCCGGTGTGTTAAAGAGTTAATGGGGCCGAGCTTTCGCTGTGAGCTTCCGTACGTGTTTTGATAAAAAAGGAATTCTGCGGTTGCTAATGGTGTTTGTTAGGTGCGTCGTGCGTTCAAAATTGACGAAGGAGCATCTGATATGCTTATACTAGCAAGGAACTGACCCCACGTGATGCTCAATAATTGGATTTTTCGTACCTACTGTGTGCCCACTCCAGGAGATATAAATTATATGTATGTGGTGGGGAGGAAGCGTGAGTCAAACTCCAATGCTAGACTAAAGAAGAAGGAGCGAGATTAGCACGTAGCTGAGCTGGAGGGAGTTTGGTAACACACATGAAATGAAAGCAACCCCTGCGTTTCAAACTTTGAAGCTTCGACTTGAAAAAAAGCACGCATCACACTTGTACAATGCCCTTGTTTTTGTTAGAATAGACGCATCACGAGGAAGGTGCCGTTTCTTTGGTATCGCAAAGTTCCAATCTCTTATTCCTTTTTTTTTCTTTTGGACTTTAGAGAAAGTTGCCGTCCATGTACCGCTAGAACGTATGTGCCTAGGAATTTGTCATCGAGTGTCAACCCCTATTTTGGGGCTTCGGGAGCGTTAAAATTAATAATATATCTATCAAATATGTGTCGTGAAAGGGTTGAGGCGTTTGCCTTCAAATGAAAGACTGTTTTAGAATAATGAAGTGAGGAGAAATTTCAAAAGCCAGTAAAGGCAGAAGGCAGTCCGAGTCCAAACTTCTAGATTTTCTAACCATTGCCCGATGTACAAGAATGGTCAAACTTAAAAAAATGATGGGGTAGTGTCCTTAGTCCAAATGCTTCGTAGGTTGGTTGGCCAAAAAGTCCATCCACGGGCGGAGAACTATGACGCACCGTACAGAAAATATCCCCCCTCTCCGAACGATAGATGAAATCGAGAGAATTCGGTACTCGTCTTTCCACCTCCTGACGAGTCATCCTTTGGACTTGGCACGACAGAATTCACGAAATTTGGGGTTGAATCGAGGCGCTGCTTCAGTAAATTTCCTCGAAAGAACATAGGAATTTGTAGGCTTAGCCACGACCGTTGATTTTCTGTCGCGAAATTCATTGCGACGAGTCAAGAGATTTATACATGATGATAGCGCTTGGACAGTTGAATTCGATGCCCTCGTTACCTCGAGTCTCGGGAACCATCATGAGTTTGGGAAACTGGCTCTCGTTATTTTCGCGGATGCATGTTTGGCTCGGCAATGCTATGAATGAGATCATTCTCCTTGTCAACCCCCCGTCATATTCGAGGAGGAAAACCAGGGCGCCAGTCTTGGCAGAATTGTTGCCTTATCAGTTCATCTCCGGAAGGCACGCGACTTGATATTCCAAACTCTACTTTGAAATTCGTCATAAAATTCACGATCGGGGGGGCATCATGGGACCCTAAGACCACAACTCAAATACGCAACCGGAAATTTTCTTTTTGTTTTTTTTTTGCTTTTTTATTTATAGATCTGGCCGCCTGGAAGGAGTCGTATCGAAGGGAGAGAGGAGTTAATAAGCGAATTTCATATGGAAAGCTACATCTCACCCGCCAAAGCCCTCGAGTTCACACCGAAGAGAAAGGCCCTCCTCAGCACGGATTGCTCTTGAAGTTTTCATCCATTTGGGTCAAAGCTTTTGTTTTCTTTTTCTCTTTCCGACCCTGCTCGAGTTGATCGCCCCAAGAGGCAGCTAGACCCCTCTCCCCCTTCATTTCCACACCTACTACACATCACATCCATACATGTCGACTGTCATAAATTGCTCATCTGCTGCTATCCTTGTCCTCTTCTTGATACATTCTCGTATCTTTTTTTCACTTTTCTATTAGTATCTGTTTGAATCCACTGCAAGCCAATCGAGTATATCGACGCATGATCTTTTCTTGATGGTGCCATTTAATTCCCTACGCATTGTGTTGTTAGAATCACGCGTGATATATCATTCCCACTTCGATCAAGCACGTGTGAGGAACTCCTAGTGCGATGGCCAGTCGCCTGCTGTTTTGCCTTAGGAACCCGTACACTATGTTGATCGTGATCCTCTTCGCTTAGGATGACGATTCCCTGGCCACCACTCGTGTGCTGCCTGTCATGTAAACTACACCACCAGATGCATCTGCCCCCGTCAGCTCCTTCATCGCCTGGCCACCACAATCGCAGTGACCTGCGATTCCTTCCTTGCAGCATTCGGATTCAGATTTCAAGAACTCCATCACTTCTCTCATGAGCCACGTCTCAAAGCCGTAGCTGTCCCTCGCATCCCTATATCATACCTGTCAAAAAGATACATTTCCAAACCATAAACTTTGATTTCAGGATGACAATTCGATCTGTCTAGAGTCGCTGCTACTGGTGTTCCTTACGGATGCACCGATAAATGGACGCTTCTGGTGGGCCATCCCTGCCAATGAGGAATCGCTCCTCATCCTGCACTCTCGACACCATCAAGAACTGGATAGTAACAAAGCTGAGCGTTCGTTGCAAAGCAGGGAAATTGGTGACAAAGTGAACAAGCATTGGGGGAACTCCAGAGGCCATGTCCAAGTACACAGGCCCGATCCCTGGAACCAAGCTTATAGACCGAGGCTTGGGCCCAAGAATCAAAAGGCTGTACAAGCACAACTTGTCCTGAAGCACATAGGCACGCTTCTGAATAGTTCCATTGGACACCAGGAATAATAAGGAAACGGAGAAGGTGAGAGGAAGCCAACCGCCACTATGCACTTTGGCAAGAAATGCCGATAAGTAGACTAACTCCGCCGAGACAAATACCATGAGAATCTGATCATGGCATTGTCGTTCATAATTTTAACTTCAGGCTGATTGAAGTTCCCTCGACTAGTTATTCTCAATCTAATACTTAAGCTGTTACGTGAAAGGAAGAACATTTTCCAAGGACGTTTAAAAACTTTCATGTTAAATCAATGCGAGACCCTCGAAAACCTCAATCACCTCTCACTTCTCTAACGAAAAAACCAAGACAAAGATGTTCCTATGTGTCAGTTTACATATTAAAGAGTAGCTATGGCCATTTAGATTACTACTTAAACTTAACATTTTGTTTCTTTTCATTTTTTTGCATCTACAAGCTAATGGAAGTTTCAGCTCGTTTTGGTGCAGGTATGCACGGATTCTTTTTTTGGTCTTTTCTTGGGGGTGAACAGACTAGAGACTCAGTGACGATGAGTATTTTTCTTGTTGGGGAGAACTAACCTGTCGGGAATAAATTATGAGCATCAGTTCGTACATTACTAGGAAAATTATCATGGGGAAATTGTCCTTCGTCGTTTCTCTGTCAAATGGGACAAGCGAGAAAAAAACATGACCTTGCTTTGGTGGGGGATTGATTGAAACCGAGTTGGTCTACTGATGGGAACGGGTCACAAACCAAATGCCCACTGCCTTCGAAATCGATGATGATTCTTGTCCCCTCCAAACGGCAATTTGTGTTGTGTACGGAGAAAAGTCCATATGAAGTATCGCAGGACGACATTTCAATCCAGGCGATGCTATGTGTCTGAGAGCTGAATTGAGGACCAAACTTATCCCCACATATGCTCATTCAATAAAAGAGATACCGAGGTTAATCTACTCCTTCTAGATTATTGTTCCTGAGTTTAGGTTGTGGACGTCATTAGGAGGGAACAGAAGAGACCCGCTAGCAATTTTTGTAGCCAATGCTAACAGTTCATTTATAATGTCAAAACAAATCTTGCGGGGGAGTATGTCCGCATTAAAAGTTCCTTATAATTTTCCATAAAATTTTCTCGTGAAATAATCCAAAAAAATGAGTTTTTGGACAAATTCTTAGCATTTAAAATACTCTCCAAACTAACACCGGCACTTCCGAAGCTCACTCTTCAATAATTTTTAGGGATGGATAACGAAACAATAAACATTCAGATCAGTAGAGACATTCAAAATTCATTCCCATGAATGGCAGAAACTATTAACGACAGAAGTATGTTCTTTGGTCTGGGAAAATTTGTCGAGTCTTGAATCCGCTCATCATCTCCATTCAAGAGAAATGGTTGCTGCCACTCCACCATTGTGTATTTCGAGATAAGAATTGTGATTTGTGCCATCTAGAATTTTCACTTCTATGCAGTAAATTATCAGTACTTCGTTCCCCAGCCGGTGACTCCGAACTTCTCCTTATACTCCACATATGTGCCAATTCAGTTGTCATTTTAACAGTATCTACAAGACTAGACAGATGTATTCAATAGATCGAAGGAAGTAAGGAGATAAATTTAAGGGAGGCTAATGGTATTTCCACTCCCTTAATCAATTTTTCTAGGACTATTGAACGTGCACGTTGCATATAACTTAATAAAATGGCTGTTGAAGAAGTTATTAGCATCGTGAAAGAAAGCTTTCAAAATCTTAGATTATGGCAAAAACTATTGTTATTGTAAAAATATCATAACTATTCAAGTAGTCAAATCCATGTTATCTTAGCAAACACAAAGTTCCTCTAAGCATTTCTTTAAAAATGCGAATAGCCATTATTCTGTCAACTAGTACTTCTATAGTTATCATCCCATATACGAATCACAATATAATTCCTACAAATAACGTAAATAATAATCCACGAGTCATGAATAAGACATTCTTTTTTCATTTCTTTTGAATTTCATCTTTTCTTCTAGAAACTTTTTCTGCTTGTGTAGTTGGCTTCAATTTTGACGAGTAAGGGCATGTTTGGTAACGTTCTATTCCCAGAAACAATTTCTAATTAGAAATGATTTTTTTTATTATATTCTCGGGAACAATTTCTAAGCATTTTAAGGGCGCGTTTGATAACGATTCTATTTCCGGAAACAATTTCTGATCAGAAATTATTCTTTTTTATTCTGTTTCCGGAAACAATTTCTAAGCATTTTAAACCGTTTGGTAACTGTCCAAAATTTCTAATTATGGAATAGAATTGCGTGTTTGGTACCGTGTTCAAAATTTCTACTCCAAATCATTTTCTTTTAATTTTTAAATAATTTTTTCTTTTTCCTTTTTTCCTTTTTTTTTTATCCTTTCTCTCTCCTATTCTTCTTCTTTAAGTGGCCGGTCGTTGGTCTGGCGACCGGCTAGATGAGGGTCGGCGACCTCACCGGAGTGTCGCTAGCCCTCGTCGGGGCTGGACGAGGCCCGCCTGGCCACCAATGAGGCTTGCCTAGCCTCACCGAGACTCGGCCTCACTAGATCTGGCGAGGCTGAGTCTCACCGGTAGCTGGGCTTGCCTTTGGCGAGTTCGCTAGACCTCACCCTAGCCTGGCGAGCTCGCCAGACTGGTTGCCGGCGACTAGCGGCGATGGGTGGCAGACGGCGGCGAACGGCAATCGCGGTGGTGGTGGTAGATGAAGAAGAAGAGAAGGGAAGAAGAAGAAGATGAGAAAATATTGGCTTGATTCTTAGATTCATTCCCGGGAACAAGAATATTTTTTTTTTTTTGATTCTGTTCCAAATCTACTTCCAAGAATAAAAAAATAGAAATTTGTTCCCGGGAACGAAAATTTTACCAAACACATTTATGTTTCAAAACTACTCCCGGGAACAAAAGAATAGAATCCGGCACTGTTTGAATGGTTACCAAATATGCCCTAAGTCGTTTGGTAATTGTCCAAAATTTCAATTCCTGAAATAGAATTGCACTTGGTACTGTGCTCAAAATTTCTACTTCAAATCATTTTCTTTTAATTTTCAAATAATTTTATTACTTTTTTCTTTTTTTTTTACCTTTCTTTCTCTTCTTCTTCTTCTTCTTTTTCAAGTTGCCGGTCATCGGCCTTGGGATGACTAGCAACCTCATCAGAGCATCGCTGGCTCTCGGTGAGGCTGTGCCTCGTTGGTCAAGCCTTGTTGACAGCTGGGTGAGGCTTGGCCAAGCCATGGTTGGGTGAGTGGCCTCACCCAAATCTTGCGAGGTCAAGCTCGCCAAGCCATGGCTTGGCCGAGCCTTGCCGAGGTTGGGCTAGCCTCGCCAGTGGCCAGGGGAGGCTTGTGCGAGGCTCGCCTGGCCTCCAGCGAGCTTGCCAGACCTCGCCCTAGCTTGGCGAGCCTCCGGCAAGCTCATCGAACTGGTTGTCGGTGACTGGCGGACGACAACAACGGCAGTGACAGTAGATGAAGAAGAAGAAAGAGGGAAGGTAAACAAGAAAAAAGAAAAGAAAAGAAAAGAGAGAAAATAGTTGCTTAATTCTATAATTGTTCCCGGAAATAAAGAATTAACATTTTTTTGCTTCTCGATTCTATTCCAAATCTACTACCGTAAACAAAAAAAATAGAAATTTGTTCCCGGGAACAAAAATTTTACCAAACGAATTTCTATTCCAAATTTACTTTCGAGAACAAAAGAATAGAAATTGTTACTGTTTGGTAAGTTACCAAACAGAGCCTAATTGTCTAGCTTGCTCCAACGATCTTGAGTCTTCTTTTCTTCATGATTAATCAAGTAGTTTCCAGATTTTGTTGAAAATGGATCACCAATTTTCAACACTCCGCCTAGATCCATTTTCGAGATACTCCGAACATTGTGCCATAAAGTCTCGGACGTACCTTAAAATTTCTTTTGTAATTTGTCCTGTGCCTATTCATGGTCTTTGTTCCTTGGTCCCTGCATTCTTTCGTTAGAACACTTGCACCTACCTCAATTGTGCATCTCTTTTCTTCAATGATGTCCCATATGCCTCGGGCCATCAAAATGCTCTTATTTGTAGTTGTTAGCTTGGGCTATGGCTCTAGCTCTCGTAGGCTCTGGTTCTGGCTCTAACTCCGGCTCTAATGGCTCTCACTTAGGCTAGGGCCTTTTTAGTTAAGGATGGTGAGGACTAACGCCCAAAACCAACTAGCTTCATGGTCCCTCATGCCTGGCTCAATTATGAACTTGGGCGAACTTTGTTTTGATACCATGTTAAAAATTTGAATGTGTACGAAAGCATGATTTTGATATGAATGATCATTTTTGTTTTGAATTCATGCAAGTGTGTGTAGGCTATAGTTTGTAGAAGATAGACAAAGGACGAGTTAGGATAATTGAAGGATATAGGTCATAGGATATGGGAAAAATAGTTTCATTATATGAACAAAATAATTTGTTGGAGGTGTGGTGTAGCAGCTATATGATATGGAATTTATTTTCAATGCTCCTCTCACACACGGTCGGTGGAGGGTTCACGCCACACATAAAGCATGGAGCACTTGCTCCTTTGTATAGGCTGACAACCGACTCAAACAATAGCTGGACTTATACACGTTACAGCTATCTATTTGTCAACGATGAAGAACCTAGACTACTCTTGACTTTGACCACTGGCTTGGACTTTTGCTTACTGTTTCTTTTTACTGTTTCTTTTGCTGTTGCTTGCTCATGAAGAAAACGTGTTTCCCAAGCACGTAGACCTCTTCCACTTGTTCTAGGATTTTCTTTGATACTTCTTCACAGATTCTTCAACTTGAACTCTTCATCTTTTCTTCTAGAAACTTTTTCTGCCCATGTAGTTGGCTTCAACTTTGACAAGGAATTGTCTAGCTTGTTCCAACGATCTTGAATCTTCTTTTCTTCATGATTAATCAAGTAGTTTCTAGATTTTGTTGGAAATGGATCGCCAATTTCCAACAAGAACACCCATCCCTTAACTAGGAAAAGAAACAGATGCTCACCTATTTCTGTCATTTTCAAAGGACTCCGAAGGTTTAAATAAATGCTAAGTCGCCGTTTGAGCTAAGATGGAAGTTGAGCAGTGGGAAATGGGAAATTAATAGTTTTAAATCTGCGTGTGGAGATTTTAAACCATGCAATGCAATTTTTATCCACGCATAGAAGTGGTAAAACTAAACATAATTTAAGGCCCATTATCAGAAAAAATTTACTTAGTATAACAATTAGACTCTCTTGGGCCGAAAGCCCTATTTTAGTCAATATTACGAAAATGCCCTCCAAGGTTCGGTGTTAGGTTCGTGAGCCCAGCACATATCCAAATATCTCAAAAATATTTATAAGTTAGTAAGTTCCATATAATTTTCCAGACCATCGAAGGATGAATTTTCTCGTGAAATTGTCCAAAAAATTGAGTATTTGGACGAATCCTTAGCATTTAAGATCCTTTCCGAACTAACACCAGAACATCCGAAACTCACTCTGCAATAACTTTTATGGATGGATCACGAAACAATAAACATTTAGATCAGAAGAGTCATTCAGAATTCATTCCATGAATGGCGATAGCGATGTGCTCAAACAATTAGTTCGCTGCTGATAAGGTGTTCTCTGGAAGATTGGAAAGAAAACTCTCATCTAATATCGATATACCACCATTTGCTGCGGTAGCAAACTTCGTTGAGCTTGAAGCTGCTGTGAGTGTGAGGTCACGTAGGTGCTCATCTGATTAATCCTCATCAGTACATTATTTCTCTTCACTTGAACCGAGATTGTTGCGTGACAGACATGAGGGCAACAGTACTGATTTAGATTTTCCCATATTATGCAGATTTTAATTATGTACAAGAGAGCTCAGATGCTAATTCGATTACCACCAGTGCAGTTTCACTGCTAACACCACAACCTGTAGCAGAAGTTTTCGATAGTGTTGCAAGTCCATCTCTATCGTCAAATCCGGGCAGGTTCAACCTATGAGACATCTGAACTTGTATTACCAGTACTTAGGCATAGTGATCCTACTGATCTTGGCATTGACAACTCTGAGCATGAGTTCACCTATCTGGAAGCAAGTTCGAAGAATGGTTTCTGTAATAGAAAGTTCATATTAGTATAGAAAGATTTTGTTGGCTAAAATATGCAACAGAGGCGTCAACAGCACTAGGAGTGGCAGAGGAGCCCCTTATGATAATGCTGCATTTGCCAAAGATCAGTATAACAAGGACTAGCAGAAATTCACGTGGTTTATGCTCAAAGTCTAACATCAGAAAGTGCCGTTTGCGACTTAAGCTCCGGAAAAGCTAGTGAAGGAGCTGCATAAGCTATGTACAGTCCGGAACTTCCTGACGTGCAAAAATCCTGCCACCGCAAGGTTACAGTTTCCGAGAGGCTTAGATGTCCCTCTTCCATCAGAAGAACGGCATAAGTTGAACAGAGTTCTTATAACCGTGCAAGAAAGGTTATCTACAGCAAAAAACCAGACATGGAAGATCTCAAAGCCATATTGAATCAAGATGCTGCCGTGAAACAAACTTTTAACAACAAAGGCATGTTCTTTGGTTTTGGAAAATTTGTCGAGTCTTGAATCCACTTATCATCTCCAATCAAGAGAAATGGTTGCTGCCACTCCACCATTGTGTACTTTGAGATAAGAATTGCCATTTGTGCCGTCTAGAATTTTCAATTCTGTGCAGTAAATTATCGGTACTTCGTTCCCCAGCCAATCACTCCGAACTTCTTCCTGTACTCTGCATATATGCCAGTCCAGTAGTCATTTTGACAGTATCCACAGGACTAGACAGGATGTACTTGATGGATCAAAGGAAGTAAAGAGATAACTTTAAGCGAGGCTAATGGTATTTCCACTCCCTTAGTCACTTTTTCCACAACTACTGAACGTGTATATTGCATATTAATTTATAAAATGGCTGTTGAAGAAGTTATTAGCGTCATAAAAGAAAGCTTTCTAGATCTTAGATTGTGGCAGAAATTATTTTTATGGTCAAAACATCATAAACCTTCAAGTAGTCCTATCCTTATTGTCTTAGCAAATACTAAGTCCCTCTAAGCATTTCTTTAAAAATGTGAACAACCGCTATTCCATCAACTAGTATTTCTAGTCATCATCTCATATAGTAATCACAATATAATTTCCACAAATAACGTAAATAATAATCACGAGTCACGAATAAGATCTTTCCTTTTTATTTCTTTCGAATTTCACAAATTTCATGGGAGCAATTGGTGCTTCAATCATTCTAATACTAAAGGTGAAACCATTGCATGCTATACACTGAATATTTTTAACAGGAACAAATATAAAATTGCTCAGGAAGAAAATGAAAAATAAAATGAAGGGAAAGAAGAAAATAAAGGAAATATTACCAGCCGTGACAGAATATGAGATGATTTTTTATTTCTAGAGTTGGCTGTTGACATCGTCCCCACTATGCTCCTTCCAGCTTTCGTAAGGGCCGAAAAAATCAGGTAAAAACCAGCATTCTCGAACGTGCAAGTGACACGTGTCTCGAAGTAGTAAATCAGGCAGATTTCGCAACGGACAACGTCCGAGCAACACTATTCCCAGCTTCTTTAATTCTGATAAGTCAGGAAACCTTTCCAAGCAACTGCATGCTAGAATACTCAATAACCATAGCGGTCCCACTATCTCCACACCTTGAATCTCCACTAGCCTCGAGGCAAATATCCACCAACATCCGTTGGAGCCCCGTTAATCTTGATACGTGTAGCCTCTCAAGCAATTCATTATTACTCACCTCCAATCCACCGACATTCACCAGCTGTTGTCCAAGCACACCATCAGAGACGACCTCCCTAACAAAATTGCACTGATTTGTCCAGTCGGAAGAGATGGAAGAGAGAGACATTTCTGTTGGAGACTTGGCACGGATTAGATGCAACTCCTTAAGACTGGACGGAAGCCCCACCACAGAACGGTAGCCAACACAAGTAATCTCAAGATTACAAAGCCGAGAAAGAGTAGCCAAATTAATCGGAGGAAATGTGACATCTCTCATGATGAGCGTCAAACTCTCCAAATTAGATAACCCCTCGATCCACTTTATCTTTGGAGCTCCATGTCTGAATTTTAACGACCGAGAAGCCTCGTGATCTATATAAAGATTAACTAAGCTAGTTAGGTATGAGAGGTCAAGGGCGTTCCACAATAAATGAGGTGTGAAACTCAACACCTTCAAACTCTTGGGGAGCTCGGGGAACTGTTCAAATTCATAACAAAAATCTAAACAAAGTTGTTGGAGATGAGAAAGCTGATTCATAGTTATGGGCAATTTCCTAATCTTGCTTCCTCTTAGGTCTAACATCCTCAAAAAGGATAGATCCCCAATTTCACTTGGAATATCCCGCTCCAGATTTTGACAGAACCGGGCTGTCAACTCTTTAAGATTCTCCAACATCCCTATGGCCCTTGGTAGTTCTTTTATCGTAGTCTTGTCTAGATATAAAATCTCCAACCTTTTGAGATTCCCAATAGAAGAAGGTAATTCTGTGATTTCTATGTTTTCTAATTTCAATACAAGCAATGATTTCAATTTTCCGATGAAATCTGGAAGTGTTCTAGGAATACGACAACCGACAGTAGACAAAGACTTCAAACCCTTTATCTCTTCAATGGATTGATGAAGTTCTAGAACTGGCATTGTATCTATTTTTAGTGTCGAGAGGGACTTTGGACCGCTTAATACAAAAGGTACCACAAAAAGGTCACAATTCTCTCTCAATTGATCACCATGAGACATGATTTCCAAGTACTTGAGGTGCTCTAGTTTAGAGAGAGAGCCAGCAACCACTAGTGAGGTTGTACAACCTGCAACAACCAATCTCTTCAAATTCAAGCATTTTGAGAAGTCAGGTGTCCTTTTCAAGCTTTCGCAGCTGGTGATTTGTATAACTTTCAAGTTCTCGCTCACCTAGAAAAAAAAAAAAAAAAAAAAAAAAACCAAGATTAGCCAAGTCAAGACAGGCAAATGGGTCATTTGGTTAGAGAGACAAATAAGAGAAAAATAAATTGCAAGGTGTGATGTTGTACCAGGCATGGCTCCCATCCGGCCCAATCTTCGGTAATGTTACTTCCTGAAAGCTTGAGCATGGCTAGTTTCTTGAGACATAAATTCGTTGCATTTAATTCCCAAGGGCAATCACTCCAAGAGAGCCATATTAACTTAGAGAGAAGATTTTTAAAATCCCCTACCATGTTCCCCCCCTCTAATTCCAAGAATTTCAGATTGGGCAACTTTGAAAATTCTTCACTCGTGAAATTGTGCACTTTGGAGAGTCCTGTTAGTCTGAGTGCTACGACTTTGTTTGTCCCCTAGTGATAGGAAAAGCATAAGAGCATATTTGAACTAGATGACAAACATGGTGTTATACAATTATGAGAAGCTTGATTATGTTTAATAGTGAAACACACATTATTACTTCGTACATATCTAAATGCATAAGAAAGAGCATATTGGAAAAGATACTGCTAGACCAATTTGTAACTGTGTCTTGATTTTATAACTTGATTGCGACTCTGTGAATCAAAAACCCGCTTGCCCCGGAGGTGTGGAAGCCCGCTCCAGAGCATCCCTTTATTAGGTTTCATATGAGTTTTATTAGAGAACAGGGAAGTTATACTCATTTTAGGTCTCTTTGTAAATTCCAAATAAAGGATCAACGTACAAGAAAATTTTATTTGCATAATACACTAATTTGAAATGTTAAAGATGGACCATTAGTTACCAATCCATATATTGTAGGAAAGTTCTATTGGACCATACGCAAAAGTGGACTACTATTAATTGCTCGATCTATTACAAATCTCAAGTCCGGGCTCGTGGACGATGTCTCATTGAAGAGTAGTGCTGCTAATGGTTTTCAACTTAGCTAAAAGGAATAAAATCAGCCTTAGAAAGCTCCGATAGCCTAGGTAGTCGCAATCTGGATCTATTTTCATATAATGCGTTGAACAATTTTTTTGTATACAAACATATTCATCTAAGTTTTTGCTAATAACATATTTACATCTTCTTGATACGATATATAATCATATTACCACCCAATGAACTCTAATTCAAACCTCTTCTTTTTTCTTTATCTTGATCAAAAAAAGAAAAATTTCCTACGAGGAACTAACTCCACAACCGTTGGTAAACACATGGTTTATTGCTAAGGAAAAGAGCAAGGTGACTATGGCGATACCTCTTTCATCTGAATCACATCCAAGGCAGTCTTTGGTAACCACAACCTGCTACGATTCCCTGGAACATTGACGTCTTGGCATCGGACAATCTCTCTTCCAAGATCTCTCACTTGATCATGCATCCACAGTCTATTGGTTTCTACTATTTTTATTAAAGACATACGAATAAGGATAAGTACTTCAGATTTTGGGAAATAGTTGGAAGCTTTCCACATATAGTACGGACAGATTCTTTCTTCTCCAACGAAGTAACATGCGATGTCAAGAAAGATCTCTTTCTGATGATGCTCTAACATATCAAAGGTGATCCTTAATTTATTAATGATTTCTTGCTTGGGCACCAAATCTAATTTCTTCAACATGTCTTTCCAAAACTTTTTGCTTTTGCAACAAAGTGAGGAACCAATAACCTCGAGAGCTAATGGAAGTCCACCCGTTTTGTGAGTAATTTTGCATGAGATATCGAGATAGTCAAGCGGTGGGGAATCCATCCTAAAGGCATGTTGACTAAAAAGCCTAAGAGCATGGGAACAATCCAATTCTGTCATTTCATAGATCTTAAACTCTTCATAATGTGCTAGGCAACTACTCTCTTCCTCCTCCTCTTTGATCGGCAAAAAATTGATGTCCCTTGTTGTAATGATGATTTTGCTTCCAGAACCAAACCAATTGCTCTTTTCTGCTAATTTAGAGAGCTGGTCCCACTTATCTACGTCATCTAGAACAATGAAAACTTTCTTATCACGAAACCTTTCTCTAATTATGCTAATCCCTGCATCAACGGAATGGATAACTAGAGAATTGGCCTGGAGAATTTCCGATAACAACTGTCTTTGTAAGCCAATAATTCCACCACGTTGCGCTAATTCACGCACGTCCGAGAGAAAGCTACAGCCTTGAAATTGATTGGAAATTCGATTAAACACGGCACTTGCAAGGGTTGTCTTACCGATTCCACCCATTCCATGGATGACCAGGTAACAAACATGAGGAGAACCTTTGTCTAACAAGTCCATGATAGCTTCCACATGATCATGAATCCCAACTAAATGATCCGGCAAATTTCTCGTTCTTTTCTTCAGCTTAGTCAAAACATCATCCTTAATAGCATTGATGATTTCGCCATGCCTGCAATATTGAACACAAGATCTTAGTGTGAGACGGATGACAGATAAACTCTCTAGTTAAGGATTATTACAGACACGAAACTAGCTGGATTTTCGAATGAGCGATGTTTTACTGAAAATAATATAACTATCTTAAGTAAAAGGAAATTCCCACTTACGAAAGAATCAGATCTACACTATACTGGGCTTGGATGAGTGGTTCGGGAAAGGAAGGCAATAATTACAAGGAAAAAGGAAAGAAGTAAGGATTAACTAATATACAGTGCTTGGTAGGAGTAATTAAAAGAGAAAAAATGAGAGAAAAATTCTGTTCCTTATTCTCAGTTTTGCAGAGAACTGCAGAAAAAATCAACTCTAAAAGGATCCCAATGGATAATAGCACTCTTTGTTTTGGGGGCAGTAAGCAGTATGGCATTCGCACAGAGGAAAGCATCACGAGTACGCGTCATCATCTCAATCCGAAATGCACTTCTCCAATGAATATAAATAATTGCGCTTTTAATTGCCCGGAAAATAGAAAAGAGAAAGCAGATACCGAACCCACACTCTTACCCTCTGTTCTTCAAGCCCCATCCCTTGATTCTTGCAACCTCCGTCAGAGCCTCCTCCCATTCGCGAACATCATCACGGCCAAACTTCTCCTCGTGCTTCTTCAACGCGTCAAGGTATAATGGAGTTTTGAGCTTCACATCATCAGGATTCACGTCGTAGAAAATGGGTAGGATCACTTTGTCGTTGGCTTTGCCCGAACACTCCACCATGTGCTTGAGCTCCTGAAGACACCACGCACTGGATGCGTAATTCCTAGAGAAGATGGGCACGGATATTTTAGAGGATTCGATGGCACGCAGAAGCTCGCCTCCAATCTTTTCGCCCTTTCGGATCTCTTCGTCGTCTCTGAAGACGCGAATCCCAGCTCCGACCATGGAGTGATAGAGGCAGTCGGTGAAACCAAGGCGGGTGTCGGGGCCTCTGAAACTCAAGAACACCTCGAACTCGGCCCCTGACGACGGATCACCGTGGTCGACACAAACGGACGCGGTCGCCTCTGTGTCTGGTGAGTCCCTCTTTCTCTTCATCCCCCCTCAGGAGCTCGAGATCTTCACCGGATGTGATGGCAGCGAGACGTGGAGTCCTTCCCGAATCTGATCTTGGGTCCTCTCAAGAGGAATCAGGGAAGCGACGGAGGATTTGCTCAGCACTGCGGACCAGACGTTGCTGTGGACAAGAAACTTTCTTCGCTCCAAAGAAACGAAAGGAAGCGGGCAAGGAGACGTGGACTTCTAAGGAGGAGGAGAGGAGTGAAGCAGCGAGAAGATTGTTCCCGCGAATGTCTTTCGATGCTCTAATTTTGCATCATCGGTGACGTCAGGTCTCGCTACGTTGGAAATATAGGTTTTTTCTTTTTTTCTTTGGTGGTTTTCTCTTTTGACCGGAATTTGGCCGACAAATAAGGGGCTGTTTGTTTGTGTTTGTTGTTCAAAAATTGTTCCCTGGAATGAAATATAAATTCTATTTCATTCCGGGAACAATTTTTGAACAAAAGAACGCGTTTGATAAACTTGTTTTTAATAAAAAATGAATAGAAACATGTTTGGTATATTTTATTCTTTTTTGTTTTTTTTTAATTTTTTAATGTTTTTATCTTATTTTTCCTTTTTTTCCCTTCTTTTCCTTTTTTTTCTTTTTTGGCCGGTCCGCCGGCCTCGGCGACGGCCGACAGGGGCCGGGCCTCGCCTAGCCACGGCGAGGCTCGCCGGCCCCGGCGAGGCCCCGAGGCGAGGCCGCCGGCGCGGGCGAGGCTCGGCCTCACCTTCGCTGGAGCTAGCCGGGGGCCGGCAACGCTCCGGCGAGGTCGCCGACCCTCGACGGCGTCGCCAGCCCTCGACGGCCGGTCGCCGGCCATGGCCATGGCCGAGGCCGACGACCGGCCAAAGAAGAAAAGAAGAAAAGAATAAAAAGTGTTTCTTTAAAAGTGTTTTGGAATAAGAAACAATTTTTTTTTTTTTCTCATTTCTGTTTTTTTTGTTCCGGGAACAAAAAAATTGATTTTGAACAAAAACGCAAACAAACGCGTTTACATTGCTTTTTTTTTTCTCCCTGAACAAAAAAACAAAATTTCTGTTCATAAACAGAAAAAAAGAACATAAACATGCAGCCCCTAATTTGATGGGAAAAAATAAGGTTACGAGTAAGGGTGATCGGTTCTTGAATATGTGTCGAAACAGGTTTTATGACCTCCTATTTCAGAGGAATTTCAAAATTTTGGAATTGAAACCCGAATGTATTGATGAACCGGACCACCCTTTAGTTTTTTAGTGTGTAACAAATTAAATTTTACAACAAAACATAAATGTTCCTTAATCTCATTACAAAAAATATATATCAGCTAAGTGTACTGGTGAGCTAGGGCTTGAGTCTTGTCTATGGCGGGTCGCCGTGAGATAGAACTAGAAAAAGAAAAAAAAGAATTAAAAGTTCAATTTTTTTAAATGAAAAAGAAAAAGAAAAAAGAAAGATGAAAAGGTTAACATACCTACGAGACAAGAGGATTGAGTGAGGAAAATATTTTTCTCTTTTCTAAAAAGTGAAAAATATTCTCCTCTATCTTAGAAGATTTTTTTTACCTTCATGAAAAATGTTTTCCCAAATTAATTAATTTTTCGTAAAATGAATATCAGAAAATTCGGAAAACGTTTTCTTCAAAGTTATTTTTCATGAAATGAACGAAGTCTAAATAAAATGTTATCAAAACCTATGATTCACGACAGATGATGATCCTAGTCAACCGAGTGTAAGAAAACTGAGAATATAGTTTTTCTTTTCATTCTTTAGCCCATAGGCTTTTCTTCTTGAGCGTGAAAAATAGCACATTGATCACCAAGTATTTATCAAACTAGCAGTCTTAAGATGGAACGACAGATTGTGAAGAGATCAAAAGGCTTCTCAATGTCATGCAGAAGATAAGCACGAGAAGGAGCAAGCTCGTTGCCTAGGGTATAACTTTCTCGCTTGCTTCTTTAGCTGGTCTTGTATTCGCTTCAAGGACGTTTTCCAATTGAACTAGAGTTAAAAGATGTATTAACGTTCGACTGCCCCAAGACTGATCACGATGGGCAAATTTATTTACATGTGAGCTTCATTAGTTTCAAGAAAAATAAATGATTTGGAAAGCATTTTCCTAAAAATTATCACTTATATTGATTGAAATAATCAACTAATAAAAAATATTTTTATTATCGATATTAATTTAGGTCTAAATATTTTCATGAAAAATGAAAATAATTTTCATTTATTTATTTTTATAATTGATACAAGAGATCAATTTTAAGAAAATATTTTTCAATTTTAAGAAAATATTTTTCAAATTTTTTATTATCCGCGAAACAAACACACTCGTGATTTACGGTCATTTTCCGAAACCTTTACCACAAGACATAATCAAAGAAAGAGATTGATGAGTGCAAAATGACCCAATCAAAACCAGAATTTTGGGATATGGTCAGCATCAGCTATTTAAAGTCATGCAGCACGCCGACGGGACAGCATTAGGCATCCCATCCCTACAAGGGAGCTCTCAAGTAGAAGAATTGTCATTGACCTGTTCATCATCAGAAATGTCTTTGTACTCTGCCCGGCCCTTCATCTCCTGCTGTCGCCTCGATGGCTTCTCTCCCGATGACTTTTGCCATCTGTCTCTCGACTTCTATACTTCTGCTCTTCCCTTCCACCATTGGAGCTATCCTTGTGTCCACTGCTTCTCCTATAACTAGGGTCATCCCTCCTTCCTCGTCCATCGCCATCTTCATCTCTAGTTCCCTTCCTAGAATCTCCATATCCTCTCCTATATGCATGGTGATCATCATCGGAATCTTTTCTCCTAGCAGCTCCCCCACCCTCATGGCCATCATCATAAGCAGCACTCTTTCTCCTATAGTTTTCATCACCTCTCCTGTCTCCATGAGTCTGAACATCTGCTCTTCCCTTTCTATAATCTCGATAGTCACCTCTCTTACCATCTCTGTCTCTGTGACTCTCCGTATATTTCTCTCCATCTCTTTCCTCTTCCGGAAAATCCCTGTCAATCCTTCTCCTACCAGCCTCACTAGCTTTACTGTCTCGACTCATCTCATCCTCTCTATGCTTACTTCTTTCACTCTGCCTATGCTTATCGACTGGGTGCCTTCCCTCTCTATCACTGAATTTTGTTTCTTCTACACTTTGCCTGCTCATCTTATGTCTATCATCCCGGTCATCTCGTCCTCGCCTTTTCTTTCCATGACTTGGACTTTCTGGTGCATCTTCATCAAAGACCATTTCATACCTAAAGAGGAATATGACTGTCAGAATCACACATGGGAAGGCTCACAAATGCATGCCAGCCACACATGCATATCCACATAGAGAGAGAGAGAGAGAGAGAGAGAGAGAGAGAGAGAGGGAAGGAGGGAAAAGGGAGGAGGGGCACTGTCAGGAACAAACCTAGAGTCATCTCCACCCCTCTGTGCGTTGTCCTCCTTCAGAATGTACTTGGAAAGTGGTTGTCTAGTGGAGCTTCCAGGACATTCCCTGGCCATGTGATCAGGAGCCCCACATTTAAAGCAACCTTTTCCTACGGCCAACAATCAAAGAGCTCTTTATTATAAGAAATAATAAATACAACAACGACGTTGATTATCATATATCCACATTAACCATAGAATCCAACCACTGTTAATTATCACATAAAATAAAATTTGGAGGAGTTAAGCATAGTCCCCATCAAATCCTAGAACTCATGCAGGAAAACATTGTATTTGAATGAGTAGCAAAGAAAAGTTAAAGCTTCCATAAAGCAAACAAAAGGAAATTTCCCAATCTGACAGCTCGAGTTGCATATTTTGTTGGAGAGAACAAAAGAACATGCAAAACAACATGTTTGACTCTATCGTGATAAAACTAGGCTCAATTTAAGGCCTGCATAACCTGCATTTGCTAATTTAACAGATCCAAGCTCACGCATTTTTGAAGCAGCTCAGCATGGAATACTTCTTGCAGTACACATGTGCTTGTTTGACCGCTAAAAAGCTATTTGCAAGTTTTCGTGCACACCGTCCTATTTTCTCCTGAAATTCTACCTAGACACTTTTAACTCAGTGATACACAACGGTCTCAAGACCTTGCCACTGCTGACAACTCCTAAAGCTGCATATCATAAACTACCAACCTTACCCACAGAGAACTCGTACAAGTCCTCCTCTACCAAGGCCACTTAAAAGAGAAAATGCATCAATTCCTCCCACCACCCAGCAAAGTTGGACGTGAACATCGCCATTCAAGAAAATCAAACCCTGAAAGCAGTAAGGAACTCCACTAAGTTTGAGTGCATCCTTACCTTTAGCTGCTTGGCTATCTTTTCGTTTGAACTGGGACCAAAGTTTTGCAACACTCTGGCTGAAATCCACCTTTATCCTCCTATCATCAATCAAGGCATTGTCCATCTGCCATGAAATAGCAGACCAAGAAAAAACAGATAAGTCACAGGCAACAAGAACTCATTTGACACATTAGGGATGACTACTTAAATCATAGAGGATAAATGATGCTAACACTTTCTAGTTACAATCAAAAGCAATCAGAATTAAGAATATAATCAAGTCACCCATCCCAAGATCAGGATAAACAAATGTGTAAGTTCATGCTTTTCTAAGGGGATCTCCATAATTGTCCTCTTTCCCCTTCATTTGCTCTTCCAGAATGAGACATTTTGACATATTAAATACTTCCTTGGTAGAGGAGATATAACGTATATATACCTTCTTATCCTATGAAAGCAGTCAACTGTTGCAGAGGCATCTCCATGGTTAAAAAAAACGTGTAGGTTTCACATTTTTATGACGACATAAAGAAAGTTACACAAAATAAGTTGTACGTGAGTCACGTTACTCACGACATGCTCAAGCTTGGCGGCCATATTACTCGAGCTCAGATGAATGGGTTTTGAGTTTGAGTAGCTTGAATAATGGACTGAATCAGTGCCACTCAAACTAAAAGCTCCTGAGCCTAATCTAATAGTTAAAAACTACATGTTTTCTTCTTCTTTTTTTCCCTGTTGGCTCTGTTCATTCGTTTATGTAATCTAGCATTATGGCCCCAACCATGCACAGGTGAAGTTATTTCTTCAAAATTCCTGTTCAAGTTAGCTTTTTCATGGTATTCTTAATTATAACTAGAAAATTTACCCCAAATCAAGTTTAATTATCACTTTTCAAGGTCAGAAGAACTCTTCGACCAAAAAAGAAAAAGGTCAGAAGAGTTCATATAAGCAAGATAGCAA
This sequence comes from Eucalyptus microcorys, assembly GCA_014182515.1. NCBI lineage: Eukaryota > Viridiplantae > Streptophyta > Magnoliopsida > Myrtales > Myrtaceae > Eucalyptus > Eucalyptus microcorys. The sequence goes on along the minus strand of CM024567.1, from coordinate 12,179,479 downwards.
TCTACTCTATATACCTGGGGAACAGAATTAATGCGGACACAGATTGTTTCGCACCCAACAATAAAATTCTTTGAAGTACAAACTTCTGTAGACAGTTGTAGATGTTCAAAATAGGATGCTAGACAAGACAACCAAGTAAGTTGAGCCAAGTATAAGATAACTAACTATTAAAGGCCTACTGAAGTGGAAGTAGGCAATGTTGATTAATGTTCTATTTTTGGCAGAAAACTAAGTGAATTTAAAAGGCTGTTTTTATTTTTATGAAAATGATTTTCATGAAATGATTTTCCTAACTTTTCATTTGTTTGGTTCCCAAAAAGTGGATAACCAACAAAAAAGATTTTATGTCAAGGAAAACAACTGTTTTTAAATTTGAGGAAATGATTACTCCAAATGGAACAAATCATTTTCCCAAGCTCCTTTTCCACACAAAATGAAGAGCCATTCTCACGAGAGGATTTATAAGCACTTAGAAATTAACTTCGTCAATTATTTGTTTTTTCTATTTTTTTGGCATCTTTCATTAGGTTCCTTCATTTTGATAATAAAACTTGAAATTTGTGCTTCATTTTGATAACAAAACTTGAAATTTGTGCTTCATATTTTAGCAATATTTTAGACAAGGATTTCAATATCCTCTTAGTATCTAATTGAAAGAATATTTGAATATTGAACAATGCCTTTATCTAACAATTTAAGCTTTTAGAACAATTAGCGATAGTCCCATGAAATCTCCCATGGTATCAAAGCTGGAGGTACCATACCCCATTTGCTTCCTTGATCAAATATATGCACGCTTAGTACTAGACTAAGTGTGAATATTAAGCGTGAGGGGAAGTGATAGAATTTTTGAATATTAAACTATGTATTTATTTAACAGCTTAAGCTTTAAGAACAGTTGGCGGTGGTCCCATGAAATCTCACCCTTATATTGGGAACAAATACAATTATAATGGAGACAATAACTTTTAAAAGTAAGATCTAAACATTGCAAATTTTTTTCTGTATACCTCCAAACAACTAAAAACTAATCATTTTTCTTGAAAATAATTTTCATAGAAAACTATGAAAATTTGTGAGACTACTATCAATTATACTAATAGCTCAAACTGTTAGATGAAGAAATGAGTTCAATATTTAATTACTTTAATACTCTCCCTCACACTTAGTATGGTCTTTTTTTTTTTTTGGCCAACTACTAAGCATGGACATATTTAACTGGGAAGGCAAATGGGGCCTAGAAAGATTTGAATTCAGGACCTTCAACTTTGATGCTATATGAGAATTTGTGGGACCACCGTCTACTGTTCAAAAAGCTTAAACTGGAAGATGAAGGTGCGATTTATTTTTAAATATTTTAACAAAAACATTTTCCTCCGATAAGCATTTTTTGTTGAAACAAACACCCCCTAAGAAATAAGTATCCTCAACCTCCTCAACCTCTCATCTACTTCATCTCATTCCTCTTGTTGCTCTTGAAAGTGGCACTTCAAGCAATAACTTCATTGAGATGAAGAACAAAAGTCTCAAATGCCATGACAAGAAGGGAAGATAGAGAAAACATCTTCCAAATAGTCCTTGCCAATGACCCAATCGTCCTCTGGAGCTAGTGTAAATCCCTAGCTCTTTAAGTTTTGATGCAGTCCTGCCTACTTTAAGGTTGTATGAGACCTAAGAGTTAAATTTGCTGAAGTGGAATCACAATAATCGAGGAATGATCCCTTTGCAACGAGGAAGGTAAGTGACGTCGCATAGGATACCTCAATTTTTATAGACAACTATTGGCCAGACAGCTTTGATGAGGATAAATATAGCATGGATTAAGAAGCTTTTAGGGGGTGTTTGCATAGATTTTGTACACTCAAGAAGTGAGAATCAGGGTTGTTCTCATTCTTTGTACTTATAAAGAGAACCATCAATCTGCAGATGAATAGAGAAACTCCAATTCTTAAAGGAGTGCACATGCCAAGAATGCATCACAACATCCCATGAACCTCATTCTCTCCACTTTCGGGCAATTGAAGTTAGCATTCCAAATTCCACCTAGTCAAGAAAGGAAGTGGTGAAACTTTTGAAGCACGGAGATGCTGCGAGATCATAGTGAGGTGTACTTGAACAAAGCTCTAGTGGCTGAAGGTTCCAAAGATATAAGAACCACTACTCAATCTGATTTCCAATTTATAAATATTGCACACTGAAGCATGGGCGGAAGTAATATGAAAAGGAAGGAGACGCATTGGTTGGCAGAGGATTAGACAGGTTACCTGTCAAGATAATCTCAATCCAGCAATGATACGTATAATTTTTTTAAACAAGATGGTTGGTGATCTAATGGGGTTCTGAATAACCAGTTCTATCATCTCTTTCCATAATTACCACGAAGGAGCAGCTCTTCTCTTAGAACCCAACAGAACTTGAAAAAAGGTAGCTATATATTTTATTAAGATATAGACTATGCTAAGATGGAACTCCATTCAGCCAGAGAGCTTTCTCCTGCACAATTTGGTAATACTTCCCACACAGGTACGTCAACCTCGAAAGCTATTAGGCAAAGTTTAAGTTCTCAATACAATGACTCTTGTTTCACTTAGAAAGGCTTCTTTTGGAATGACCATAAATAGTATCTCGACTCAGAAGGACACAAATGCTAGTAGTGATTTTTCCACACGGAATTGAGGCAGATTCATAGACCCTCATCATGTTCACCCTTTTCAGGATGAGATGCCCACAGAATTAAATTTTTGAGCTCCTTTTCTCTTGGTATATCTAGGGAGGAAATGCAATGGGTGGAAGTAGAAGGTAGAAACGATAAAGAAACATTCTCATCTACTCTATTGCACACAATAAAGGAAAGAGAGGAACAACACTGCCTTAAAATTCAAAAGGATAAAGAAACCAACAATTTCAGGAAAGTTACAACCACATACAGAAATAAAATGCGCAAATGCATGAAAACCCCCAAACAAGAAACAAAAGTTAATCAAATGGAACATATAGGACGGAAATATGGAAACTTGTACAAGTATTTGAATCAACGTACCTTAAAATATGCCTGCTCACATGAATCTTTGTTCTCGAACTCTGGCAAAGGAACATTAACATAATTATTGTCAGTTCAACTCATCCTTTTGTCAGAATCGTTATGTGACACAGGACCAAATAAGACGAGAACCAAAGAATGGAATCTTTGGCTTATGAGAGATTAAAGATCTTATAAGACATCATTGTATCTCTTACAATTTTCATTGTGCACAGATTTAATGTCGAATTTCACATAACCATCAGATTTTCTTAAACAAAATACATTTCATCTACAGTCACTGACACGCATTAATTGCAAAAAAGAAAAGGTCAGATTCCGATCAAAGTTTGTCAACTTGATTGTGACGAAACTGATGCAATTTACCATTCATGTACATAAACACTAGATATTATCTTTTTTGAGCATAATTTGAAATGAAATTAGAGGATGAAGAAGCTAGATTTTTCTTTTTCTTTTTTTATATGCAGTGCCTTTTATTAAGAATATTGGGGAAAGAAGTGATTATTGCCCCCAATGAAGGATGAGATAAGAGAAACTCGTCTAAGATGATTTTGATACGTAAGATAAAAGACTTTGTGGATGCTCCGATGACATGTTACTATAGGACCAAGGTTTGGGTTGAAAGAGTTGGGGAAAGTATGAAAAAGATATGGAAGGAGATGATGAAGAAAGATATAGAATATGACTTGATACAACATCGACCACGATAACTAAAAGGATCTTTATAGCAGACCAATATATTAAGATGAGGCTTAGGTCCTTTGTTGTATGCAATTCGTATTATGGCTGGTACGCTTGAAGAGCAAATTAATTGAATGTATAAGTAAGAGCTAACACGAGAGATCTGAAATCTTGTGAAAATCTTCAAAGCTAAACGCGATCAATAAAGAACTTCATAATGACCCATTTCTCATATTGTTCATTCACAATCCTTGTTGCTTCGTCATCCTTTCTCACATCAACAGGGTTATCTACCATCATATCTGTGCTAATCTTCAGAAAGTCATTTGATTTTTCTCAGCCTAGAAAGTCAATTGAAGAAAGACAATTCCAGAACAGAATAAATTTACCTATGAATGCATAGCATAAACTATCTCCAGTCTTAAAATCACGGATGACGTCAGCCCTGTCAAGTTTGTCATCATTAGCTTTGCATTAAGAATCAGCCGTCCGAAGCAACCGCCAGAAGCGTTGAACAGAAAAAATAGAACAGGCAAGTGAAGATGTACTTACGATACCACTGTTCCAAATCGTGAAAAGATTGTATGCAAGTCCTCATCCTGCATCAAGAAGTAATGGATTTGACAGTGAATTCAGATATAAAGTGTAGTGACAGGCAATAACCATAAAGAAAAGGAAAATCCATCCATCAGTCAATAATGATGTGTGGTAAAGAAAAAATTCAATATGATTATGAGAAATCACCCCCTACTAGTCAATTAGTGAACTCACTTCGGTAACTGGATTCAGTTTACAAACAAAGAGCACATTATCTGGAGGCTTAACCTCAGCATCAGGAATATCCCCAATCTGTAATTTAGATAAAGAGAAGAGGATTCTTTGTTAAGAAGATGAAGACAACATCTGGATACAGCATGAGAAGCTCAAACAACCTTCAACAAAAGGGTACTAAACATCTCAGATTTACTTACACTCTCAAGCACAACTGCACGGGAGTGTGCTTCCTTAGCACGAATAGCCTCCTCAAGCTGAGCCGGGCCTAGTTGCTCATCCATAGGTACCCAATCATCTTCAAGTCGCACATCATCGACCACCTGCTTCCGACATACACAAACAATCCATATGCTGTTAGACAGACATGAATCATTCTAAATAATTAACTTCTAAGAGGGTAAAAGAAATGGCAGAGCACACACACTAATTTCATGCAGCATTTCTTTCAAGAAACTTAGAACTAGAAAAACACAACTAATTTACCTCTAGCTGTCATAGACATAAACCACTCCTTGCATTTTATCAGATATTTACTCATTAAGCAGCAAATTTTGGCAGCATATTCAGTGAATTCTTGTCCAACTTCAATCTCTATAAATACGATTAAAGAGATGCCAATTTATGAAGCAGTTGGTGATAATTATATATTAATGTAATAGTGCATTCGAAATGACAGAGTATTTGGGATCATATTTTATTCTGAGTCTAACTGATAATAAAATCTTTAAGCAGTCAACACCTCATCTTTCGGCTTTCCTTCAGGAGAAGCATCAGGAATCAACTCAGCTAGCTGGGGAGGGTCATCAAAAGGGTCCTCCAATATATATGTGTGCCTGATCCTGCTCAAAACAATAGGGAACCATACTGGAAATAAACAAGAGAGTGACATAAGGTAATTCAAAGAGCGAGAGAGTGGAATAAGAATGAACCTGATGTTCTTATAGGGTCTCCCCTTCTCATCTACATAGGCTTCATTAATCCTAGTTAATGTCTCAAGGCCTTCTGCAACTTCACCAAACACCTAACAATGATGAATAATTTGTTAAAACCCATTTATGCCATTCCGCATTTACAACCACATATCAATGCCCAGAATGTACAAAAGTAGTGGTACATTCGAATAATGAAATGACTTGACAAGACTACCCTACATGTACTCAATTAGAATTGATTGAACTAATAGGCATGGACTCCAGGATGAACAAGATTCCAAATAGGTATTTACTAACTGAAGTCGCACAATTCTACACGAAGATGTAATAAAAAACACACCGCCAGGTGATAAAGGAGCCTGATCAAAATTTTAGTTGTTGCAAACCCCAATCTAACTGCTGGTTCAATTAATTTCCGATTACTTACTAGTAATCTGTCTTAAAGGTCTAAATGAGAGGTTCGAGGAGAACATGGTCCACAGAGAGGAAAGCTGGAAAAAAAGTTAACCCCGAATTTTCCATTTGGAACATTGCAATTTGCAAAAGAACCTCACAGACTTGCATAAAATGATTAGCAAGAAATCAAAGGAGCATGAAATTAATATTCTCCTAAAAGTTCACAGGAACATATAAAAGGGCAATTCAATCAACTCAGCACAATGAAAATTTGTTACAGCACAATGAGTCAAGGAAATGACTACCTTTGTACCACAGGGACTCTTTGATTTGCAGTTTAGTTTATCACGTTTTAGATGAACCGTCTTCTCTTTCCAATATCTATGTACAACTAGGTCTACCATTCTTTTTCATTCTCGGATAATTGGTCTACCATTGTTTATTTTAGTCTAACATCAGGTCAATCCTTCTCGCTGGTATATCAACAAGACAGCACCACGAACGACTAAGGGTGAATATGGGAAACTCTGCAAAACAGATTTGGACTCGCAAAATCCTCTGAATGACAGTTTTGATGTTTGATAAAATTATTTTAAAGCCCCTTGAGCCCAAAACCTTCCTTTTCACAGCCTATTGTCTGAGGCATCTATTTACCTGCTTTCTATCAAAGTAATTTGGGAGCCCAACATTATCCAAAATGGCCCTGAGCCTCCTCAATGTGCCTCCTATAATATCCTTAATGCAGCCAACTGCAAAGTCCCAGCTCTCCTTTATTTCTAATTCTGTTTCTCACTTCTGCAGCCAAAGAAATAGAACACTCTTCTTTTCCACTGACATCGCACATATCACTTCTTATCTCACCTTAATCGGTCACACTTTCACATACTAAAACTGGCCTCACTCTCGTCCTTTCAACAAAACTAATATACTGATATTGTTTTGGGTCCTAAAGATGTCAAAATCACAAGCTGCAATTTCCAATCAAAAGATCTTTCTATAGAGCTTCCTATTGAAGTTTGTACATCCTTATTTGTACCTCTTAGTTAGTGAATGTGTTTGGAGATGCATTATGGAGCATGTAGGGAAGACCAAAATCATAACTCAGGCTCCATGAAGAACGTGAAAGACTAAATTTTAGGGGTAAGATCATCTGTGGAAAAAAAATCCATCTCATCTCCCTCCATCTCAAACAGGATAAAAATATATAACAACAATGTGCGACTAAAACCTATCAAAGACACAGCATAGAACTCAAGAGTGAGGACCGAGGATGACCAGAGATATCATATCAGAATCTCACCGTGTGCTTTCCATCGAGATAATCCAAATCATCCCGCAATGTGAAATAGAACTGTAAAAGCACAGGTTTAGTAAAAGCAACATTTCAGGTATATGGATGAAGAGTGAAACAAAACTTGAACTTAAATTAACAATAGTCCTTATCTTGAGCTTGTGAGTGCTCGTACAAGTCTGACAAGATGTGGAGAAAATGACTTAAAATTGAAAACTGTAGATAAAGCAACTGCATTGAAAAGTGCAACTTCCTGCCTCCTTCGTATCCGGTGCATCTCATTACCAAAATAACACTCCACGTCATAATAAAGTTACCTGAGAAGCATTGAGATTTTCTCCTCCACTTGCCATGGCAACCGTTCCTGTCTTGGAGTGTTTAAGATCAAGATGAATCTCATCCATGAAAAAGCGAGCCTGATCACCATAAAGAAATCTGAAACAGAACAATTTGTGCAGTTATGTCAGGTGATTCATTCAAAATCACATCCATTGCTATGAAAAGAAAAAGTAAGAAATGCTTTCTGATCTCCGTTGACAGACTTTCTTGCTCCAAAGAATACAATTCATTGTTTCAAGTATTTATCGCTGTATTAAACTGAAGGATACACGTGGGACAACACATATATATTCACAAAATACACTGAAAGAAGAACGTCTTTTTTGTTCTTAATTTTGGGTTTACTTCACACCCTATAAAAGTGAAGAACTAGACTCCTGTTACTTTGCACGAGAAAATGAAATAAGAGATGTAATTCGAATTAATCACACTGTGCTATTGTTCTAACCCAAAAGGAAAGTACCTCCGCTATTCCATTAATCAACATAAGGTCCTTTTAGTTTAAATCATAGAAGCGCATGAAAGACCACAAAACTGAACAACCATAGCAAAAAGCCAACAATGCAAAGTCACTAACTTATAAACAGAATCGCCGCCTGTTCCAGTCCCAGTGGGGTCGCCTGTCTGTGCTGTGAAATCCTTCTGCACAGTGTGAAACACACACCCATTGTAGTACTTGATCCTGCACCAATAAGATAGCAAAGGGAGGGGGGAAAGCGTTAATGAGGTGCTCAAGATGTATCTGAAAATGGCCAGAAAAGATCCTTAGAAGCCTCTACTCTTCGAAAGAAAGACGGCGCGCGTGATTGGTAATTATTCTCAGGAGTGGGTTCATCCCATGACTAACTTTCTACTCGTCACCAAAACATGGAGAACCGCCAACACGCACGCCCTGCTTCCCGAACAAAATATAGTGCCCCAGTATCAACCTCAGCAAAAAATTCGAAGGCAAAACGAGCGCGCTTTACGACGGCCAAAGAAGATCGATCGCGGGAACAACCTCGGAACAGAGAATGCGCTCAAAAATCGATGGAACACGTTTACCAAAGCCAATAGATAAGCTCACGGACAAAGGAGATCAGAAGAAGAAGAAGAAGAAGAAGCAAGCGAAGGACGTACTTGCAGAGCTTGAGGAAGTTCTTGCAGGTCAAGGGGCACCTATCGGCGTGCAAGTCCACCACGATGTCCCCTAAACTCGTCACGAGCAGCACCGACATGTTCGCCCGGGCTCCCCCCCCGACTGAAACCTCCGGCTCCGAGGATGGATCGACGAGGACGGTGTCTGGCGAGAAAATGAAGGAAGAAGGGGGGAAGGAGGGAGAGTGAAGAAGTCGAGGAGGAAGGAAGGGCCCTGGGCTGAACCAAGAAGCATCACAGCCTCTCATGCATTCGGAAAGGCCTGCGGAAAGGAGCAGCAGATCGGGCCACATCTTCCGCCGAGAATCGATCACGCAGCGCACAGCTGAAGAAGGGCTCCGTTCGTGCAGATCTGGGCCTCATTCCACCCAACCAAACCAAGAGGCCTCACGCAGACCTGAAGAGAATCAATTGTGGTAGCCAATTGAGGAAATTTTCATTCACATTTTTGTGGGCGACCAATATATTCTTCATTCATTCACTTTTATAAGAGATATGAACAATCATTTTTAGGATAATATTTCCTAGATCATTCGTTTTCAGCAAAATAAACGAAGTTTTAATCGATAAAATAGTTGATTTTATTCATGTTATCATTATATATGACTGCCATTTTATGTTAACAGAATCTTATAAGCTTCCAAGAAAATTTTACATGGAGATTTTGACGACAGAAATATATTACGAAGAAAAAAAAAAAGAACATTTAGCCAAAGGAAATGGTTGTACTTGAAATTTTATATTTTGAGGAAAGTAATTGATCTTCCACTATCTGGTTGTGAACATGAAAATGAGAGAGAATTAATTTTCTAATATTTGGATTTAGCTTCCAATAATATTTTCCTTAAGGATAGATTATATAAATCTTAATAAATAGGGATGAGCATGGTTCTATGGTGGAAACTGGAATCGAAAAGTTGGACCGGTAAGAACCTGTTTGGTTCTAGGGAACCTATTTTAATGGATAGGTTTCAAGTTCTAGGTAGGTGGAACCTGAATTAAGCCTTTGTATTTTTATTGGTTTATGCCTTCTCATGATCTTATAGTATTTCATGGCGTTCAATAATGTGTATAATATGAAACAATCCGTTTAAGCTTCCATTTTATGACTGAAACTTCTACTTTGTTTATGTTTCATAGTCTTCATGTATTTAAATATAAATTATGGTTAGTAGATTGTAGCAATAAGTGGTGATCATTAAATGTAATGATTTATTGCAATCGTTCAATTAATAATATAAGTAGAACTTGAGTAAACCTTGGAACTTGTGATAGGATAGGTCTAGATTCCAAAAATGAGGAAATTTTTTTCATAGGTAGATTTCAAGTATTAGGTGGAACTTATATGGAACTTGGAACCATGCACCCCTATCAGTAAACTATGTAAAAGAAATTATATACTATAAAATAACATCTGAAGTGATGAATTCACAATTGTCTTTAAAGAGAACATTGAAAGAATAATAAAAGGTCGAGGAATGTCAAATGAAGTACTTTTAATAAGCAACTATGGAATAAAGAAGCCGTAAAGTTGAATAAGTACATAAATGAGCATACATGAAAGTATTCAATTACTTCGCTCGTCTTCTCTAGTTTCAAAAATCAGTGTTCGAAAGAAGTGAAGTGGTAATTACAATCGCCATTTTAACGTATACCTTCTGTGCACTTCATTTCAATGCCTTGAAATTAAGTTTTAAGGGGAGAATCAAAGATGGAAAGTATTAATTTACAACACATGAGAACACAATTTGTTGATTTATCAATAAGAATCCGAGAAAAAGAATCTTGGAAGCTATAGAGAGAAAACTTTATTGAAACCCTAACTTTAGTTGAAGTTCTTTGATGTCCCGCGCCACTCTTATCACAAGGGAGAATTTCCTCATTTGAAATACTTTTCACGTGACTTAGCAAATTCAACATCCAAAAAAAAAAAAAAGTCCAGAAAACATTTTCATGGAACTTCTTTTAACGAAATAAGCGTGCCCTAATTTATTATTGAGTCGAGTTCATGGAACGGTCTAAATTACTAGTCAATAGCTTCTTTCAAGCTCACATGTATTGTTCCAGGTTGGTAAGAAAAGGTGACAGAAAGTGATTTGATTTTGGGGGCATCGCCAATCTGATCGAAACGAAAGGGAAGTGTACCTGTAGATTAAAGACCCAACAAATCTCTGACTCCAAATCTCAACTTGCTTGCTTCTAGAAATCATATTAATGTATACACACGATTGACAGGGGAGAGCGAATATCTGTTCATATCTAATAAAGTGAAAAAGTGGAAGCTGAAGAAGAATAAATTGTGGTAGCCAATTGATGAAATTTTCATTTATATTTTGAATGTCAAACATTTCATAGAATTGCGTGATGATTATCTTAAGCTCTATTTGTTTCATGAAAGATAAATGATTTGGAAAATATTTTCCTAAAAATGATCGCTCGTATCATTTAAAATATTTTCATTATCGTCAATAATTTATATCCAAATATTTTCATGGGTGATGAAGATATTTTTCGTTCATTCAGCTTTATAAGAGATATGAACAAATATTTTTGGAAAAATATTTTCCAAATCATTTATTTTCAACGAAACAAATGGAGTTTTAGTCGATAAGATATTGATTTTATTCATGTTATCGGTATATACGATTGCCATTTTATCTTAACAGAAGCTTATGAGCTTTTAGAGAATTTGAAGATAGAAATGGATCACAAAGGGAAAAAAAAATTAGCCGAAGGAAATGGTTTTATTTGAAATTTTATATTTTAATATTTGGTTGTGAACACAAAAAAGAGAGGGAATTATTTTCCAATATTTGGATTTTACTTCCAATAATATTTTCCTTAATAAAGATAGATTATGTAAATCTCAGTAATTAGGGTTGAGCATGGTTCCAGAGTGCAACCCGAAACCAAAGAATTGGTTCGGTTGAAAGTTGTTGAATTCCCAATTCCAAAGTATGCAAAGAAGTTTTCAGATTCCAAAAATTGGAGAACTTGTTTCAACAGGTAGGTTTCCGATTCTAAATAGGTGAAATCTTGAATAAGTTTTTGTGTCTTTCTTGGTCTATATCTTCATGCGATCCTACGATATTTTATAGCATCCAATAATGAGTGCATAATCTAGGAACACTACTCCAAGCTTCTATTTTATGACTGGGATTTTTATTTTGTTAATATTTCATATTCGTCACGTGTTTAAATATAAGTTGTACTTAGTGGATTGTAGTGATAAGTGATGGTTATTAAATATGATAATTAACTTTAATTAAATTCAATTAATAATTTAGATAGAATCTAGGTAGACCGTGAAATTTGATATTGGAATTTGTGATAGGATAAATTCTAGGGTATGCAGGGTAGTTTTCAGATTCCAGAAAATGAGAAACATATTTCAACGGGTAATTTTTATGTTCTAAGTGGAACTTGTACGGACAGCTCACCCCTATTAGTAAACTATATAAAAGAAATTATATACTATAAAATAACACATGAAGTGATGAATTCACGATTGTCTATAAAGAGAACATCGAGTGAATAATAAAAGGTCAAGAAATTTCAAATGAAGTACTTTTAATAAGCAAATATGGACTAAAGTATTCAATTTCTTCATTCGTTTTCTCTAGTTTCTGAAATCAGTGTAGGAAAAAAGTGAAGTGGTAAATACAATCGTCATTTTAACGTATACCTTTTGTGCACTCCATTTCAACGCCTTGAAATAAAGTTTTAAGGGGAAGAATCACATATGGAAAGTATTAATTTACAACTAATGAGAACATGATTGGTTGATCTATCAATAGGATATGAGAAAAAGAATCCTGGAAGCCGTAGAGAGACAACTTTATTGAAACCCTAACTTGTTTGGAAGTTCTTTGATGTCCCTCGCCGCTCTTATCAAGGGAGAATTTCCTCATTTTAAATACTTTTCACTTGACTTGCCATTTTCAACGTCCCGAACGCAACGGAAGTCTAGAAAATATTTTCGCAGAACTTCTTTTAATGATACAGACACACCTTAAATTACTATTGAGTTGAGTTCATGGAACGGTCCAAATTACTAGTCAATAGCTTCTTCGGGCTCACATGTATTGTTCAAGGTTAGTAAGAAAAGGTGACAGAAAGTGATTTGATTTTTGGGGGCATCGCCAATCTGATCGAAACGAAAGGGAAGTGTACCTGTAGATTAAAGACCGAACAAATCTCTGACTCCAAATCTCAACTTGCTTGCTTCTGGGAATTCTATTTATGTATACACACGATTGAGAGGGGAGAGCGAATATTTGTTCATATCTAATAAAGTGATAAAGTGCGGTCTATCCATCTTAAAAAATAAAACTTAACGACAGATTCACGTCCAACGGGCAACATGCGAGAACATGAGCTTGTTGGACCCTCTAGGCACCACTTGCAGGGAGAGCGACAAGGACAAGATTGCGTCTGAGCCTGGTTAGATATGTAACACGGGATTAATGATCGATCAGTGCGATTAACTGCGCTAATCGACGTCTCGGATACTCCTGGAAGAATGAACCGGCCCCTAGTTTGCCACTACTGAGACAGATGAAAGGGAAAAGAGTGGAATCTCTCTTTTTTTCAAGATATCAGAAAGATGGTCCGAGATTATTTGATGCCTTTCTCTTTTCTAAGTAAGCTTTCTTGAACTCGAGGGCATCATTCAAACTCTCGCGTGAAAATGCTAGGCGAAGGAAGAGAGAATAAAGAGAAAACTCGAAATAGCCAACACCCTCCTCCGACATACATTTAGAAATTAAGCCGTAGCTTTCTCCTAGCGCAGAACAAGTTATATTCCCCCGTCTTCAAAAATATTAAGGTTTCGAGCTTAGAGATGCCCAAAAAATAATAAAATAATAAGATCACGGAACAAGATTTTTTAGCACGTGCAAGGAAATACCAAGCCAAGATATTTTTACTCTCGCCTCTGTGATCAATGGGAACATATTCCATTCCCTGGAAAAAGCACTCTTCTCAGGCTCCAATCTCTGCTTCGACGGTACTCTTGCAAATGTGAGCTGAAGGGACCCCCTTAAACCTCGTTAGTGGAGGAATGATCTAATGATCAATTACCATAGGTACCTTCCATCCGGCATGTTTTGGGATTTGGTTTCGAGTTAAGAGTTTGGAAATGGGTTACAAGTATGGAATTGCATTGAGGATCTTGAGAATTCGAACATGCGACTTTCTACTACCATGCGGAGTTTTTGGTCGCTATCATTGTCCATAAACATCTCAAAGCTTGTCCATAGTCAAAGTACAATTATAATCGGTATTGATTGTTCTAATGATTTGTAAACAAGATTAACCGTTCTGACATATGCAGCGATTCAAAATGTTGGTTCAGCTCAAATACTATTAGCTCTCATCTCTTTTGCAAAAATATAAAGTCTAATGAAATGTTTTTGATATTTTATGAACATTTGAAGTGTTCGGTTATCTTCGCATGTTTGATCAATTATAGATTAGTATTTTCTTATTTTCTCACCTTTAGGCTAACATATATACAGCCAATAAAATACTACCCAAAATACACGTATGAAATAAATTCTGTCATCGCCCTATTGATCGGATGTATACATAAAAGGCCCCTCTTCCTTGTTAATCTTTTATTTTTATTTTTTTGGGTCACCGAATCATAATTTACAAGTTGGTACAAATGAACAAGGCCATGTGTTAGATTCCTGGTCTAAGCAATAGGTTAAATCTTTTGGAGGTCCGACTGGGGCACACCTTTGTTGGCTTTTTCCAGGCTAAGAATAGAAAATCACATGCAACCCTCCATGTACATATAAAGCTTCCCTAGTTTTCAAACAGCTTTTCTCTTTGGCATGCATGAACTCATACTTATCGTTTACACCTCTTGGTTTTGTTTTACAAAAAAATGTAATGCAATATTCTCCATGACTATGGGTGGATTGATATGAATTGACAAAAGTTGCGAGGGGTCCTTGATTTTGGACAGGAAAGTAAATGACAAAAAAATTTAAGATACGGAGAATCCGGAATATCATGTTTAGTCATGTAAATTGCCTGAATGTAAAGATAAAAAATAAATTTGCAAAAAGAATATTGAGTTCTGTGATTGATTGAAGGTCCTTTATAATTAATACACTAAGAGTATTTATAATCATCTACAAACAGTTACATACAACAGTTATTGAATTTGAATAAAGAAATAATTTCCTAATGCTATTGGAAGTTACAAAAAGTTACATGATTTCCTATTATCTAGTAACACTTATCTATAAGAAATTATACAAATCCTAAAATAGCAACAATAAACATAACTACCTAACAGTCACGTTTTTGTGTTGATTACCTATGATTGATGATTTAGCCAATTAACTTCTTAAGTCGTGATGAAAGCTCTCGTTGATCGATTGTTCTGACGAAACTGTCTTCATCCATTGAGCTTGTCACTTTGTCAATAATAATAAAAAAGGAAAATGATGAAATAATTGTCCATATCTTGCGGTGAGAGTAATTGCCCTCTCATTGCCACAAATTTCTTCAAGAAACATGTTTTCATTCTCAATTGACTAAACTTGTTTGAAAAAGAAATGTGGTGTCAATGGCACTGTTAGAAATTCTATCTAACAGTGCGGTTATACTAGCACCATCCTGAAACAAGATCAGTAATTTTTGGGTGTTAATAGGTTTCGAACGAGTTCCAAGTTGCTGACAAAGAACTTCGTCGATATCCCGCAATTGAGCAAGTATCTAGGGTTGATATCTATTTCGTACTGATTGAAATGACGGGGAAATCAGAATATGATAGATCTCTCAAAGAAAAAGCATCCCCGTGGGCTTGGCCAAGACACCTGAGGAGTTCGTCCTGTTTCCCTGCCGAGGCAGAAGAGACATTGAGGGAACATATGCTGCTGTTACAAACTTACGCTTCTGTCGTTTCATATGAAGTCTATACGAACGTGTCTCGCAGTCGGAGGTTCTTTCTCGTTTTTCTTTTCATTTTACAACAACACGAGTCAAACACCCATATCACCCATCTGGACATCACACCTTGACATGCTTGCACACATACAAAATCAATTCCATAGCTTTAACAGAGTTAACGAATTGGGTTTCCGTTTGAACGCGAAATTAATCCCTTATAATAGGCCTGTTCTATTATTTTGTTTAACACTTACAATTTCATCGTACGTTGGGTAGTCTTATGTATTTCTGAACTTGACAATCATCTTAATTCCATTAGTTTAGACTGCGTTTGTTCGTAAGAATAAGAATTGGAGATTAGATAGGATAGGGAAAAAATGTCTAGTGTGGCTTATCATTTGTTTGGCAAGTCACTGCATAAGAGTTTGACATGAACATCCTTTTAAATTCAACGACCAAAATATCAGGAAAAAAATTGGATTGAAGAAAAAACAAAACATTGAAACCGTAGATCTGCAAGCAACCATCGTCGGACCTCCACGAGATAGACAAGACAGCTCCCACCACCATCCTGTCGTCGTTGTCGTCTAGGAGCTGTGACCTCCTCAAGGCAGTCACTAATGACCGCCGCAAGGCAATCCCAACCACATGTCCAATCATCAGAGCCACCGGGGGGGGGGCGACTTGATCGCTTTGTGCTAGAGAGAGCGAGAGAGAGAGACACGAGAGGAAAGAGAGAAAGACGACCACCGTCGTCACCGAGGGCGCCACTCATGTGCGACCTCTAGGACAGTGGCACTGTCCTGTCTGCCCTGCTTTCTCACTTGTCGCCGACACAGCTGAGAGCGCTGCCCACTTCCTCTCTTCCCCCCAACCTTGCTTATGCTCAACTTTTACTCCTCTCTGTTTTAATTTCACTCGTTAACGAGTCCCAAACTCGTTACCCGGGCCTATCCTACTTTGTCCAATCTGAAGCTAGCCACTAAACAATAGATAAAATAATTCATATTATATCTAAAGTAATATCGGAGCGACCAAACATACTAGTGAGCCGCCACAAGGACACCTATCCGCTTAAGAGAGAAAATCTCTAACTCAAAACTTTTTCCGACTCCCTAATCCATTAAATATATAGATTTGATAATCATCATCCTCCTAAAATGGAGGAGATTTACCAAGTGATATTGCTAATGGCTCCTTGTTATAACTAGGGTCACCCCACCCCCCAAAAAAAAAAAAAAAGTAAAAAGAAAAAGAAAACGAAAGATTCTCCTTTATTCCGGAAAGTAGTTGCGTGAATCAAGAGCATGTAGCGCGAGTCCTTGCTAGAGTTAACATGCGCCCCTTCCAGCTTCTCTAAGCTTTTGGGGGTCCTTAGCTTAGTAAAACAGTCAAAGATATTCTGACACCGAAACCAAGCACTGTTTGCTCCAACCACTTGCACTTGCTTTTAGTGTTTAAGAGCCCTTGACGCCGCAACCCTATATATATGTACAAATCCCTCTTTAAATGCTTACCCAGCACAACACAAAGGCAAACCATTTAGTATAGTAAGGCAACCCATCAAAGCACTTCTTCTCATCGCTTCACCTTGCAATTTTTGAATGGCTTCTATTCCTCAATCTTACTCTCATTTCTCAACCTTTGCCGATGATGATCTCTACGCTCAAGAGTCTCAGGCTCAAGTTGTTGAAGCTGGAAGAATTGTGGGAGGTCCATTGTGGGGTGCTGAAGAATTATTGCCTCACAGCGGGATGTTGTCATCTCAGCAATATCAGAAAGCCGTCTCTTCTGTTCCGACATTCCCGACATGTGCAGCTGGCTTCCATGAAGAAAGGATCATGCCTGCATTCCCTGGAGCTGTGATCAACTACGGATCATCATGCGGGGTTGTCGACAAACCTCAAAGCTTCGGCAGCTTATTGTCCTGTGATGATCAGTCCTATGTCTGCGAATTATTAGGGAAGGAAGCCCGCCCATTTATGTCTGATGATTTCAAGCCAATTTACCGTGCCGCTGGAGATCATTGCAAATGGGTATGCCTTTGCTTTAGTTAACTTCTATATTTATATGCCTACACACATATACCAATCCAGACCTTGCATGGACATATTTGTTTCGCCTCTGCTGTGCGCGTCCTTTGCGTCTGTCAGAAGAATACTCTTACGTCATTGACTACTAATAATTGGTTGAATAAACACCATTTTTCTCACAGAATATGAAGCTTCAAGAAGAGCCATCACCTGAAGAATGTAACCTCAAAGTTGGGAGATACTCAGCGGAAGAAAGAAAACATAGAATTCTCAGATATCTGAAGAAGAGAAACAAGAGGAATTTCAACAAAACAATTAAGGTGACTCTTTGCACGAGCTCCACTACCACCACATGCATGCTCTTATGACTAGTTTCATTTCACACGCGTTACTTAACTGCTTCACATAAGGTTGCCGATAATAATAAGTCGTCAAATTGATTTTAGTTCACTAACATATTGCGTACGAACGTGCAGTATGCATGCCGCAAATCCCTAGCAGACAGAAGAGTTAGAGTACGTGGGAGATTTGCGAGGAACAGTGATTCTTGTGCGGAAGAAATGGCAGCAGCAAAGAAGAACGAGTATCCCCAACTAGAAAAAGACTTGTTCTTCGGTGATGATGTTCAGGTAGTTGACTCATCTAACTTCACACGATAATTGAGCATATAACGTCAATCATTCATCACAAGCATTTTGCATAATGCGCATCATCATTAGTCCATTAAATAATAATATATGGAGGCGGATGAATTCACAACTTCTCTTTTTAATTTTCTTTTAATTGTTGACAGATGAAGCAAGACGAGGAGGATGAGTGGGTGCAGGAAGCATTGGCAGATCTACTGTATTTGCCGTATACGTCGGCGGGCGATAGATATCTCGGAGCATATGAGAACATGCTCTGAACTTCGAAGCGAGAGACATTTCCTCCACCTCACAGAAGCTGCCCGGATCCATGCGATCTTAGCATTTCCTTCTATTGAATCAATATATGTTTCTATGAGTTTATCGTATGGTTCAGTCACCGAAGGATTTGATGAGTAGGACCTTTATTTTCTGGAATATCTGAAAGATGATTTCCTATCTAGGGTTTTCCTTAATTTCCCCATTATTGACAAAAAAAAAAACTCGTCTTATTAGGAGATTGGCTTCTAATTTTCTCGTAAGAAAGTCGACGCTGTTTCCCGCATGGACTTGCACACTCCTCTCTCTCTCTCTCTCTCTCTCTCTCTCAGATTTTGCTTATCAAAGTAAGAATATTGCGGGCAGTCCGTATCGCATGCAATCGCTAAGAGAATCACGCTTTATTCCATCCAGAAACCCAGAAAATACATGCGCGGCGGGATCAAACTAGAAAAATTCCAAAAGTTTAAGGCATTCAAATCAAAACGACAATCGAAGTTATTGTATACAAGCTGTTGCTCGACATATAATAAAGATGTGTCACTCCAGTCTAACGTGAAAGTTTTATGAAAGAGAAATGCTTCGATATTCAAATGACGTTTAATGACAGAAGCTGTAAATTTTGTACTCCCTTAATTCCATATTCGAGACTCTTCTATGTTTCAATATGCAATAATGAAACTTGACCTCCCACTATCACAATCATATCTGGTAGTGACTTGTGACTTCGACATGTATTAGGATATGGAATGCACCATTTGAAGGTGCAACGTGGTGTGGATTGATGGAACATCAACATATATTTCACATATCTGGCAAAAAAAAAAAAAATGAATACCAATAATTTACCTATTTTTGATGCCTCCATAATGTTTTTTAAGCCTTTTTAAGCATGTTGGTAGAAATGTAGAACTTTCTTTCTGAATTAAGTGAGTTGCACTTCTTCAAGTTTCAAAGTCTCTCCAAAAGTGTGAATTTTATTTTGAGTTACTTAATTAGTGTCTTAATTAACGAAACACTACCTCTTATTTTCATATAGTCTACCAAATAGAAACCCAAATTTCATTGCAATTTTTGAGGCCATGATTGATCTTGGAATATTTGAACATATATATACGGTTGATATTCTCTAAAATTTGAATGACTGTACCAATCATATACAGTTACTTTGACTAAAGTATACCCGAGTTTTAAGAAAGTTCAGCCCTCCCCCCCCCAAAAAAAAAAAAAAACCTCCCTCTCTCTCATCATGATGGTAGCACAAGTTGCCTCTTCAATTTTTCTTTCGTTATGTTTTTTCGTATTAAAAAAGAATGATGTTATTTCCATTTTTATCAATTGCTATTCGATGAAAACCAAACGCTCGATGAAATAGCATGTTCCAATACCCGCTGTCATATTCAAATAATTTGACAGGCAATGCATAGATAAGTCCATCTACCCTATCTTATCTGATTTAATAAAAAAAAAATACTTAATTCGGCCGAAAGCAAGTAAGATGGGTTAAGATGGGAATTCCATAAATGGGTAAAAGGAAGCTGTGATTGATATTCGAGATCCTAGCTCTTGATCCATACCATCTTGAAATTGAGTGGCTCTTCTTAAAGTTAAAGCTCTTAAAGCTCTTAGAGAGGGACACAGATTATTTCATGTATGTGGGTGATTTAACAGCCAATTGTCAATTATATATATGAACACTCAAAATCCAAGTATGTGAGGGTGAGGAGCAACGGATAGTTGCAAATTATCACATCCGTGCCAGAATGAAGAGGTGGGAAGCATACGCCCATATAAACATGGTCTACGTATGTATGTTTTTTGAGTACTCTTCTGAAGCCTGTTAATGAAAGAAATCGGAGTGTCTGCAGTTTTACACTAATTAGGGCCTCCATGAAAGTCAAAACGAACATGACAGAGGAATAGGAGCAAGAGCTACCGTCTTCACAAGCTTCTATTGGTGGTGGGAAAAAAATGGGAAATGGGTGTCACAAGCAGGCATTCCTACGGACGTAAGAAAGCACTCAGCCCATAAATGACAGACATCCTGTCAAGGTCGTGGCCCCTCTCTATTTATCGTGACTGTAAGTCTACAACGTTTGTTCACATCTAACGAAGATCGAATTTTCTCATTGAAATGATAGTGATAATTGGACACGATGCCTTGTTTCAAATACAGTAATTGGTAGCTTCCCAATATGCATTGGCCGTGATAAGCCTTCAAGGAATTTAAGTTGCCAAAACTGTTTAAATTAGTTGTATGAAGAAACCTCTAATCAACTGAGAATGGTTCTTTAATAGAACTCAAATTAGATAGCGTAAGCATTCCTTATTCGCTCTTGCTCCCTTGTTTCCTAGAAGTACATGTAGTTCTTTCTTAACATTTGTCTCAACCTTTGCCGATTCAAACGCTGGGCAATGTCACATAAAAATACTGCGTGAATGTCATGATATCACATCATATTTCTCTGCTAAATATG
The DNA here is from genome assembly GCA_014182515.1 of Eucalyptus microcorys. NCBI lineage: Eukaryota > Viridiplantae > Streptophyta > Magnoliopsida > Myrtales > Myrtaceae > Eucalyptus > Eucalyptus microcorys. The sequence continues at coordinate 12,158,565 of CM024567.1, read as the reverse complement.
GCTAGACAGCGAAGGCCCTTTCGAAGAAAATCACAACCAATACATTGATACGAAAAGTCTAAGGAAGTGGAATTATGTTTGAGAGAGAGAGAGAGAGAGAGAGAGAGAGCCCCCACTTCGCCAGTGTCCTTCGGAGCGGAGCCAGGGCTAAAGTGGGGCTTCCCTCCGGTTGAAATTGGTGATGGGAGTTCAGCTTTGAGACTTCCGAATATGTTTGCTTAAAAATGATTGTTCTAAAGACAAAATTCACAACCAAACTCAAACTCTCACTCGACATGATAGGCTTGAAGATTCGGTCGGTCATAAGTTGGCTTATCAACGACCTGTCTCCTTGATATCCTGCTTGATACACATCGATCGTCGCTTGACTCATAAACATCGAAACCTTTTCCTCTTAGCTAGGGTTTTCTAGTGGGGCAGGTACTTCATACAACAAGAGCGACTAGCTTCTTGTGTCCCTGCAAGCACTGCTCATGGTGGTGCAATCTCTTCTAAAGGTCAAAAGGGGAGGTGGTAATACATGCCAACAGTCACGGCACTTTAGCTCAGACAACCGAAAAAGGGAGATCGGATCACACATCATGAATGACGGATTTTAGGTAGAAGAAAGGAGATGAACGGGGCCTTTCGCTTGGACATTCTACCACTCACCTCCCTCCTACTGATTGCGATGATATATGTCGTCCCTCCCCATTCAAGCCCCACTTTGCTATGTCACATTCTTTTCAATTGCATACGTTCGTCGTCTAGAAGATCATAGCTGGGATGTGGCTAAAATTCTCCTGGCATAGAACATTAATAAAGTACCATGTCATATTCATCCAAATCCAATCATCGTGTACTAAACACTATAGACTCTCTTTTGCCGCCATTTCACATATAAAGCTACTTTCATTCGCCAAGTATTATTTCGATCAATTAGCTACCATCTTATGTTAATTTACCCATGGTAAGCTTCTCATATTCAAAAACAAAGACCGAGAATTCATTAACATGATTTCGTGACTTTCTCAGAGGTGAACTCTCCCAAACCTATATCAATCACAATTATGAAGTTTTAATTTAATCAATTTCACACGTGATTTAATTTAATTATGAGTATGAAAGAATAGTTTACTTCTATAAACTAGAGACATCATAGATATGGGGACTTGGTTATGCTAGATAAATCTAATGCATTTTCATTGCATTTTTTTTGTTTATTTTCAAAAATATTTGCAAGTAATCTGAGTCAATTATAAGCCTAAACCACTAATGTGTGTGGGGTGATCACGTAGGTGTGCAATTAGTTAATGTAACACTCAACCAAACAAAGCAGTAAATAAATTGCTAGAGGCAAAACCTTATGTCTCAAGGAAAGCATGACATCATTATGATAATAGCCAAGGTTGCGTTTGGTGGTCTAGTTTTGAGTTCGGATAGGATATTAAATTATCTTATTCGGTATTTGGTGATGTTCTCTGGACCGAATAAACCCGAATATAGCCGGATAAAATGCTAGATAAGAAATCTAATGTGGGGGTGAGATGCACTTGGATTGGACATAAAATGTTAAAAATTAATTTAACAATTCCCACTAACTAAAAAAATCCTACCTTAGATGAGACTCATTGTTATTGGCGTTTCTCATTGGTGGCACCCCACCAACACTCTAGCGTCCATTTGCTGTGACAATTTCTCATTCTGGCATCCTTGAATATTCTCCTTAGTGCTCTTACTCGCGGTTCACTTGGAAGGTTAGGGCTCACCACCTCATTTGTAGCTCCCTCTCTTTGTCAATAAGTTTTCTAGCTTTTCCACCATTACTGAATCATCTCTTGGTTCCTCTTTCTACTTTATATTTGATTACTCATTCTCGGCCTCCATTGTTGCATGATCTCTTTAGTGGTCAACTCTGAATCAGGCGTTTGTCAGATGTTCGATGGAACGCCAAAGAGAGATCCTCCTTGCTTTAATTCGGAATTTTGCTTGAGGTCATGTTTGTTGAAAGTCATCAAGCTCCTATGGTCCATTTCCTTCTTCACGACAGTGGTCGAAAGGGTTTGAGTTGTCATGTATGTGAGAAGCCAATTAGAGATGAGATATTCAAAGATTTTCAACAATAAGGATTTTAAAGAATTTGTAGTTCTATCTAAAGGTTATCGATTTTCAAAGATTCCAATTCCTATCTTAAGTTACACTAAACAACTAATGTGATATTTCTATAATCCATAGAATATATGGAGGATTTCAAATAACCTGTGTCTTATCCTATTACAATTCAAATCCAAATGACCAAACACAGATCAAGTGTTCTGCAAGATATTAGCTAAAAATATGCATGACCTAAACATGATTCTAAATGCAATGACAATCAATTATTTGGGATTTTCCTGTTTAACAAAAGATTAAACTATATGCAATGCATGAGATGCAACTTAAATCTAGGTTCTGTTTATGTGATGTAAATCTAACTAATAACATGTGACATGAATTATCTAAATGCAATTTATAAGCAGCGTAATTCTAATATGAGAGGCAAAAGATTTGAGAATTAATCTAATATATGTCAGCTTAAACCTGCAATCACTTAATGCTATTAATGTCATGACAATATGATGACGTGGCAACAACGACATGATGACAATAACACTACAAAGATGACATGGCAACGATTAGGTGGCAATGGCAATACTACTTCTATAGGAAACATGCGTCTTTTTTTGTGTGATTTTTTTTAAAGATAAAATAGGAAACTACTAAAAATATGTGATCACCTAACTTAAATTAGGAAATAGTTTAGATCAAATCATAATTTAAATCAATTAATTTTTTAATTAGGTATATAGTTCCTGAATATGGAGTTATGAAACTAATGTGAATGCACTCTATTCTAAATACAATATAATTTTTGGGTTTCCCAAAATAGGAAAGTTTCCAAAATTTTAGTAACATGCAATATATAAACCCGCATTATTAGATATTGACTACATTTAAAATACGAAACGAGGGTAATCGTGGATGCGGTCTCATTTCTTAAAGATCGAAACCTCAATCATCGAGCATACGATTCAATGTACCAAACTACATAACTTTTTAGTCGCGGGATGCCTAAATAAGACTAATTACCATTTAATTTGAATGCAGTTTATGAAAGCTTAATTACTATTTAATGAAAATGCTTCTAATATATTTTTTACAATTCAATAATATATTTTTTTGTTAGGTGTCGCTAATATTTCTATGCAATGAATGCTCAAATAAGTCGTAAAAATTTAGTCGTCAACAAGTAAATAAGTAATTATAATATAATTGTTGATGGATAGATTGGTAGAAGGACAAACACTAGGAGATTAATGTGCATATGTTAGAAAGTCCAATTCAAAAGTTTAATATCAGGACATGGAAAAACATGACCCGAACCATGAAATAACAGCTAAAAGAAAAAAAAAAAAAGAAAGAAGTCGGTTGAAAAATGATCAACAGCAGAGATATCCAAATTGGGTGTCTTGTTGGGCGGATGGTTGGGCTCTATGGATGGGCCGACATGAAGCCCAAGCCCACCTTCTCTACTTCTAAAATGACTCGGAGCCAAACTCGGAATCCAATTTTTCTGCCTTGTCGTACAGGAACGGAATCCCGTCGATTCGCCGGTCGGACGGGATGGCATCGGAGGGAGACCAAGAGAAGCGGGAATTCCTGAAAGAATTCGGGGATGGCGGGTATGGCTATCCCAACGGCCCCAAGTCCGTCGATCAGATTCGAGCTTCCGAGTTCAATCGCTTGGATGATGGTCTCGTCTACTTGGATCACGCCGGCGCGACGCTCTACTCCGAGCTGCAGATGGAAGCGGTGTTCCGACAGCTGACCACCAACGTTTATGGGAATCCTCGTATCCCTCTCCGTGTTGATTCCCCGCATGTGCTTTTTTGCATCTTTCAATGCCCTCCTCCCGATTCTTTTCTTTTTTTTTCCTTCACTTCTTTTGCCTTCCCACATGAGCCTCACGAGTTGGTCTGTCATGCATTGGACTTTCTGGCTGGATTGGCTGATGATGAAAATCAAATGGAAAAGCGGTCGCATGCTTGATACGCGGGCATTTAGGATGGTTCAATTCGCGGAAAATCAATGATATGAAAATCATTTTCCTAAAATATTTTCATCATCCAAAAAAAATGTTTAGACACGAATTATATCGATAATAAAAACCTTTTTCATTGATTAATTATTTCAAATGATATAACAGATAATTTTCAAGAAGATGTGTTCTAAATCATTCATTTTTCCTAAAACAAATGGAGTTTTACTTGAAATTCGATTGGTTTGATTCGCCCCATATAGAATGAAGCTATCATTCCTGTAGTACTGGTTTTAGGGGAGTTAGAGATGGGCAGTGATTCAAAGTAGTTCGAGTAACAACTTCTAATGGGTTTTTGGCCATTTATTTTAGTGATCCGACAGTTCAAATAACTTCAAGACAACCTTTTCTTCACCTTTTGGAAAGGTGTTGACCACGGAAGCCGAAGTTAGGTGAAGTGGCTGTTTAAAGGATTGAGTTTGAATTCATGATAGTGACAGCACTCCCTTTCTACTCTCTGCTGATTAAAGTCTCTTTTTACCACTGCCGTGATAGGAGTAAGCTATCCTTTCATTTGTACTAAAGTAGTTCTTTAGGTTTTCTTGGTACTTATTGCAATTGAATTACCAAGAATGGAATTTGCCTTTTATAGGATTTTCGGCCCCATCTTTGATGTGGAGGGGAAGTCTCATTGTTTATATATATTAGGTTTGACTGGCATGAGTTCCTTAAGTACAATGTAGATAGCCAAAGTGATTCGAGCATGGCAACAGCTGACATTGTACGAGAAGCTCGGCAACAGGTATTGTATGTTTAGCCAAGCTGCACTTTTGCCTGGTTTGATTGATCTTCTTCACCCAATACTCATGTTGGTTTGTTGTGGAGGATAGGTGCTTGAGTTTTTCAATGCATCTCCTAAACACTATAGATGCATATTCACTTCTGGGGCAACAGCAGCTCTGAAACTGGTTGGAGAAGCATTTCCTTGGAGCGACCAAAGCTGTTTCATGTACACGATGGAAAACCATAATAGTGTCCTTGGAATCAGAGAGTATCCTATCATTTTATACTGTTTTCATCTTTACAGCGCTCTGCTACAAAAACATTCTTTGATGTTCATACACGAGATTTCCTACATCATAGGCATTTAGTGATCTGGTATTGAAATGGGACATAAAAGGAGAAGAGGAGGGGGAGGGATTGAGGGGAGGCTTATCAAATAAAATCCTGTTATCAACAGAAAATTGTTGGTGCTTCTTTGATATCTTCTGCTATGGATAAGAATTGTGATATTGACGGCCTCAATAACGGCCTAGTGGTCATGCTTTCTTCTTTTATCTCCTTTTTTTTTTTCCTGTGTGTTTTTTTTTTTTTTTTTTTTTTTTGGGGGGGTGTGTTGCAGATCTGGTAGCATTGATCTTCACAACCCACTTACCACTGTAGAGGCTGTGACTAGGCTATGAAAATATTAGCCTCCTCTATAAAGGCATTCCAGGTTTAGAGGCAGGTGAATGAGTCAGGAAGAAGGTTGACTGTTAGGATGTGATTGGATTCTACTTGAAGCACTCCACCATGACGTTGAGTCCAGTTTGGATAAGCAGTGAAACTTCTACTGCTGGCAGGCTTTCAAGATAGAAATGCATTACTCCACTTGGAAAGGGCCTTACCTTGTGGGGAAAGAAAAGAAAGGACCTCCTTTTGGCTCCAATTAATAGATGCCCATCCTTTGGGGAGAAAAGATGTGGAGAAATGGAGACATTGCCATTTCTGCTAATCATTTATAAAATTGAGCAATTCTCCACATGGTGAAATCTTTATTGGTAAGCTATAAAAGCAAGCTCTCGAATATTTATGGTTGGCAGGGATACACAGTCCAATTTTCACACTTTCAAAGCTTCTGCTTTTCTTGGCTGCTAGGCAAATTGATGCCCTGCCAAAGTTATTTTTGTGATTTTCTTTTCTTAGTTTAGAGCGGTAGCATTCATTCTTGTGGATTTGTTATCTTTCATATCAGTGGAAATATTTAGTTCATGGTTGTCATGCGGAGCACTAGCATATCTTCTTGTAGATGATTTTTCATGATTATGCAGAGCGCTGGCATCCATCCGCGTGGATGTTTCAATTTTTATTCTATCAGCCAAAACTTCTAGTGAATATATGATAGACGCGATGATTGACCACAAAGTACTCTTAATATTTTTCTCTGGTATTCACTTGTGGAATTGTGGACTCCGAACTAGGAGGCTTTGGTGGGGTATCAATTATCAATACCTAGGCACCATACAGGGTTATTGCTACATTAACCTTTTCTCCATTTGGCATATTGTTGCAACATGGAACCTCAAATTGCACCACAAAGTTGAATATGATTGCCACAGATGACAAAATCCAGTTTCGACATGCATGACCTTCATAATCTTTTAGATATGCGTTGGAGAAAGGTGCTGCAGCATGTGCAGTAAATATTGAGGACAATGTGCATGACGGAAGATGTCCGGTGAAGATTTCACAACATCCACTAAAGAGGAGGTTCTTTACAGATGATGAACCTGCAGGTAATTCTGAGTTGAACTGTTATGGCCTGTTTGTTTGGTATTAATCAAAAGCAAAATTTTTGCTTTTCCTGCCAAAATCTAAAATATTATCTAAATTTTAAAAGTTGCATTTAATCTACATCTTTATAGATTGTGAAAATTTTAGGTGTTTCGAATGAGAAAAAGAAGTCAAAGTGCAGGAATCCCAAAATTTTGATTAAGTAAAAAGCTAAAAATAAAAGTCAAACCAGACACGCTCTTAAAACTTGGGGTTGAATGATGTTTAATTTGTGGGACAAACTTGATAGTGTCCAGACTTCTGTATCCAGGGATTGTTCTGATTGATTTATCCCCAATGAGGTTGATATTTTTCACTAAAGTGAGTTTAGAAAATTTTGAATTCTGCTTGCACTGCTAGTTGAGGGTGATGTGCCCTAGTGCTGGATCTTTTTATCATATAGTCATTGTCTCCTGGTGCCTCACTTGTACAGATGTGCTTTTCCTATTACTTATCCCCTATTCAATGGGATTTCTTGTGAAAAGAATCACTAAGGATGTGGACACTTCCTTTTCCTCCATAATATCACCCAGTTCTGGGTCTGTATGCCACTCCTCTGGCTTGTGTTATTTAATTTTTTGCTGCCAAAAGTGAGAAGTTTTGGTAAAGCTTTTTTTCCTTCATGATTGTGACTGGGGTAATCACTACGTTTGATTAACACTCGACAGTCATTAATGAAAAAGATATTGTACTAACTGCTTCTTTTGAAGCCAAATTATGTGTGTTCCTTCAAATACAATTTTTGCTTGCCAAGGCATTGTCAGTTTCGGCTTGTATGGCCATTTCTTTGATTTATATTTAGGATTCAATGTGAACTGCAGTTATAAGCAGCTAACTCAGTGGGTGTCTCTAATTTCTTTTGTAGACTATGAATTATATTTGTTATACGTCCATATGCTGTTTTTGTTTTTAGCAATCAGGCAAGCAGGCATTATCAAGCTATCTGTTGAATAGTTCTTTACTTTGCAGGAGCTGCTTATAGCTTGTTTGCCATGCCTTCAGAATGTAATTTCTCAGGGGTGAGATTCAACCTTGACTTGGTTAGGATTATTAAGGAAGATTCAGAAAGAGTACGGGAAGACTCTCATTTTCACAGGTTTATATGTGAAATCATATTGATCTAACCGTTAGGTTGGCATCATGAGTTTCTTGTGCTCAGTATTCGTAATATAAATATATATATGTATGTATGTATGTATGTATGTATGTATGTATGTATGTATATTAATATGTCATCTTACTTCCCTGTTGGTCTCTTGGCCTCACCAGATGGAAGATTTTAAGTCAAAACTGTACCATTGGCCTTTCACAACTGGCTGGGCTTTGCCTCAGTCAGCTTCACTTCCCACGATCTGTTGGGTACTAGAAAGAAAAAAGAAATAATTTTTCTGAAGAATGGTTGATTAAATAAGAAGTTTCACTGGTAGAAGTTGAACATGGAGCTCGCATATATATATAGAGACTAGTTTGCTGAATCATTGATTTTCTTGTTTATTCTCCTATGCTGCGCCAGGGGCAAATGGATGGTTTTGATTGATGCTGCAAAAGGATGTGCTACAAGAAAACTAGATTTATCTAAATGTCCTGCTGATTTTGTTGTCCTATCATTCTACAAGGTACATTTACTAGATCTTGTTTGGCTTTAAAGAGAGAACTTCACTCATCTGATCCCATCCTCTTTCTGCGTCTTCTTCAGTTATTTGGCTATCCAACGGGACTTGGTGCTCTCATAGTTCATGAAAGTAAGTTACTCATGGATTGAAATTATCATGAAGGAATGTCGTTAGAAATTCTTCAATGCAAAGTTCAACTTTTGGCTAGACACTATATTCCACCTATAGTTTGATTTGAGATGAGCCATTTGAATTTGTCTATTCCCTGATATTATGCTTCAGTGACTTAAACACCTTGTTTTATATTTTGAATCCGTACCTTGAATATATGTTAATAACCTTGAAATTAAGAGTTTTTGTTGAGCTTGTTCTTGTCTTCCACTGATGAAACTCAATTATATATGTATTGTGTGGTACATAAGCCGTAGCTGCAGACTTTGATTTCTGGGCCAACTTCCATATATGGGAAGGGGCTGATGCCTCTCCTCCACCATTCTTCAATTTTTTTTTTTGGTTCTTTTAATAATCATTTTTCAAGAAGTTGACTTTGATTGCCAGGAGAATTAACAATTTCTTGGATTGATATTTCTTTGGGCATGTGACAATGTTTCCTAAAACTACTGCATTAGCCACTATACAGCTCAGGATGTTCTTTAATAAAATATAAATTCTAAATCCATGGAAATATAAACCCTGCAAGTATAAAGAAATGAGTCCATGTGTTCAATGAACTATAATTTGTTATAGTTTTATCTAAATATCCCTTTGATATTGTTACATCAGCATATCAAAGTAGGCACCTCTAGGTATCCATGAGCACATATTGACACCTAGATATTTGAAGTATGGAAGTTAAATTGGCTGATTAGAAGAATCTTAGCTGCATAACTATTTCCAAATCAGGTTTTCTCTGTATTTTGTGTAATTATGGCCACATCATGCACCCAAAGTGCATTTTTGTTTTGTGTTGAATGTTCTATCACTACCCTCTATCTAGTGAATGTCTGGATATTCTTCCTTTATAAATATGCCTATCTGTAATAGAATACTAGCTGTAAAATATAACATGATATTTGTTTTTATTTATTTATTTTCTCTTTTGTTTACTGTTGTTACCTTTCAAATGGGGAAGTTGTACTACCTTTTTAATAATAGGTTTGATCTTTTTTTCATTTTTCCAGTGAGAAATTATATTTGGTCCCACTAAGTTGGGTCGGCTTATGAATCCTTTTACACCATTGTGCTTGATTCTGCATTAAGGCTTTCTTAAGTGCTAGGTACTCCATCTCTCTCTTCATCGGTTCCTTCCTCTTCTTTTGCTCCTCCTAACTTAGTGGGAGCATCAGAAGCCTGCCCTCTAATGTTGTTAAGCCATCACAAATGAGTTTCACTTATCCTCAATTGAAGTTCCAACTTCTTTTCCTTGGATGTGTTTATTTATGATTCTTCTCATCCAGTGAAGCCTTCTTTTCTCCACTATACTCATTATGTGCATATATTGGTGTCTTACTGCCCATTCTTGTGTCAAGGCCAGCCTTATAATGTTCTGTAGAAGTTTCCCTGAAAGCTTAAATGGTGTTAAATGGCCATACGAAACACCAGAAGCACTTTTCCACTACGTATTCCATGCTTAATTTAAATTATTTGAACTTGTTGAAATGAATGAGTTTCCATTTTGCCCTTTTCCTATCTATCTGTACAAGGGATGCTAGCCCATGAAAAGTAAATATAAAATGTCACGAAAATGTCATCCCTATAAATCTCCATTGTGGGCTGCATGGGCTCATCTTATTTGAAACCACTAAATATCGGATTATATTGTTCTTCTAGAAATGCCTGTGATGTGGATATGTTGAGTCAACTTTGCAGAGAGGTATTTCCTTTACTTTCCTGTGCAGCTTCATTACAGTTATATCTAGGTTTTTGTGTAATGCAGATGCATGTTAATAATATTTCAATATATTGGAATTGCCACAGTTTAACCGATGGAATGGTTGTTGTTTGCTGAAGAAATGATGTGCTGCATGCGGTTTATTTGACTGCTTTAGGTGACTAGGCTTAAAATAAGCATGAGGGAGTATGCACAAAAAGTAAAGAGTGCAAAGAGCCTGATAATTATTAAATATTTGCTAATTTTCTTACTCTCTTCTGGCCATGTTGCAGCTGCTGCCAACTTGCTGAGGAAGACCTATTTCAGTGGAGGTTTTTATCACTTTCATGTGCATCTTATGTGGCATCAAAGCCTGCACTTTCTGATTGCAAGTTGCTTACAGGAACTGTTGCAGCTTCAATGGCTGATGTTGATTTTGTTAGAAGAAGGGAAGGCATTGAGGAGTCCTTAGAAAATGGCACCTTGTCATTTCTAAGCATTTCATCTATTCGGCATGGTTTTAAAGTGCTTAATTCTCTCACTATGGAAGCAATATCAAGGTGAGTGAACATCAATTATCTATTAAGCATCTCTGATCACAATGTGCATCAATTATCATTGGAAGACCTTTTATGCCAATTCAATTACTAAGATGGATCTTCCTTTATTGGTGTTATAGTCCAAAGCAAAGGAATATAATTCCCAGGGTGTAGACAGACTAAAGTTTACACAATCAACATACAAGAAAAAATTCATTCAAATGCTTTTCAAAGTCAGCAATTGGCCTGTATCCCTGTTTGACAATTCATTTTTACCCGCCTCATGCTTGTTGAAGATTAAATGACACCTTTTGGCTTGTAATTATTAATTTTGAAGCATGATACAAGGTGATAAAGCTCTCTTTTTAATTAAAGTTTTCCCATAATCAAGGCCACCATTTCTGCCTGAAACAAAATAAAAGCAACAAAAATGATAAGGATTCAATGATGAGAAAGCCATTAAAAAATTTCTCAAGGTTAGCATCTTCTTCACTAGGAACATAATGTATATTTAGCTAGTTATCTGACAGAGTGGTGGTTGAGAATTTTAGCATACTTCCTGACATTGATGATCTCTAATTCAAGGTCGGCAATGCATCCAGAATAAAGCTTTTGGTTGTCTCTGCCTTCTGATCATAGAGATCAATACTTACTATCAATTTTATCAAAGAAGGAAAAAATCTAAAATCATCTTTATGGTTTCTTTGATATCTTGTTGGAAGGAACCTATGTTGAGATAACTAAACTCTCTCTCTCTCTCTGGTTGACTTGTTGTTGCTCCATTAGGCATACAGCATCACTTGCCGCTTACTTGAGGAAGACACTTTCAAACTTGAGGCACAGAAATGGAGATTATGTTTGCATTCTTTATGGAGGTCGAAATTCAATGGTGGGTTTCTCAGCCAAGAGAGATGCAGTGAACTTGATATTATGGATGTATAATCTTCAGATGTTTAGCCTCTTCCTATCCAGACAAAGATGATGACACTTATTATTTTTATTTTTCTTTTGGCCAAGAGCTTATATCTGTTGAGACATGAGTTTTATTCCTAATCCAATTTGATTCTCAAGTTGTGGTTTCTCTAATTTAGCCATTTTGGGCAAGTTCATGGAGAGATGTTTTTCCTTCATCTTTTAGTGATTGAATTGAAAACATACTTGAAAATGCCAGCTCTTGATGATTTATAGGTTATGCAGTCATTGAGGCCCACTTTTCTCTTTTCTTTTTTTTTGGGCAAGGATTAACATTGAGAATGTTAGTGAATTTTCTGGTGTTTTTTGCATTTTGGATTACTTGCAGGATATGGGTCCTACTGTGTCATTCAACTTGAAAAGACCAGGTGGCTCTTGGTATGGATACCATGAGGTTGAAAAGTTGGCTTCTTTGTCTAGAATTCAACTACGGGTAACATTTTATTTACTTCTTTGATGATGTCCTTCTCTCAAGATGGAAATTTTACTCGTATTGGATGGTCATGTAATAACTAATGTACCTTCTAATCTTACAGAATGGCATTAGTTACTGCCTAGTGTCTAGTATTGTCAGTTAAATGAGGTTATTAAAGTACACAGACCAGTTCTACTATGGCTTGTGTAGATGATAAGGTTCAAGTATGTACTCTTAGAGCCTCTGCCCTTTTCATTTGCAATAGCATGCCATGATTCTTCTTCTTATTACTGATGCACTTTGTTTGTCTTGGAAGAGATAAATTAAGTCTGTTGTGGGATTTTTCTGTTTTGCCTGAGGTGCTGACATGATGTTTTTACTCTTCCTTTTTGTGTAGACAGGTTGCTTTTGCAATCCCGGTGCATGTGCCAAGTATCTTGGTTTATCTCACGAGGACCTTCTTTCTAACGTGGAGGTACTTGTTCTATGTCTGATATCTGCCTGACACTGTAACTAAGATAGCTTTCCTTTCTGGAAGCCGAGCAGTTAAGAAAGTTGAATTTACTGATTGTTAGGCTGGCCATGTTTGTTGGGATGATAATGATGTCCTACATGGAAAGCCTACTGGAGCTGTTAGAGTATCCTTTGGTTATATGTCAACATATGAGGATGCGAAGGTACATATGTGTTGCTGTTTTATGTCTAGATTTTCAATTGGAGAAGCTCCACTGTGTTGGAATCTTTGAATTTGTCCTTCATTTAGTCATAACACACTTTGGCCTAACATCATTCTAATTTTTGGTTCAGAAATTTATTGATTTCATTAAGAAGTCTTTTGTATGTACGCGGAACCAACCTATGAGTTTGTATAAGTCAACAGAACAATCCAACTTTTACTGGGGTGAGGGCATCTCTCTCTCTCTCTCTCTCTCTCTCTCTCTCTCTCTCGCGCGCGCGTGCGCGTGAGTGCACATGCATAGACATGTATACTGAGTATGTCTTCTTCCATCCATCATTTGTGCACAAGGTTTGTTTTAATGTTGCTTGAGTTTAGCATCTTGAGAATGTTGGTCCAATTCAAATTGCTTGGTTCTTGCCACTTGTTTTATGACATGAAATTGTTTATTCCTATTTGAAATTAAGATCTTTATAGACTTCTCCTCATGCTTAAAATTGAAGGTTCCTTTTTTCATGCTTTGCACCTTTTGTTCATAAACAATGAAGGAATATCTGCATGTTGTCCTGATTCGATGAAATTGTTTATTTATATGTTTAAACTTTTACAGAACTCTATGAGGAAAGTTCTAAAATTAGTTGAAAAAACAATTGTATGACTTTCATTGGTAATTTGATGCATTGGCAACCATTTTTTGTCTCGAGGACAGAAGCATGAAGATGTCTTTTCGAGTCGTAGTGGAGTCATTGATCAGTGTTATTCAATATATATTGTGTCAGTAATTGTGGAAATAGTCTTTATAAATAAACAAGTAGCCAATTTTTTTTCTTTTTGTAGCTATATGTTTTGACATCTTCCCAGCTTGCCTGGTATTTTGTGAACTGCACCTAGTTATATGAGGAATCGTTTGAGGGCTGCTGACACTGCCGTTGCTCTTTCAGTAGCTGTTTTTTTATTCTCTGCAGAATTGCATGTTTTACTCCAAAAGATGGTGCAGCATGGGGTGTTTTGTCTCCAAGAGAAAGAGACATTGCATTGATATTTAATGTTGAAGACTTCTTGCACTTTGCAGGCCTTAAAGGAATGCCACAGAATGTTGGAATTCATGTCAAATCCATTATTATCTACCCAATAAAATCATGCACCGGATTCAGTGTTGAGAGCTGGCCTCTTAGCAGTACTGGTGATCTTTTGTTTCTGCTCATGTTTATATATATTGCTAACCAGTTGCATTACTATCTAAATTCTTTGATCCTACGAAAGTTGGTGTAGCTCTGAGGGATGTCTCTTTTGTTAGTAATTAATATTAAGATGCCCTTGCTTACATGGCAACATGATGCTACGGTCACACATGAAACAATTCTCTTCTAACCACACTGTAGCTGCTTTGCACTTTAAAGTTTATTTATAACCACAGAATAGAAGCTACTGCAATTTTCCAGTAGGCCAAAAGAGAAGCTACTTTGAAGTTTGAAGTTTATTGATAATTCTTTTATAGGGCAAGTAGGTATGGGAAATTAACTTGAAGAGTTTTAAATCTGTTTTCAGAGGTGGATCATTTTCCAGTTTCCAATAATATTAGTTTCTCTGAAGTCTGGCTTATTTTTATAAAACAAGCTGCAAATGCTTGACCTTTGGGCATTTAATGATCATGTAGCCTTCCGTTGAACTTATGCCTAGTCAATTTCAGTGCACTTCTCTGTGAAGTTTAAGCTTCATGTAGTGTTTGGAAGAACCATGGAAATAAACTAAAGTAAGATAGTCCCTTGCCTTGTGAACATCGAGCAGGTCTTCTACATGATCGTGAATGGCTTCTCAAAAGCTTGGCTGGTGAAATCCTTACACTGAAGAAGGTAAAGAGTGTCTTCTTCTGCCATTCTGTACTTCAGTAAGTTTCTATGTTATGCATTTCTGATTTTGAACCGAAAATTAGCAGCTTCAGCTAAACCAATTATGTCAGTACAGCTTTCAGACAACCACTTCTGTTGTTTTGCCACAGGCAGTGCTAAGCCAACCCTTGCCCTGCTTATAGAGTCTAACTGGTGAACACGGTGCCTGAGCACTGGTTGGCCTAAAATTGCTAGTCCCCATCCACCGCTCTCTCCCCAAATTTCTTTTCATGCACCATACTGACATAATTTTGAGAGTAAAACACTTGCTCTTAATATCACAAATTAGGCCAATGCATTAGTTTGCATGGATGAGTGTTAATTTAAAAATCATAGCATCATTATGGAGCTGAACGTGAGTAAGAGCATGACCTTGTGGGAGTTATCTAAAACATCAGTTGCACATTAAGCTTGAAATATTAATAGAAATGAATCTGTGGCAGTTTTGTGCTCACAAATTTCTGCCTTGGTAAAGAATCTTCTTATGTCAATCAATGAGGGAGAATAGGTTCCTACTCCTTCTCCCAACCTAATTTTTTTCCTTTTTCCACATTTCTTTATCTTAGCAACAAATGTTTTTATTATCTAGCCATTCATCACACAATATAGAATGCTACACAAGAATGCCACGTGATTCCAGCATGAAGTCTAGTTATATTCATATTTATCGCGTTCAAGTAAGATATATATACATATTTATTTATTTATTTATTTTTGTGCACTTAAACTAAACTGAAGTGTCTACATAGATAAAATTGAAATGATGTTCTTGTGGGAGTCTGGCTGGCTTGATTGGGTTGCACAAGAGACCCCTCAATGGATTGGACCAACTATAGCCATTTGTAGGTTATGTAGATCTTAATCCTGGGTATCTTCTTTCAGTCTCTAGTGCCTCGATACTTATACCCCAGATTTTTTTTGTATATCGAATGGCAATTTCTGACATCTCACAAAGACATATAGTAGACCCCGGTATGTCATGTACAAAACCAGGTCCTTGTCAATTATATTGTAAGCTCACTTGATAAAATTATTAACCAGTTCGAGTTAACTTTAAAATTCGAAATAAATAAATGTAAATGGTAACTGAAGATAGCTAGAATTATTGTCATGTATATTACAAGATATATAAATTGTTCATTTACGCTACAGTCAATCATCCAAATAATCTACGTATCTCCATGCATATGAATTGATGAGGCAGTTTACTTCAACATGAAGAGTAAATTATCAGCTACATTTGATACATGAAGTTTCAATTATATACTCTTTGAAAATGTTAAATTGTGTCTCAAAATTATAATGCATTTTTAAGCTCACCTGACTGAATAGAGACAAAAAGAAAATATATATCTTCCACATACTCTTCCTTAGTCTCATATAATATCTCAACAAAAAGAAAATATGAATATGCAAATTCTTTATTCTGTCTATCATCTTAAAATATCCTTTATGTTTCTTTGCTAAGAGATTATTCTTGTGTAAGTGAACTTTTAAGCCCAAGGAAATTTAGTTAAAATAATTGCATGTTTTCTCATTGTGCCGAAGAAACAGGTTAATAACTAGTAGTCTATGAGACCCTTTATTCACATAAACTTACGATAGCGCAGTGGAACTTTAATTTTGGTTTTTATCAAAATAATCAGAACCCATTCTTTATTGTTCATTTTGTAGGTTCCTGAATTGTGCTCTATAAGTGCTTCTATTGACCTCAATCAGGCGCTTTTAATTGTGGAGTCACCGCATTGCAAAGAGAAGCTGGTGATCAATATTAAGTCAGATTTATATCATCACACAGAAGAAGAGATTGGTTTGCATGCACAAAGGTGCAAAATCTACTGAACCATGATGTAGCTGGGGAAAAATTGCGTATCAGCTGAGACCATAATTTTTGCTTACTGTTAACTTTCATCCATTATTTACAATACGATAGTATCAGAAAGGGGCCTAATTTCACAGAAGCATGTTAGACTGTTCTCTTCTTCCATATGTCATCCTAAAGTTATCTAGTTATACTCTTGTCTTGATAATTATGAACACCATGAGCTGACATTAACTTTTTAATCAAGGTATGTAGTGCACAGTTATGATGAAGACATCAATACGTGGTTTAGCAATGCCACTGGGCGACCATGCATCTTACTACGGAGTTCTGTTTGCAATAATCATGTCTGCTTCAAGAGGGAAAATAGCGTGGACATGTGCCGAGATGTGAAGAGTCGGTTGAATTTTGCCAATGAAGCTCAGTTCCTGTTAATCTCGGAGGAGAGCGTGTCCAATCTTGATGGCAGAGTGAAGTCAAGTACAGTCTACGTTATCTCTCAAATCCTTTCTTTTTCTGACATTTGTGATCTTGTACTGCATATATAGACAATTTCTGTCTGAATAAAACTTTCCTGGAATGCTTTATAGATGGACCTTGGGTATTGTTGAAGATCATAAACAATAATATTGAAGTTTAGATGGCTAGAGTAACAGATTGTAGGTGGGTAGAGCAATGGAATTCCTGTTGTGCATGTAAATGTTATTCATAAGTTTGCAATACTAGTTAGTTATTTGTTTATGAATTTTGTTGGGGGTAACTTTTTCCAGTAAATGGACAGCATTTGAAGTAATCCAGGTTCTCATTTCCCGCATGTTTATATGACTGGAATGGCGTATCCTTGATCTCTGTCAAGCATAACATTTGATTATCAGTTGTTGGTGTCAACAGATGCAAAAAATGTTGCTCAGGGAGCATCACTGAACATAAGCTCAAACAGATTCCGGCCCAACCTCGTCGTTGCTGGTGCGGAGCCTTATGCTGAAGATACCTGGAAAAATCTTAGAATTGGGGGGATATTTTTCACTGTAAGTTTTTGGCTCATTTTATCGGAATGAATCTCTTTTATTTTTGAGGTTGACAGCAATTCAGTCTATTTTTGCTGTAATTGTCCCCTCTCTTCAGTCATTAGGTGGTTGCAATCGTTGCCAAGCAATCAACGTAATTAACGAGGGAGGAAGAATTCTCAAATCAAATGAACCATTGGGCACTTTAGCATCGTACAGGAGAGCGAAGGTAAGGCATATAGTGAAATCCTTATCCTCTATTTTTTCAGAAAATTGCATCGCAGTTTCATCTTGCATCAAGTTTTCCTTTTCGCAGGGAAAGATTCTGTTCGGTATACTTCTGAGATGCGAGAGTGTTCACGAAATCGAGCTGGGAAAGGATCTGTGGCTTCGAGTGGGAGAGGAAGTGCATCCAGATGAAAATTTGAATGGACGGCAGTCCCCCCAAACTCCCACCTCCGAGCGACAGATGATGTAAAGATGGAGATGGGACTCCGAGATTCTTATGATGGTTACGACTAGAACTGTAAGCAGGCGCTGAATAATTCGACAAGTTCTTTTTGGAATTTCTATGCATGCAATTCCCTCCGCACCCCATGATATTCTCATAATCTTTTTGTATAGAAATTTCGATACAATTTCGTATTTTTTTTTTTTTTTAATCTTCTTTTAGACCCTTGGAATAATTTTTAGGTTGGGCAAACCAAATAGAATAATGACCTTGGGATGTACCAAGTCCGAAACCAGGTGGGCTGGTTTTTGTCCCATAATCCCCCACTATTATTATACACCTAATGATATGTCATATCTGTGCACTTTTTATTCCGTTCGGATTTTTTTAAGCAGGAGAAATCTTCTACGTCATAGAAAGATATATCTTTTAATACAATCCTTATATGACAAGTGGGTTTTTTTATTGCATAACTTTGTCCTCAAGCTGGAGGTTAGCTTTACGTGCGAATCACGTTTGAATAATCAAAATCCGGAGCAGAATGCACTCTACTGTTGGTTAATTGGAGTGATTTGTTTGGGTTGCATTGCGTGAGAATGGCCAGTATGTAACTCCCATCCCAATAGTCAGACACAGCAGTTTAGGTTTCAGCTCTCAGGTTGCACTAATAGCATATGCTTATTCGGTACATTTCCCTTGACACTGGACCATCAGTAATGTCATGCCTTCCATATGACATCTTCATTGCCTTAAGATTAAACCTTCCATACTATATATCTTCCATATAAATTCTCCTCCCAGTTTGCTTCTTTCTTTTTCCTTTTTCAAACGAGGTCGGTCTTACGTGCTCAGAGCTGATGAATTAGTTAAAGGTGGACATAAGCATGTATTACTTCGAGCTATCTATTTTCACCTGGTCTTTGTGGTTCATTATTATTATTTTTTCTAGGCACACGAGATTATTTCCAAGAATTCATGACATTGTCATATCTAATGATTCAAATTAGTAAAATTGCAATTACTTGATTAAGCTCGTGAGCTACTCAACATTAGCATTTTCATGCTTGGGCTCGATTCAATTGAATACTCGAACTCGACTTGAAATTGAAAAGAATCTATCCAAGTTGATAAAGTTCACAGATAGCTTGACTCTGACTCGTAAGTAGCTCGACTTGCCTACTTCCTAATGGAGTTCATAGGGTTCGTACGTCTTACTTTTTTAGGTTGGAGTAACTCGAGAAAGGAAAGTAATTTTTAAGACTATTTGTTTCGCGGAAATTTTTTTTTTTAATCGAGAAGGAGTTTCATCATTTCCCGCATTTGGATTATTTAGAAAAATAAGTCAACATAAAACCTATACCAAAATTCAAGAAAATAAATTTCTATTTTAAAAATAAAAAAATCACTTTCCAAAATATGACTGAGCATTGATAATTGGCATGGGAACCTCAATGCCAAAAACGAGGCCTCGATGGCCAAGCTCGGTCTCTCGAGGCCACGGCTGAGATAACAATGCCCGTGCCCAACTCCCCGATGGCTATGCCTAGGTGCTTGGCCCCAACACCTAAGTTAGTGGTGCTCACTGCTCAGGCCCGAATCCATAAACGATGGGCTGAGGTCCCTTGAAGTCGAGCCCATGACCCCAATGCCTGTGCTTGGGTCTTTGACGGCCATGCTTGAGTATTTAGCTCATGCACTCGAGTCACTAGCCCCTTGGCTCGAGTCTATCAAGGTTGGGCCTAAGTCCCTTGAGGCTAGGCCCAAGACCTCAATTCTCATTCCTAGGAACTCGACTCCCGTGCCCAAGTTATTGCCACTTTGGCTTGGGTCCCTAACGCCCTTATTTGGATTCCCAATGGTTGGGCCCAAGAATCTTGACTGTAGTTATTAGGATCCCGTCGTTTGGGCTTGGGGATCCCATTGATTGAGCACAAGTCCCTTGAAGCTAGGGCCTTATGCCTACTGCCTTAGCCATGGTCCTCAACGCTTAGGTCTAGGACTTGGAGGCTAGTGTCACAGGTTGGTCGATTTTAGTCGATCAAACACCGTGCGGCCTTAGGATGGGTGATCCTAAGTTAGCATTCTCACACACATGCACAACACAAGGGTCAGCAGCAGCACAAAGGAGCAAGTGTTTTCACTATGAATGAGCTAAGCTCAAATGAGAGGGAGGGACCCCTTTTATACAAATTCAGATCTAATGCCAGTCGTTGATCATGGGAGTTTAAATGATGGCCATCATTACAAATCAACTCAATAGGCCACTCAATGGCTGCAGGCATTGGGAAACAGCCGCAGGAGCAAGTCAGAATCAAGATTAGGGCCAGCATGGGCGCGTCAAGGCCAGCACAGGCGTCTGACGCGGAGCAGGTGAACCACTCCAGGCTTGTGCAAGGGCTAGCCAAGCATTGATCAAGAGTCAGTCGCTGGTCGTGCATGGATCATCGCCCGTATCGCTCAAGGACGGATCGCAGATCGTGCAAGGGCCAATCGATGGATCGGTCGGGGATTTTGATCAAGGATCGATTGAGGATGCAGCGCATCGATCAGGGATTGATCAGTGATCGATTAGGGATTGATTATGGACTGATGCGGGATCAGTCAGGGACTAGTCAGGATAGGGATTGATCAGGGCTGTTCCCAGCAACGCCCTAGTGCATGACACGGCCGAGCACAGACAGTCTTGGACATGCTTTGTCCGTCGGCCGTGTCACTAGGCTCAGGTTCCTTAAGGCACACCCAAGACCTTAGCACCTGTGCCCTAGTCTTCGGCGGTTGTGCCCAAGCTCCAAGACCTTGTCCTAGTGGCTAGATCCAAGACCTCTGCTTGGGCTTGAGTATCCCAAGGCTAGGCACAAGACCTAAGCACTCGAGCTCAAGTTCCATAAGAGGAAAAAAAAAATTTGTCTACATTTTATTAATATTTTTATTCTATGTAAATCCAATTTGATAAAATTTTATTCAAAATATGATGATATAGTATAGGTAACTCACTTATCACATGAATATCGCATGTCTCTTTAGAAAAATAATAGTAAGTTTTCCTATGCAAATGATGGAAAATAATTTCCAGTAGATTTCAATGGAACACCGAAAAATACTACCACTTTCTACGAAAATGACTTAATGAAAGATATCTTCCAAAAATGTCAAAAAATTTTCCATGAAACATGGGGAGCATAAGATGGGAGGCTTTTGCTTCGTCTTTTGCCCATCCGTTACTCCTCTTCTGACTATTTTACAATAGGCCGGCATTTTCCATTCTTCCACGTCTCAAATAAGTTTTATTTAGCTAAATACCGAATTGAGGACTTGTTTAAACTGCGAAGGATCTGACTGGCTACCTTATCTCAGATTTGTGGAATCGTAATACAATATAGGATGGGGATGCCTAGTCAGCATATCAAGTTGAAACGCATGCTGACTTTTAAACCAACCAGACCAGAAGCCTTGGTCAAAGACTCGAAGCCAGTCTCCTAACCCCGGGAACAGAGATGGCAAACGGTAAAGAGTAGCTACCTTCTGATTGCTTTGTCTTGTGCTACTTTAACTTGTAGAGCGGTCGTCGTTTCAACGAATTGGAAGATTCAAAGAGCTGTGTCATGTTGGACTGAGAACCTTGACCCTCGACCTTTTCATCTTATCTTTCTATCGTCTGGCCTCTCTTTTTCCTGTACGGTTGACCGGACCGGTTCTTGGTTCTGGAGTTTGGGAAGTTGATTCTTCCGGGTCTTCTCCATTCCATCCCCATCTCACATAAATAAACAATTGTTGTCTTGTCTGCTGAGCACAATAGTAAACAATTGGCGATATATGGAAACTATCAAACACCGCCTTTCATGGTACTATAACATGGTTTTTCAATGTTCGCGGTCCTTAGTTCTTTGAGAGTACTAATGTAATTTTATATTTTAAGGTCAGCGCGTAGAAAATTGTCTTTCCTTTTCTTGGTCGCCTGCCTAATTTGTTCAAGGAAAAAAAAGAAATCGTCTCGGAGCACATTGGAGTACAAAGTTAAAAAACAGAGAAACCAGCCATTTGAAATATCAATCTCCTAGCCCATACGGTTCTCTCGCATTTCAATGAATATAATTTCCCGAGTCACCCTCTCGGGAGCTTGTGCCATCGAGCCAATTTGCATGCATCTGATACATGTGATATCCGGGGTATATCATAATCATGTCACGCATCGGGTGCGTTTGGTTTAGTATTTTGAAAGTCCATTGAAAAAATGCAAAGCAGTTTAGTCTAAAGGTCTTTAGGCAAATGCAATTTGCCTAAAGTCTTTTGGTAAACTATGCTTTGAAAAGCAATTGTGAGAGAAATGTCGTTTGGTTGAAAACACATTTGAAAAGTCATTTGAGTGATTAATATTTTTTTTTTTTTTTTTTTTTTTTTTAAAATTGAAAAAATAAAATAATGTATGCAACTTTTTGAATATAGTTTTGACAATAATACTAAAAAAATCAAATACATATATATTTTTTTTTCAAAAAAAAAAAGACCAAACCCTTCATTGGAATTTTTTAATTTTTATCTGTTTAAAATTGAAAAAAATAATGTATGCAACTTTTTAAATATAAATTTTGACAATAATGCTAAAAAAATCAAATATATAAATAATTTTTTAAAAAGACCAAAATATATTTAATTTTTGTAGCATTATTTTGGCATTTAAAAAATAATAACAATGGAAAAATCAGAAATTTGAAGAATGAGTGAGAATAGTTTTGGAAGAAAAATTAAGTTTCGGCATTTGGCTAAATGCTAAAAGTTTAATGCTAGTCTCTACTAACATTGGGCTTTCAACTTTCCCAATGCTAACTTTTACTTGAAAGCTACTTCAAAATAATTGTCAAACGGTCCATCATTTCCTCCAAGGGACTTTGTAGGCTTATTAATCGGGGTCCACCTTTAAATTTTAATAGAGGGGGCGATAATAATGTATATCTCATTTTCCATATTTTAACCATAAAAAGGCTCTGCTTTCTTATTTGGACTCGTCCTCATCCCCGTGTGCGTGGACTTGTCTACTTACGATTGTTCATGCTGACCTTAACATTACATCGATATCCGAATATAAATATTCACCAAATATACCACGAATATACATATTCAAAACCAAATATCCTCACTTTTGGTCCTCACTTTTGGACCATGCTATCGCTTTAGCTCTTCTCTTCATTGCCACTTCAATTACTTCAGAAATTCAAATACGTCTTTCAATACGTCAAATTTAAGAAGACGGAAGTACGGACGACAAATGCAATGGAATAAGCTTTCTTTTTCAATTTTTATTCTGTCCATCGTTGGTAAAGATAATATGGGAACGGTTTCAGGCTTGTCGACGGGAGGAGGAGGGCAGCGGCAGGCCAATTGGCCGAGAGGAAAAAGAGAGCCGAGGAAAATTAGGGTTTAGGAGTTCTCTTTTTGTCAACCATTGATCCGATTCCGTGCTTATATCTCGGCTTTTGTCTTGAACAATGTCCCGATGCAGAGATAAATAATGTTACGAATGTCTTGCATGTTGAAAAAATGACGAGGACAAGACTGAGGGCATCCGTGAAGCAAAAGAGAACTTCTTGCAGATTGTGACGTTGATGAAAGGGACGCTCTCCATTTAATTACTTCTAAATAAAGGGAAGGAAACCTTAAGAGACGCATATACAAGTCAGAGACTTGACCTTAACCGGTTCATAAGGTTTTGCAGGTTTTCCATTCCATTCCATGAACCTTTCAATGACTGATCTCATGCATATCCCTGAATTAATCAAAAAATAAAAGTAAAAATGGGGAGGCATGACGAGCCAGGAGGAAAAGTAAGGATTTGAATCCAACCTCATTAATTCCCTGCTTACAAAACAAATCACAGGTGCTTGGAAGGAACCATAGTTAGACGATGAAGCCGGGAACAACTCTTTTCAACTTTGGGTGGAGACGAAATGCTTTTGAAGCGGTCAATTGGTGCGGCCGTGGAGCCGGTGTCAGCCGTCAACGAACTAGAACCCTTTGACAATCTCGGATGGAAATTTATGCGGCCAGCAAATTTTTAAGTTCTTCAGGTTATAAGAAGTTATTCTTGCTTCTGCTTCTCGTTACTCTACCATCAATTGCTCCATATCATAAATTATTCTTAAAAAGCGGGGCTGCCCTCTTATGGATTCACAAGGCTAGCTATAAATGGCAGTAAGATAATAATAATTAAATAAAGAAATAAAGAAAAGGAAAACCCAATTCCGACAGATGATACTGCATTTTCGGTGCGTTCCGCATATTGTAACTTGTGGCTTGTCCGGTTGTAGCAATCAACGGCACGTGACTAGGCACATCTTTGAACCCTAAATTCCCCTGTTCCGTAGGGGAACGGACTACGGGAAAAAGAACCATCGTCAACGTCAAAGAGGCAACTTCCATGTGGAAGCCTCGATTGAGCAATCTCAAGATGCCTAAAAAGAGACTCGGGGCTCCCCGTTACATCTTTTTCTTCCTCCTCCATCAATGCTAAATCCGTTGGAGACATATCGAAATGAATGGTGACCATCGATTCCTAAACTCTCTATAATTTGCGCCATAGCACCATCGATCCATCCATTCTAAAGTCAAAATTACCCGCGTCGCTTAGGGACACACACGCACTATTTTGACATTTCGTTCCCTTGAATATTGGAGCTTGCACACCCACCGTCAGGCGCCTGAAGAAGGTATGTATGCACATCTGACTTTCCTTGGGACTATCTTTGGGTTGGTCAAATATTGTGCCGAGGACCTTCTGGAAGCCCCCTCCATTTCGTACGTGGACAAGCTATTATTTAGAATGAAGGTTTCAACGGAGAAGAAATCGTTTGCGTTTGATTTAGTAATACTTTCAACGCACATGCTCCAATGGGACAAAGTTTTACACCCTTTGCTACATGTTTCCAGGTACGTCATAGGGTGCGTAGATCTTAGCTTTTTTTTAATTTTGAAATTATAAATGGACGTGAATCGATCTCATTGAGAGAAAATTACCAAAAAATTACCACATCAGCATTGACCAGACAGCAGCTAAATTTGATCGGATAGACTGAATTGACACAAACACATATAGTTTAACACTGAATTGGCATAAAAAAATTAAACCTGAATTAGAAAAATTGCAATAGATTTATGGCCATTTTGATAATTTTTCCATCTCATTTAGATACACAATCTTTATTACATTTATGGGTGTACTGGAGAGACGATCTTGACTTTAAATCCACCCCTTATTTCCTGTACATAGTCCAATCAAGTCAATTTTCATCTCTTTGAACAAGAATAGCCAAAAAGAAGGCATTTTATTAATATTACCCTTGCAACCAGAACAATGTTCTTGTATAGTGTAACACTGGGACGAGCTCGCACAATTTTCAAATCTGCCACCTTAGAAAAGTGGCACAACTCCGGCTAGGCCACTTCACCCTTTACCACTTTTTTCACATGCAATCTATACGAACACAAATCATAAGATCGGACGCGTCGACTACAAAACAACACACGGTGCATCGTGGCGAACGTTTGGGAGTTTTTCTTGATACATTTGTTTGGTGTTTCTTAAGATATGTTTACAAGGAACATTAAAACAATCACTTTATTTATTTCGAGCCCCTGTCTTGATTTATGCATGACCACTGCCATGGATTCAATGAAAGATTATAGGAGTAGCGTATATACAGTATGTTGTTGGAAGTCGTGACGAAAGGTCAATGCCTCGTAAAGAAGGGAACTAAACATTTTAACTACTCCTTTTAGCTATAACTACTTCATGCGTGATACTACTATATATACACGTATTTCAGTAGGCAACACGCGATTCATCCGTAAGCACCTCGAGCCAAATCTAATATGTGGCAAATATAATGATACTACATAATTTCTTGGCCTTAATCTAATGCAACAACTAGAGCCTAAGTGATGCTGCTAGATGAATAAGAACACATGATGGTCTTTCACCTTTCAACAAGACCAATCAAATAATCTAATGTGTTTTCAAGGGGAAAATATGCAACCAAGTCTTCTCATTCTTCAACTCACTATTATACCTAACTAGAATTGATTTTGGAAGAAACTTGAATCACTGTGTAATGGGCCATTTGAATATATTTATTGCTCTTTCTTAACTTCATATGTGAGATTCTTTAAATATACAACGTGGAATTCTTCTTCGATTGTATCCGTATCTCACCCATGCAACCTATCAGCTTACTTCAAAGACCATTTCTAAACGATTCTGGTAGATGCCCTTGGACGAGGCCCGATTCCAAACTCCCTCCCATTTTATCAGTGGGTGATGACATGCTTTTTTTTTTTTTTAATAATCGGACCAAATTCTCTTCCCACTTATGTAGACCGTTTCTGCGCGTAAATCGTCTAAAGTAAGGGTTGGTCCCAATGCTTCTAATGTCATCTGCGAAAAGCCAGTAAATTTTCTCCCCTTTCGGGCCCAGCCTTGCCATTATTGGTGGCTTTGACTAGTTCATGTTGTAGTTTGAAGGGCGCAGGATATGGTACAAAACGCTCCAGCTTCTGGGGCCTTTAAAAAATTCGTCTGTGGCTGCCACAGAGGCTCCAAAATTGAAAGACTCGTTCCCACCGCTCAATACCTGGTTCAATATTATATTAGCTGATACAAGCAAATAGTCAAACCTCTTGACTTTGACCTTGAAATTAATCACTCTTTCACTAACTTTGCGTTATAAAGAAGCTTCTCCTATTCCTCTGAAGTGCACTCCTAATGGTGATCTCTTCCCTGAAAAAGAGAGAAAATAGCTATAGGGCGAAAAAGGAAAATGACATCATTGGATGCAGCGAACGCGAAACCAGATGATGAAGTTCCTCTGCCGGGTTTTCGATTTCACCCGACGGATGAAGAGCTGGTAGGGTTTTATCTGCGCAGGAAAGTTGACAAGAAGCCCATGAAGATCGACCATCTCATCAGCCAGATCGATATCTACAAATATGACCCCTGGGATCTCCCAAGTATGACTCTTCTGTTTCTTGCTGGTGATCTTTCAATTCCGACGACACACGAAGTGAAATCCTGGATCGTTTTCTAGTCTCTATTCTATTAGTTTCTTGATGATTTCATATATTCATCATCTACAGTTTTAAGGTTTTTGCGTGGCTGGTGGACTTAACAGGATAATCTAAGGTTAACTTGCAGACTAATGAAAATATGGTGGACAATAATATACCGTCATGCTGAAGTACTTTGAAAACAGATAGTTTTTTTGCTAAAAGACTGGGCTAATAGAGAGAAAAACCCTAATTTTAGTTGAGATGCGGTTCTTGAAGATCACACGCGCTATTTCCAACCAGATCAACCGTCTCATGAACTTACCAATAGTCAAGAAAGCTATATTGTTTGATTGAACTTTATGTAACTATCTTATACTAGCTGAGTTCCAAAACAAATGTAATCTTTCTTTCATTTGAAGCTCGCAGTTGAAAGTGTTAAGAGATGACTTCATAACCATGAGGCAAGTTTGTATTCTGTAATTTCTACCTGCGATATGTCCTTATTATTCATGATCACCTTTGAATGTTTCTAAGTTTCAAAAAGCCCCCAAAATCAATAGAGATAACAAGTAGTCTAACTGTTGTAGTCTCGACAGATGTTCAGATAAATAATAAAGGTTTAGCAATTTTTTTTATTTCTCCGCAATAAATATCCATGCCCTTCGACCGGTTTCAAAGGATGGCTGGGTAAAAAACTAGTGGTATTGTATCCAATAGCCTTTCTGGGGTTATCCATTCTGATGGAAATGATGATGATATATTTCTAGAACAATTACATGATTATATGAGATCTATCTATTCTCACTGAAGTAGATTTTCATTTGCAACAGAAGCAAGTAATACAGGAGATAAGGAGTGGTACTTCTTTTGCAAGAGGGGAAGAAAGTACAGGAACAGTATAAGACCTAACCGAGTCACGGGGTCTGGCTTTTGGAAAGCAACTGGCATCGACAAACCTGTGTACTCTCATGGAGGAGAAGGCCATGAGTGCATTGGACTCAAGAAGACGCTTGTGTATTATCGTGGATGCGCTGGGAAAGGAACCAAAACCGATTGGATGATGCATGAGTTTCGTCTTCCCGTTGATAGCCCTAGCCCCAACAGTAACATCATCGATAAATCCATTGCTCAAGAAGCTGTAAGTATCAATGTAATCTGGCCAGAATCTCGATCCTCTTGGCTAAACCAAAGTTTCAAACGTGCAAGAGCTTCGAGCTCAAAAAGGGTTAGATTTAATATTTTGTTTCCATTTAGACAACTGAAAAATAAAGCAAGGGTTATTAAGACTAGCTTACAAAATACTAAGTGATGCAACAAACTTCAAAGAGGTGTGGAAAAAGGTTCATTTGTTCAAATATTCGCTGGCAATCTCTACGGTTTTATTGTATCAATCTAGTGGAAGATTGCTGGTATTCTTCTTAACTAGTTGACTTCATGGAGTTGTTCATACAATTGAGCTTCTGATTAATTTTGCATGAAATTGCAGGAAGTTTGGACAGTATGCCGAATCTTCAAGCGAAACGTCTCGTACAAGAAGTACACCCCCGATTGGAGAGAGCTACCAAGCAAACAAGCTACAGCAAAAGTGGGGGATACAAGCAGCTCTAAAACATGCAGTGTGGAGTGCAGTGACCAGGAAAGTTACATCAACTTCGGTGCTCCTGTAAATGTTATCAACTATCATCAAAACGAAAAGAAGCCAGTCGTGGTTGGTCATCATTCAACCGAGAAGAACCAGGATCAAATGCAATTAGGTGCCTTAGGAGCATTCAGTTCGACTTCTTACTTGCAAGCTCCATCCGGAGCCTCGTCTTCCAGCCATTTTAGCTCGGATGTGATGGAGCACCTCAATTATGAGAACTGGGATGAGCTTAGATCTGTCGTAGAATTCGCTTTTGATCATCATCATCAGTAGTCTTTGCGCTTGTATATACACATATGTAGCTTAAATCATAATTTCGCTGGCCTTGCTTAGTACACAAAAGTTTTTAATGAGGTTGTGTTGTGCAGGATCATTACAATCTGAATCTTATATACTTAGCTTTGCTGTTATGCATGTTTTGAAGCATTGTTATTATACTTGCTCATGAGCTTCACCTGATTTCTGAATGGTGGCTTGGCTCCCTGATCTTGAAAGATATCGATTGTTTCTGACTTGTTGCTGTTCCACTAATATTTGATTTATTTTTAGATTATGGTAGGTCATGATTGATGACTCTCTTCCATATACCTTTATTGCAGAATTTTATTGTTTGGTGCTCAAATTTTGGATTTTTTTTCCGTGCTAGTAAATTTTAGTATGTGTCGGAAAATATAAAAAACATTGTCAATAAAGATCGATGGCCCTCTTCCTAGTAATTTATTGGTAACTCATCCACATTGTTATGAAATTGACAACTTTTTTTATATTTCGCAAGGTAAATTTTTTTGTATTAATTTACTAATTTTTATAAGTATAACTTATAAATGCATGAAATTTATAACTTTAATATAAAATAACAACTCAAATTAGAGTGATTAACCAAATTTTATTAGACTAAATTCCAACTGGACTGGGATTACCAACTCTAATTTGCATGACTCACCTTTTTTTTTTTTAACTCTTATATTCATAAATCTTCTTAGAGATTAACTAGCAAAATTAGCATGAGTCCTCAACTTTTCTCTGATTAAGTTATCAATTAGTTTTTGGTTATCAATTCTTATTTGAGTTACTTAACAAGTTATTTATTTTTCTTAGGAAAAATTTCTTTTGAATAACAACTTTTCTCATCATTTACCAATTCTTGTTGTACCTTTTTTTAATTGAACCTTATATATACTGACTTATTAAAATTACTTTCTTTAATTTAGCAGCTTTTCTAAGTTTTTACAATTAAATTATCAACTATTTTTTAGTTACTGACACTTTATTTTTTCTGATAAATCAACCTTTTATTGAATTACTTTATCGGCAATAATATCGGTAAGTCCCTAAATAA
The DNA here is from genome assembly GCA_014182515.1 of Eucalyptus microcorys. Taxonomy (NCBI): domain Eukaryota; kingdom Viridiplantae; phylum Streptophyta; class Magnoliopsida; order Myrtales; family Myrtaceae; genus Eucalyptus; species Eucalyptus microcorys. The sequence goes on along the minus strand of CM024567.1, from coordinate 12,128,645 downwards.
AGGTTAGTAATTTTACATAGTTGGTAAATACGGGAGTTGATAAGAGATTGAATAAAAGTAGTAAACAATAAGAGAAGTTAGAAATTCCAGAAGTTTGTCATTTAAAAGTTAATCAAATAAACTCTAATAACTAATTTAAATATGAGTTGATAACAGAAAATTACTTGATATTTAATTATAAAAAGAGGGTTGTTAAAGTAAGGCAAATGAAAGTGGTAAGTCAATAAAAATTTTAGTAAACCAAGGAAAAAAAAAGTTGATAGGCAACTCAAATAAAAAATTTGTTACACATAATTGCGCGTTAACTTAATCGAAGAAAATTTGTTATAAAATCTATGAAATCAAGAGGAATTGACCAAATAAACTCCGTAACCAACTCATATAAAAATTAGCAACGCAAAGCCTGTTATTAACTTAATTTATGTCGATCACTCCAATTGATGTTAGTAATTTTTAAAAAGAATGAAAAATTAAACGAGTTCGTAAGCATAACATATAAAAGTTGATGATGTAACTTGGTAATCAATTTAAATGAGACTTAGGGCGCGCATGACAAAATTTCTAGAATAGAAATGCGTTTGATAACTATTCAGAATTTCTATTTCTAGAGTAAAAATTCATTTGATAAGAGAATAAAATTTCTATTTCTAGGAGTGGCGATGGCCAGCATTTGGTGGTTGAAGTCTAACGTCCGACAATTGATGTCCGGCATTCGGCGATCGACGGTGGGTGGTCGGAGTCCGGCATCCGGCAGCCAACGTTTGGAGTTTGGCGTCTGGCATCCGACGTTTAGAGTTTGGCGACCGGCGGCTAGCGGCGGGTGGCCAAGCTGGAGTTTGACGGCTAGTGATAGGTGGCCAACGGCCGAAGTCCGACAGTCGGCAACTAGCAGTTAGCGGCGAGTGGCCAATGGCCAAAGTCCGATAGCCGGTGGCGACTAATGGGTGGTCGGCGGGGGACGTTTGGTGGTTGACGGTGGGCCTCCGATGTCCGGTGGTTGGCGATGAGTGGCCAACAACCGACAGGCGTCCAACATTCGGCGGTCGACGATCGATGACAAGCAACTAGAGTCCAATGGCTAACTGCCGGCATTCGGTGGCTAACGGTTGGTGGCGAGCGGCTGATGGCTGGGGCTGGTGGCAGGCGTTCGGCATCCCATGGGCAAGTGAGTGGGCGATGGGTGATGACGAGAATGAACAATCAAGAAAGTTTTGATTTCTCATTTCTGTTTTAGAAATAGAAAAACTAAAAATTTTAACTTCTATTTTTACTCAAAATCTATTTCTGGAATATAAATTTGTTTTAGAAATAGAAAAATGAAATTATTTTACCAAACGGATTTATGTTCTAAACCTGTTCCAATGAATAATGAAATAGAGAAATAGAAAAATAGAAACGTTGTCATGTGTGCCCTTAGTAAACCAAAACTAGTTAGTAACCTAATGGGAGTATAAATGGTAAGTCACACTGATAAAAAATTAGTAGATCTATTTAATAGTTAAAAATTGTAAGGTGTTTGTAAAATAAACAAAGAAAAGTTAGTAACGATGATAAAAATTGATAAATTGAAAAGGAACTAAATACAAGTTGATAAGTAATTCAAGGAGGAGTTGGTGATTAAAAAAATAGATGTTAATTTAATTAGGAAAAAGTCAATATGTCACTCAAATAAAAAGTTGATAAATAGAATTGGAAAATTTAACGAGTTAATAAGGAAAAAAAAAAAAAAGTTAATAACTTATAATCTATGGAAACAAAAAAAGTCGGTGAGTAACATATAATCTATCGAGATATCGGGCGATGGGAATTTCCTCTACTAACAAAATTTTGATATCTACCAACTCAATCAAAAATCACCATAGGAAAACACATCTATTTCCTTAGAATGAAATAGTAAAATTAGGGGCGATTGGTTCTAAGGTTAGTCGATTTCCACCTTGAAACTTGGAATCAAATTAGACAAGGTTAGTTTTTTGTTTGTGGAGCCGGGGATTGACTCATTAGGTCTCAAAATCAATGATCTCTTTTTGTTCTTTTTTTTTTTTTTTTTTTTTGGTAAAGATCTTTTCTTGTTTCTTCTATTCCCTAAAAGTGGGAGTTTCCCAACATTATAAGAAAAAAACAATTAACTAATTAGAGTTTGCTCCAAAATAAAAATTAATAAATCATGGTCCATCGGTCAGTCCAATTCGATTCCTTATGTCAAACCGATCCTCCCAGAACAGGTCGGATCGGTCCGATTCCCAGATTAAATCAAGACTGATGCACACTTCTAAGTAGAACCATCTATCAATAAAATCTTCGCTTCGTGAGCTAAAGGGGGGGAAAAAAAAAGGAGAGGAGAGAAGTGGACTTTGCCCTAAGCAAGCATCCCAAAAGAATGTATATATTGCGTGGGTCGAAAGCGAGGATGGGCTTCAAAAGAGAATATCTAAAACTGGAAACTGGGCTCGGTGGCGAGAGAGATCCCCCCCAAATCATGGGGCCCAAAGCAAAAACGCAGCGGATGACGAGAGAGGAGGATTAGGGTTTTAGGAAGAGGCGGCATATCCGTCGCACATCCTCTCGGTATCCACCTCCCCACTATATAAAGCTACACCCTGTGGCTCGCAGCATCGCCTCCACTCTAGCCGCTTCTCTCTCTCTCTCTCTCTCTCTCTCTCTCTCCTCTACCTGGTACCTCCTCTACCTGGTACGCTTTTCTCTCTCTCTCTCTCTCTCCTTCCTTCCTTTTCGTCGCTGGATGTTAAACGGATCTCCCTGTTTTCTCCGTCTTTGTCGTGTTTTTTGCTTCAGCCATTGAATCTCTGCTGGTTTGGCCTCTTTTTCCTTCCTCTGTGTTATGCGGTGTGTTGTGTGGTTATATGGATCGGATTGACCGTCGGAGCCTCTCCTGCGGTTTAGCTTGTTTGGATCTGATGCCTCGCGTGTTTTCTGATGCTGTGATTTTGCGAGTTTTTACGATAAAGCTTGGTCCTTTAGATTGCCCTAATTATGCCTATCCGTTAATCGGGTCTTTTCCGTGTTGTGGGATCTGGAATCTTGTGCCTTTTGCTGCTTTTCATGTTCCTTCACCTGACGATAGTGGTTAGGGTTTCTAGCTTATTGGCTGATCTGTTCCCTTTTCTCTCTGTCGAGTTCTTTTATGGCCGATTGTTCGACCAGAAGTATTGAAAAAAAAAAAAAAAAAAAAAGCTTTTTGTCGAATAGTTTCGTCTTGTGATTTTAACGAGCTTTATTGGCTTCGTAAATTCCGAAACTTTAATTTGTTTTTTTTTTTCTTTGGGTTACTGTTTTGGCCTCCCGGATATCACACTCGTTCGATATCTTGACATGACTGCAGTGTGTTCTATTTCGATGTTTATGTGGTTGCTCTTTATTTTGACCTTGTCTCGATATGCGTCGCTAGTGAGCACTTTGATGTTAGATCCTGTGGGTAGTAAAAAGCGAGTGTATGGAGATATATTTTGCGTGTGGTTCTGGGACTTTTGCTGTTCCTATTTATTATTAAGTTCACCCGATATCGTTCGATCTCCTTGTCTTTGCAGATTTCTTCTATTTTTTGTGGAGGAGTGCCTTTTAAGAACCAGTCAAGATGGTGAGTTCAGTGTAAATTTATTGTTTTCTTTTTTCTGGAAAATAATCCATTAACTGTTGATGTTTCTGTTTGGGTGCACGACTGAATGCTGTCTTTTTGGTGGTTGCAGGTGAAGTTCACAGCTGATGAGCTCCGAAGAATCATGGACTACAAGCACAACATCCGTAATATGTCTGTCATTGCCCATGTTGATCACGGTATGTTTCCCATGGTCAATTGTTTTGACAGTGTGGATTGCCTCTCTTTAACAGTTAACTAGTTTTTGAATCAATTTCACGAATTATCTCGTGTTTCACCAGTTGTTTCTTTTTAGTTAGAATACACTGTCGGTGTCCTCAACATACTAGCCCTAGTTGATAAAGAATTTCTCTGTTATCTTTTCTGTATATCTCCTCTGCACTTAATTTGACTGAGGTGATCTTTTTTTTGACTTTGCAGGGAAATCCACACTCACTGATTCCCTTGTGGCTGCTGCTGGTATTATTGCCCAGGAAGTTGCTGGGGATGTTCGTATGACAGATACTCGTGCAGATGAAGCCGAGCGTGGTATCACGATCAAGTCTACTGGAATTTCTCTTTACTATGAAATGACTGACGCTTCCTTGAAGAGCTACACGGGAGAGAGAAATGGCAATGAGTATCTCATCAACTTGATCGACTCACCTGGGCACGTGGACTTCTCTTCTGAAGTCACAGCTGCCCTCCGAATTACTGATGGTGCGTTAGTGGTTGTGGACTGTGTTGAGGGTGTCTGTGTCCAAACAGAAACTGTTCTTCGTCAGGCTTTGGGTGAGAGGATCAGGCCTGTCTTGACTGTCAACAAGATGGACAGATGCTTCCTCGAGCTGCAGGTTGATGGAGAGGAGGCTTATCAAACCTTCCAAAGAGTTATTGAGAATGCCAACGTCATTATGGCCACGTATGAGGATCCCCTTCTGGGTGATGTCCAGGTGTACCCAGAGAAAGGAACTGTTGCTTTTTCTGCTGGTCTGCATGGTTGGGCCTTTACTCTCACCAATTTCGCCAAAATGTATGCCTCCAAGTTTGGTGTTGACGAGTCAAAGATGATGGAACGTTTGTGGGGTGAGAATTTCTTCGATCCTGCCACCAAGAAATGGACTACCAAGAACACCGGTTCTGCAACATGTAAGCGTGGATTTGTCCAGTTCTGCTATGAGCCGATCAAGCAGATCATCAGTACATGTATGAACGACCAGAAAGACAAGCTGTGGCCCATGCTGCAGAAGCTTGGGGTCACCATGAAGTCTGATGAGAAGGACTTGATGGGTAAGGCATTGATGAAGCGTGTGATGCAGACTTGGCTTCCTGCAAGTACTGCTCTGCTGGAAATGATGATATTCCACCTTCCATCTCCTTCTAAGGCTCAGAAATATCGTGTTGAGAACTTGTATGAGGGTCCCCTTGACGATCAATATGCCACTGCTATTAGGAACTGTGATCCCGAGGGACCTCTCATGCTCTATGTCTCCAAGATGATTCCCGCTTCTGATAAGGGAAGATTCTTTGCTTTTGGTCGTGTTTTCTCTGGCAAGGTGTCTACTGGTCTGAAGGTCAGGATCATGGGTCCCAACTTTGTCCCAGGTGAGAAGAAGGATTTATATGTGAAGAGTGTCCAGAGAACTGTTATTTGGATGGGAAAGAGGCAGGAGACTGTCGAGGATGTGCCATGTGGTAACACTGTGGCTATGGTTGGTCTCGATCAGTATATCACAAAGAATGCAACTTTGACGAATGAGAAAGAAGTCGATGCCCACCCCATCCGTGCCATGAAATTCTCCGTCTCTCCAGTCGTGCGTGTTGCTGTTCAGTGCAAGGTGGCTTCTGACCTTCCCAAGCTCGTGGAAGGACTTAAACGTTTGGCCAAGTCGGATCCTATGGTGGTATGTAGCATTGAGGAATCTGGCGAACACATCATTGCTGGTGCTGGAGAGCTCCATTTGGAAATTTGCCTGAAGGATTTGGTGGATGACTTCATGGGCGGCGCTGAGATTGTGAAATCTGATCCAGTTGTGTCTTTCCGTGAAACTGTCTTGGAGAAATCGATCCGTACTGTCATGAGCAAGTCGCCCAATAAGCACAACAGGCTGTACATGGAGGCTCGACCTTTGGAGGAGGGGCTTGCAGAGGCCATTGACGACGGGCGTATTGGCCCTAGGGATGATCCCAAGGCTCGTTCGAAGATCTTGTCTGAAGAGTTTGGCTGGGATAAGGATCTTGCCAAGAAGATTTGGTGCTTCGGTCCTGAGACCACTGGACCTAACATGGTGGTTGATATGTGTAAGGGTGTTCAGTACCTCAATGAAATCAAGGATTCTGTGGTCGCTGGTTTCCAGTGGGCATCAAAAGAAGGTGCTTTGGCTGAGGAGAATATGCGTGGTATTTGCTTTGAGGTCTGTGATGTGGTTCTGCATGCTGACGCCATTCACAGAGGTGGTGGCCAGGTCATTCCAACTGCTAGGAGGGTTATCTATGCTTCGCAGTTGACAGCCAAGCCCAGGCTTCTTGAGCCTGTCTACCTTGTCGAGATCCAAGCTCCGGAGCAGGCCCTTGGTGGTATTTACAGTGTCCTTAACCAGAAGCGTGGGCATGTGTTTGAGGAGATGCAGAGGCCTGGAACCCCTCTGTACAACATCAAGGCCTACCTGCCTGTTATTGAGTCCTTTGGTTTCTCAAGTACATTGAGAGCTGCAACCTCTGGGCAGGCATTCCCTCAGTGTGTCTTTGACCATTGGGATATGATGATGTCTGATCCTCTGGAGTCTGGGTCTCAGGCAGCTCAGCTGGTTACTGATATCCGCAAGAGGAAGGGCTTGAAGGAGCAGATGACCCCGCTGTCAGAGTTCGAGGACAAGCTGTAATTGCAGGATGGATTGATGAAGCAGTGTCCGTGGCTCCGTGAGCTAGTTCTCTTTTCTTGGATACTGTCCCTTGTGTAGTAGTAGTCCCAAACTTTCAAGTTTAATTGCTCTGCTTGTCGTCATGTTTGAGTTTTGAACATTGTCCTGGTGTCTCGAGAGGTGCAATTTTTATTCTCATAGGTGGTTTTGCTTGATTTAAAAGTTCATGGTGCGCCATAATGTACCAAGATCCAACGCAACATATATTGTTAACTCTCCTACCAGAGTATTTTTGCTTCTAGAGAGGTTTATTATTATGAATAAGTTTTCTTTTGTTCTCCATAAATTTCTGCATAAGAAGCGTGTCTTTCTCGAGAGTTTTTAGAGTTGAAAACGATTGATGTCTGAGTCATCAGCCCTGTCGCGGGACTCATGACCAAGAGCGAATCCATGTTTTTTGTGATTGACCAGTTGTCGAGGCGAAACCAATTTGAGATGTGCGTTCGACGAGAAGCATACCCCATGTTACTAAAAAAGCGTATCAACGTCTCTTGCTTCCCTTTCCTTTCCTAATCGTTGTTGATGATGCGTTTCAATTCAGGACCCAACTTTCTCTTATGCGTGGCTGCAACGAATTGTGAGGATGCAAAAGAGAAACCCACAAACAAGCGTGCAGAGGGCCAGGATAAACAGGATTGTGAGCTCAGCCCTTGCCTTCTAAATAGCAAAATATCTCCCGCCAAATAAAAGAATGATAAAAAGGACGACCCCCGAGGAAATTGCGTACCCAATTTGCCAGAATACGGTTTGTTATAACGGGACTTGACCGACCAATTATTCGGTAAATCCTCGAGTCCTGACGGGTTCAAGAGCAAGGGTTTTAACTAAACGACATGGTCTCACAAACAAGAACGGGCAAATGCATGCTCAATAGGCATTAAGTTCCTCAATAAGTTGTTCATATAACAAGCAAACTACTTTAACTCCCCAAAATTGGGTTCGGGACCGATGCCAAGGATGACTCAAATTCCCATTCAACACGGTTGGCTGGTCCACATCTCCACATTCCTTAAAATGTTTCATATTTGGCCAGAGCAGAGTTGTGGTGCTTTCTAGTGTCACAAGTCACGCCATGCCCCCGCATCATGATTTCTCTGATCCCTCTGACTTGGACCGCTTAGACTTTTTCCTTGACGGTTGTTCTCCGGATGAAGCAATGTATGTTTGCGGGTTGATGTTCTCAATGGACTTTTGCATGCCAAAATCCTTCACCTTTTTCTGCAGTCATTGTTGTACCGGATGTCAAATTAATCTAGAAAACTGCATAAACCATGACAGAGGTGTTTCTATATACTATGAAGGCATTCATTTGATTCCCCCTCAATAAGAGCACATAAATCTTCAGAGGTCCTATAAAACAGGTGCAATTATAAAATGTAACTTCACAACCAACTCAACTCTAGCGTTACCTTAAGGGACTTGGCAATGGCAGCAACATCAGTTTGATCACCTCCAGCTTGGGCAGAATCTTTCTTAACTAGTTCCTGTTGTCGCAAAACCACCATCAACAATTCCATATACAAAATTCTAACAAGAGACTGACAGGAAATGGAATGGCCTCATCTTAAAAGACCAGGTAAAAACTGTCTTGAGTCGAACCTCGGGGGGCATAAACGCAGCTTCTCTTTTCCTTTTGTTTTCAGCAGTTTTTTCAGCTTGCTTCTCCTGCTTCTCTCGCCATTGCTTTTCAGACTTCCTTTTGTCGCTTAAGAAATATTCACCACTCTCCAGTTGCAAATCAATCTGGCAACATAATCGTATATTAAGCAAATGAAGATAGGACAACAGATAAGACTGAACAAGTGGAGTTCAGCACTGGTCCAGGGCCAACCAATCTGTTCAAAGATAATTAGCAATTGCACAGGGATACACACACATCAATCTGGTCAAAAAGCCAAGTAACCAACAGCCTACGTGGAGCCCTCGATAAATCATGTCAAATTTCAAAAACATTTGTAATGATACATCCTGATTTTTTGTACATCAACAATATTTTAGATGTTGCATATCACAAAGAATAATCTCACCTTACTAGGTGGCTGAGGAGGAGGAAATGGAGTATACGGTTTCTTCTCTTTACTCTTAACCTTCTTCTGTTTGACATTCTTCCTGAAAATTGTGACCCCAGATGTTAAAAAACATCACAAGAACATTGGATGGTGGAACACCGAATATAACTCGTTAGTGGAAACGAAAGAAGAGGAAATCATACTTCTTGAACTTCGGAAGAAACCTATCCCAATTTTCATTAGCAAGTGCGGGATCTCTTTCAAGTTCCTTCTTCACCATGAGAACCTAACATAAAAGGGAGAAGGAGAGAGCGCAAAATAAGTTCTGATGACAATAATAGCTAAAATCACATCACCTGTTACCTTTATGTGGTACAAAGGATGCATTTTGTTCTGGATGCAGTCCTCTACAATCCTCCTGACTTGTTTTAATCCCTTAAATGACCCCATCGCAGCAACCGTGTTTCCCTACAATTATAAAGGCAAAATGAAAAAGTGTTTCTACTGCACCTAAGAGGTGCAGACACTGTCAAAGAGCATGCTAATTGGAAAACAAAAACAATTAATTACCTGTACAAGTATATAGCAGCCGGTCACAATTTCAAGAGCCTGCACACCAAGTTACAGATTAAGAGACATAAGCCAAAAAGAATTTTAAAATCATACACAGTACTTGAAAGGGAATTCTAATGTAATATGGTTAACCAATGGCTTCAGCATGAAAATAAACCAATCATTCAAACATCCCCCCAAATAATCTTCTTTATCGTTCAAGCTTAAGCTCTTGAATTTTCAAATACTGAGGAGGACAGACAAATTCTATCATTCAAACAGGCCGAAATCATATACTGATATACCTTCAGAGTGGACGAATTGGGGCCTACAAGATGCTGTCTCCGTTTAACAAATCGCTCCTGCATAAGCCACACGACGCCAATAAGAATCTCACATGTAGGTATAAGTTCGACATGGTGCTAAGCAACACGTTTACCAAGCCTGATTCCAGGAAAATAAAAACTAAGCAGGGTCTACCAATAGTATTTCAAGCACGTCATGCAAGAATGAATCGTCATAGCAACTTCCCACTTTCATTCTTTAAAGAACCAACAAGTATCTGGAATCTTTCAACAACCAAATTACAGAAAACTAAAGGAAAGAAGTTCTTATTTTTCTTCCCCTTTGATCGCAAGGCCTGAAGCGCGACAGTGGTTTATAACCACGAGTGAATTCTCTCAAATTGACATGCACAGAGCCAATAAACCACAAGATCAAGCCATTGAACATTGAAATGAATAAATATGCATCCATGATCAATTGTTCAACGGAGATGTACTACTTAAGACATACAAGCTGACATTCAAGCGCGCTTCTCTGGTTTATTCAAAGTCCAAAAAAGGCTGGGGAGAACTCAACGATAAAAAAAGAAAAGATGGACATTCTTCCAACAGTCATGCCCAAGAGGTAAATTTGCCAGTTATCAACATATTGGCACCTAGGATGGAGGCCTTCTTTCAGATATTCGCTGCTTTGTTCGCGAAACAAAAGATACATCAGCATCACGCACCTTATTCCGGACCAAGTTGCCAATTTTGATAATATCACATTGCACCTCATCATCTAGTATCTTTATGGCCTGCGCGAATGGAAGAACCGTTCGACATAAGGGCTCAGAGGAATATCATCAGTTCGATTGCATACCGAGAAGGATGTCTTATGGAGCGAAAGAAGAAGGGGATGACAAAAAAAAAAAAATCCATACTTGAGGGGCGGGAACACTTCTAGAGAGGAGCTTGATGAGGTCTCTAGCTTTGATGATGATATAGGGGTCCCTCGTCTTCCTGGTAGTCGAGACCGCCATCGACCCTTCAACCTAAGCACATCATAGGATAATCATGCGCGGTTGAAGCGGGAGAAGAAGGAATGAGGGGAAGGGGAGGAAGGGGTGGGGGGGGACTCACGAGGTTGAGCTCGCAGGCGACGCCGTACTCTTTGAGGGCGGACTTGACGAGGGGCCAAGCTTCTTGGAGGTACTTCTCGCGGTACTGCGGGAACAGGGTGGAGAAGGAGCTGACCTCCAGCATGCCCCCCTCGTTCCACGACGGCTCGAACTTCTCGATCTTCCAGCGGTCGATGTTGGGGTCCTCGTCCCACGGCTTCGGCTTGTCGTGCTTCCCCTTCGTCTTCCCCTTCTTCGTCTGCTGCTGCTGCTCTCCCTCCTCCGCCGCCATTCTCGCAGACTGGTCTGCCAAGGGAGGAGGCGTTCCGGTCTTACGTCGACGGCCGCCGCGCAGGGATGCGCCTAAAAGGGTAGGGCTTGGCTTGGGCTTGGGCTTGGTCTTGGGTTTGGGCTTCACAGGCTCAAGAACGAAGCCCATTCTACTAAACTCGCTAACCGTTGGGCCTGCACGGCCCATTCCGACACCCAGACTCCTTTCTTCCTCCTCTCTTCTCCAGTTCTCCCTTTGCTCAGCCGTCTCTACTCTCCATCGTCTCACTTCACTGCAAAGCAAGAACCCTAGCTAGACCGGCGGAGTCTGCCGAGAGTTGTCGTCCGATCATCTCTCTCGGCCGCGGAGTTTCGATAATGGCGAGAAAGCGAAAGCAGGAGCCAACCCCGAGCGCTTCCGCCGACGCAAGTCAACCGCCGAAGAGGCAGCAGCAACAACAGCTGATAAAGCAAGAACAGCAGGAGGCTGCGGCCCGAGAACAGCACACCGTTGAGTATATAGAAATCGAAGAAGAAGTCGAAGAAGAAGTCGAGGAAGAAGTAGAAGAAGAAGAAGAAGAAGAAGAAGAAGAAGTTGAGGAAGAGGAAGAGGGGGAGGAAGAAGGGGAGGAGGAGGAGGAGGAGGAGGAGGAGGAGGAGGAGGAAGGGGAGGAGGAGGACAATCAGACCGCTAATGAAGACGACGACGACGACGAACCCATACAGAACCTTCTGGAACCATTCAGCAAGGACCAACTCATCGCTCTGCTCTTTGAAGCGGCAGCTCAACATCGGGACGTGGCTGATCGAATCCGCCAGATGGCCGATGTGGATCCAGTGCACCGTAAGATATTCGTCCACGGCCTTGGATGGGACGCCACTGCGGAAACCCTAACCAGCGCATTCAAACAATACGGTGAAATTGAGAACTGCAAGGCCGTCTGTGATAAGGTCTCCGGCAAATCGAAAGGATACGGTTTCATCCTTTTTAAAACGCGCCGCGGCGCACGCAATGCCCTGAAGGAGCCCCAGAAGAAGATTGGGAATCGCATGACTGCGTGCCAGTTTGCGTCCATTGGCCCCGTGCCTACTCATGCGGGAGCGCAGTCAGCCCCTTTGCAGCCGCCGCAGCAGCAGCAAGTGTCTGAGTATACGCAGAGGAAGATTTATGTGAGTAACGTTGGGGCAGACTTGGATCCGAAGAAGTTGACTGAATTCTTTGCAAAGTTTGGTGAGATTGAGGAAGGGCCATTGGGGCTCGACAAGTTGACAGGAAAGCCGAAAGGTTTTTGCTTGTTTGTGTATAAGACGGTTGAGAGTGCCAAGAAGGCTTTGGAAGAACCGCATAAGAGTTTCGAGGGTCATATGTTACATTGCCAGAAAGCTGTTGATGGACCAAAACCTGGGAAGTCTCAGCATACGCAACATCAGAATGCAAACAACCAATCCCAAAGGAATGACAGTGCAGGGTTTGCAGGTGCAGCTGCTGCAGGACTTGGGCAATTGAACCCTGCAGGAATTGGGTTTGGCCAGGGAGCTGCAGCTGCACAAGCATTGAACCCCGCACTCGGGCAGGCGCTTACTGCTTTGCTTGCGACTCAAGGTGCTGGATTGGGGCTAACAAACTTGTTAGGAACTCTAGGATCAGCCGCGGCTGTTAATCCAGCTGTGCCGCCTGCTGGTCATGGATTGCAGGCAGCCTACGGAAACCAGATGAACATTAGCCCTGGACTAATTGGAGGAGGATATGGAAGTCAAGCTGGATATGCAAACCAGCAAATGGGTCAAGGTGCAGGTAGTAGAGGGCATCATGCCGGACAGTTTAGTGGCAGTGGACCATATATGGGTGGTCATTAGACCCTGAGAGGTATGAATATGGGTTACTTTTTTCGATAGCCTTACATCTTTTGTTGAATTAATCATATGAGCGATATAAAAGTCTAATTTTTTTGACAGTTTAGGAAGTGATAAGGTCTAATTTTAATGTTGCTTGATAACTTAAGTGAGTACAGAAAGGTAAATTTTAGTTTATTATAGGGTGCTAGGAATGTGACAGATAGGCAGCCCATGTATGAAAAAAGCTTAATACCCCCAAAAAGGAGCTCATCGCTATGTCTAGCAATTTGTTCACACCAATTAATAATTTTCCTATGACATAATGGAAAATTCTAAACCTGTGTACCTGCAATTTAACTAGTGCAAGATTGTTCCTGCTCAGAGTGTCCGGGTTCCCCCTTCCCTTCAAACCCAAATGAGGAGAGACTGCGAAATCCTTCTCAAACAAATGGATCCGTGAACCCTGCCATGCCCAAATTTCATTGTTTAACAGAACCTTAAACCAGTTGAAGCAAAGATTGCTGTCCAAGTAGATTAAGCGAATTTTTAACTGCAATTGACCCCCCTCTGTAATATGGATAGGAATCTGCTCCCAAGTAGCCTCTTGCACCAAAAAGGAGACCTATGTGAAATAAGTGCATGCTTGCCACCTGAACCCTCAATTTCTTCCAAAATTTTGTAAAATAATTTCATGGAAAGGCTCTAGAAGTTTTATCGTTGGTTTCCTTTCAAATGTGGGTGAGAATGTTTTTTGGGATGTTCTTTGGGGGGTGGCATGGGGGTTAGGTTGAAAGAGTTTAAGATAATTTTTGCCATTAACTTGCATCCAACATTCCATTCCCATCCTGGCAAAAGTTTCCTTCATAAACCAGATATATTTGCTGAGAACTCTTAAGAAAATAGAGGAAAATTTTGCTTGGTAGATAAGCAGACCAGACATTAGGTAGCAACTTCATGATTCATGGCATACATCTGATTGGATTGATTGGGAAAGGACAAAGCATTCCTATAAAATAAGCTATTTTAGAAATGCTCAGGAGCTCCTTCCTTACAAGTCTAGCTAGCCTCCATGTTCAGTCCTCTAGGACTATTATGATTTGAATTCAGCATGTAAATAGCGATCTTCTATTGGTTAGTTTGATTGATAAAAGGTGCATCTTTCCTTTTAACTAAGGATAAAGTCCATACTATTGGTCATCGCTGTTGTCTTTTCTGAATTCTATAAGGTTATTTGTTAAGAGTGTTTTATTCACAACATACTTCACATATATTCACTTTTTTCCTAGTACTGTTAATTTTTGCCTCGCATTTTTTGTTAAATAAGGTTGAGCTAGAATGGTAGAATTGGTTCATTTGATATGGTATGGCTGCTTTCTGCTTACTATGCTCAGTTTTTTTTTTTTTTTTTTTTTTTCTTGAGGTTTTCCTTGAAAGCTTACTGTCAGTTTGGTTGAGAAACAAGCTATAGCAATCATTTTAAGAATGGTATAGCTGATATCGATATTGTTTCCTATGCTGATATCCTCTCGAGACTACTTTAAAGTGGTTGTGCCCATTTGTTCCATCAGTGCACACCTTATATGGTTTTTTCTTCTTTTTTTCTCATTGTGTGGATTCTGCTTTGTTGTAACTGCTGATTGGCGACTTTTCTGCAAGCCATCAGTATCGTCTGGACAGGAAGTAGCTATGCCAGTTCAATCTTTTTTGTTTTGTCCTACTTTGGATGCAGATTAAAGTTATTCGTTGAAGCTATTCGTTTATAAGTTAATTTTGTCCGGAGAATAATCTATTATATCAATTTTAGTTTTGGTTAACTTTTTGTTCAAGGGCAAGTCAGATAGACTTCTATAAGAATAAGTCAAAAATAAAAGCTCAATCAGAGATAAATTTCTCGTCGAATCAGTAAGATGATGATCTCTTTGAGTGTAAAACATCATTCATGCGCTATTGCTGCCATCAAGTGTAAATGGTTGTTTCCACCTTAGTAATTGGTATGCGATCAGAATGTATTCAACTTTACTTATTAAAAAATCTTAGAGCAATCAAATATAAAATCTTTGGCGATATTATTGTTGCGAATTTTGTGTAATTCACAGTTGTTAATTTAAAAGGATTTTGAGTCTGCTCTTCTGGATACAACCTTAGATTTTGTCTTTCATTAAATACCGATTGGAAGGGGTTCAGCAAGTGGTCTAGTTGGGCTCTTTTGGATTAAATCTTAGAGTTTGTCTTCCATTAAATACTGATTGGAATGGATTCATAAATGATTATTTCTATTAGAATTTTGGTCTGTTTAACTTTTAAAATATTGTTTTGTGACTTTTCTGTGCTTTCATATCGTGTTGTATAATGTGATGTTATAGATCTTAGGTCAGTGGTCTGAATAAGAAAAAGAAATGGTTTATTATGCATCATGTCTTGGCTGAGAAACTTGTAGAGAATATTTCACATCACTAGGATGAAAAAAGAGCCAGGGGAAGGGTTTTACTCTTATTTTCTTTTTGATTTTGCATGAATGGTATGCTTTTGTATTTTCTGTTGGTATTTTGCCAGAAGCTCAGGCTTATTCAGCTGTTTTCTCAACATGGTAACACGCTGTCTTTTCAGAGACATTCGGAATTAATTTGAATTTAATTTCAAAGTAGCAGAAAATTCAAGTGAGTTGCGCAGATAACTAGCATTCAAACACTTCACTTTGTTGACAGACAATTTCACTACCATTTGCTGCTGTTGCAACATTGTTTTGAAACAATATCAGATTCTGAAATACTTTTAGCAGTGTAAAATTTTTTATCGTGTTTTACTGATTCATTTTGCAGATCCAACAAAGGTGCATCAGTCTTTTAGTACTGCCTTGGTGATTATTCTGAAGTTTCAAGGGCTCATGCAATCGCCATATTTCTGCTTATGATGAGATTGTTTATCAAAGCTACCAAGACTAGAGTATTTAAAATCTCAAATGGAGCTTCCGATTTTATGTACTTGTTTTTACATAATCTTTGCCATCATGCTTCTTCTAAAACGCCCAGTGTTTTGAACTTTTTATATGATTTTAGTAAAAATTATGTAGTAAATTCCCAAATTTTTTTTCTCTGTGTTTGCGGTGTCTTCAAACTGTCCTTCCTATGGATATTATAGGACCTGCATTAATTCTCTCTGATTTGGTTTTCCTCTAAACCTAGCTTGGAGTCTATTTTCGTAACTTTGCTGATGTTCCCAAATGACGAATCTTTGCTTAAAGGAGGGTGGCTAGTTCTGATTGTCCTGGGGTGGTCTGATATAAAATGATATTATCTTTTCTGATGTAGAACCTTCTAACTTAGTTCCAATGTGGCCATTACCTAAAGCTAAACCTTTCACACCCAGAAAAGTGCTGGATAGTCATGTTATAAAATGTGCTGGGATTTCTATTGATGATATGATCCTCAAAGAGACAATCTGTTTCATGGCAAAGTGTTATGCTAGTGGCAGTTAATGTTCTGTTACCAGCTGGGCTAACAGTTAATTTCATGTTCCTTTTCAGTTTATGGTGTGATCAATTTGCTGTTTTATTAGTTAGATCTTTTTTTTCCTCCCCTGTACCAGTGTGTTATGTAGAATTAGAGTGTATTAGATTTACTTGATGCATGGATCTGATATTATCTAATGGGTTATAAGTATGGACTGTGATCATGTCTCTGCAAGAAGCTGTCCTCATCATCTTCGTCTCGTGGCCTGTTATTACTTTGTCATTCCTGCCGTATGTGGGTTTCTCAGAAGCAATAATCTAGTGGAGAAAAATTGAAGATATCTACTATCGGGTCCATGAACTCAAAGAGGTCGTGGCGGGAATTGAGTTCCCATTTTCGGAAATTGAATATGTTCGGAAGTTGAACTCTCATGCCTATGATTTTTTTTTTCATTTTTGGGCATGTGTGGAAGCTGTAATCCGCAATCTATGGATATGCTGTGAAAACTTCTGCAATGGAAGATTGTGTTAAAATGTTAATGGACTCCTCTCTATAGAAGGATTTAGGTAGATGATTGAATTTATTGGAACCTCAAACGTTCGTGTGCAATTATTAAAATGTCTTAGCTGGTTATCCTTGGAGGATGGCCAGAAAGACTTGGAATAATTTGAAAAATGGCCAGAAACAATCAAAGCCTGAAAAGATAGGGCCGCTGACGAAGTTGTCTTAATTCAACATCCCTGAGAACTGTGTTACGTTAAGTGCCAATGACAAAATGCCAAGGAAGGGGGTCAAATGATAGTTGTCGTTTTTGTCCATTTTCATTTTTAGTTTTTGTCATGAATTATTATCGTTCCTAGTTCTTATTTCTTATTTTTGTTTACTTTGTCTTAGCTGAGAATAAAAGTAAAAGAGAAGCTGCTTTCACGCATTTAGCGGTTCAACCAAAAAGTTTGTTAATATACGCTCCTGTGATCCCCACGAGTTTAAGGGCAGGAACTCGCCACTGCTTAAACTACTTATGTTAACAGTATTTGTGACAAAGGGTTTTTGTGCCTATCCAACATAACAATCTCATTTCTATGTAAATGAAAAACGCGAGATGGATATTGCTCCTGGATTCTGGAAAGGACAAGGATGCGAGGGCAGTGCTACCAAATCTGAGTATATGGATCTCTGCCCTAGCTGAGGTATATTGCTGAGCTAATCGTAGCTCGAGGCATTGTATGGACCATTAAGAAAGGCAGTCTATGTTAGAAGGGATGAATTTCTTAAAATAAGATGGAGCATTGTATATGTAGAAGGCAGACTTGTGTAAAATCCCTTGGCCGACTCGAGAAAAGATGTGGATATGCTGCTTTTGTCGAAAGAGTCCGTGAAGTGTAGTAAGTGATCGTCAGATTGGAGTCTTGTCTGAACGTCCCAAGATGGTCGGATGGCCCCGTCCTCAGCAGGTGCGGTGGTGGGGGAAACATCTTAATTGGAAAGTCTCCAGAATAAGTATGACGATTCCGGTGTAATGTCCTTTTCGGCGCAAATGATCGGAGTTTAGTGGTGAAATGTGCATTTCAATGTGCATGCTCCAATCTGTTTAGCCCAATATTTGTGCATGATCATTAGTGTATGATTGAGGGAGGCTTTATCGAGCCAGGGGCATTATGGGACATGACTTAGAGTTGTGGCCCATT
Source organism: Eucalyptus microcorys (assembly GCA_014182515.1). Classification (NCBI taxonomy): domain Eukaryota; kingdom Viridiplantae; phylum Streptophyta; class Magnoliopsida; order Myrtales; family Myrtaceae; genus Eucalyptus; species Eucalyptus microcorys. The sequence continues at coordinate 12,110,941 of CM024567.1, read as the reverse complement.
ACATCCTAGTGTTAGAATTCTCTAAAATCTCATATACAGTATCGATACTTTTTCATCAAGAAAAGTGTTATTCGTACATTTTATGAATTATATAATTTTTTTGACTCTCTTTAAATTCATATGTATTGAATAACATTAAGGAACGCATACTTTACTCAACCAACAGCGTTATTTTTTTTTCCTGCTTCCCCGATATCTCTCTCTGGCCCTTAATTTTTGGGTTGCATTTTGAATCAGTCGGGTAATCCAGTATCTGTTGCAAAAAGGCTATCTTCAAAATATCAGTCAAAATCCATGAAAAAAAATCAAAATTAAGACAATGAGTAGATTATGTATGAGCGACGATGAAAAGAAGATTACTGGATAAATACACATATGAGGGTCACGCAGCAAACAGCGTCGCTTAACACTTGGTGGATATTCAATTCAAGGAGCTTTTTATTCAGACATTTGGTGATAAAGACCATGTGTGTTGCGCACAATGGATTTGGCCAGGTTGGCGGTACCAAAGAGACTTAAGTCATCTAGATCAAATTGCGTTTAACGAGATGACATTGGCACGTGTAGAAGTTTTCTACGGAACCGATACTATTCAGCTTTAAAGATGCGTCATATGCACAAAAAAGAAGAATCAGGAAAGTGGAAGAAAGGACATGGGCAAAGCAAAAGGCGTTCCCCAATATGCATTTATCCGGTCCACTCCGATAAACTGATCTCCTGTCGGTGTCTGGTTCGATTTCAAGTTCGGTCACGAACTTTTTCACTGTTCCAGATGCAAAACTTTCAAAAAGCGAATAGGGAAAAGAGAACAAAACTCCAGCACAGTGATTTGATCTTTTTCGCTGTTGACACCGACGGGGATTTAAACTCCCCTTCAGTTTTTTTTTTTATTTTTTTTTTTTTTGTGTATCGCTTTAAAAAGTCCGAAAAAATAAGCACAGAGCATGCTTAAAGTCCCAATCCGGTCTCACCGCAATCTATTATTTACCTCTCCACCTAGAAGATCCACTCCCATAAAAGAATTGCACTGTAACGTGTCCCCACCACACCAAACGACATGAATGACTTTAATGCACTTGCTTTTTCAGTGATGCCTAGCCTACACAACAAGTCTTTGCAAGCACAATAACACTTCATGGTCCACTTTTTGACAGGGAGAGAGAGAGAGAGAGAGAGAGATTTGCTCCTTTCACTTCACCCAACCCAAAATGGGGGAGGTTGGGCAGGACCCAGTGGATGGATGAGTGAGACATGATAGTACAAGCACATGAATCTTTGAGTTAGTGGTTGAAGCTGATGTCCACACCAACACACTCTCTAGAAAACCTTGAAAGCCATAAAAAAGAAAGAGCTTTAACAGCAGATCTACTCTTTTTTTGAAGTCTCTTTCCGGTGACTTTGCTAACTCGCTTTTTCAGAAAGATATTATCAAATTGGCGCAGTGGGAGGTTCTAGTTTCAAATATGCAATGGATAATGTTCTTATCTTTGGCCTCACTCCACTCACGCCCCACGCCAAAACATGTATCCCCCACCCAAGGCTTGGTAAAAAGCATACTCATGGCAGGCCTTTGAAATTCCCGCAATAAAGCAAAGTCTCAATGTGAAAGATAATGATATCGATTCCTTCTATGTGCATTCCTCAAATATGCTCTCTCTCACTTGACCCACCCACATTGCCCTTTACATTGAAAAATACAAATAGTCACCGTCCTGCCATTCTCCCACCTCCATCAAGTAGGAAACGCATAACCCACAAAAGCTCTCGTGGGGGAATCTTTCGTTGTCGATTTTTCCTTAGCTCTTTGTATTTTCCCTTGTTTTGTTTTTTTTTTTCCACCCATCGAAGCACGCATAAATTTAAAAGCTCGATATCATGAGATTGACCCATCGATCGTCTTTTGGGCCCGGGTGCTTTGAGGGCGGCTGAGGAAAATTCCCAATCGGAAAAAGTCTAAAATCTTTAATTAAGGCGCTCGCTGTGGTGGTCCAATCAGGGGTGCAATGATGACTTGTGGAATGGGGACATGGCGTGTGTGGCTATCCAGTGCAAAAACTTAAAAACAAGGAAGAAAGGGAAGAGTGGATTAGCAGAGGACAATGAAAGCGACACTCTCAATTATGAAATGATGGACTGATGCAAAAGGAGGGGGGTAGCCCCCACATCTCGCAATCATCTCCTGCCTCATTTCATAGCTTTCCCATTTATAATGTTTGTTGTACCGTCCCTCGCTTGGCCTTCCCTCTTTTAAACACGCACACAAACGCACACGACGCAACAAAACCAAAGAAAACGTAGAAAGAGAAAAGAAGAAGAATACGAATATAATGTGTGCGTTGATATCAGAAGGTGGACAACTTAGGCGGACAGCCATCTCCATCACCACTTGTCTTCCCTTTCGCACCAGAAACAAAAGGGCACATCTCGTCTCCAAAAGCATGCACGTCGCTTTCCTCTTTGGCAAATCAGCTTTTTTTCCCTCTCGAAATTTGTCATTGTCCTCGACGTCTGCGTTATAGGGAGGTCGGCTGGCTCGGTAGCTTTGGTGTATGCGTGACGGTCAAGTCGGAGCAGGCCCTACTCACATTCAAACGTCCTTTATTGCAAGGCACTCATTTTGATGTGCCCTCTTTTTTTTTTTTTTTTCTTTCTTTTTAACTCATTTTTCTCTCCCATCGTCAAAGGAAAGTTCCCCCTCTTCCCATCTTTCTCCAACTCCCCAGTCCCCCCCCGACTCTTTGCTTTTCCCCTCCTCAGAAGTTTTTGGCTTTTGACATTTTAATAAGAATATTTGGGGGATTTCCATGTCTCTGCGTCAAGCAAGGTTTAAGCAACTCGATCACACTGGGAGAATCAAAGAAGCCGTTCTCTCAAGCCTCAAAACTGCTAAATTCCGGAACAAATTGTGGCTCTACAATACGTGCACGTCTTTGCTAGTAAGACCGGAACTGATTATGGAAAACTAATACGCATGTAATAACGACGGCAACCAAGTCGGGATCACGCTAAACATCTTTTTTATCATGCCTACTTAGTCAAAGGGGTTTGAGATGGGGCCTCTTTGTCTTTATTTCGGGATTAGCGATACTTTAATTATAATTCGGTGATTTTGGTAAGAGTGCTTTTAAAAAAATGGTTGATGATCCCAACGTGCGTTATGCCCAAGATGTGACCCACCCCACCCCCACCCCATCAAGACAAATACAAAATTATATCGTTGTCATCGAAAGCGCCAAATCATGTTCCCGAAGATACCGTATACCGTTTCTTTTTATGCAACCGGCATTAGAATAGGGATTCCATGGCGAGGGCTCAGCAAACATAGCACTGACACATTTACACTTGAAATATGTTTGGCTAAGTACTATCTAATCGTAGAGCGAGTTCTTCCCTTTATGTGATCTGCAATCCGATCGAATTCCCTCTTCTTTATATGAACTTAGTCAAAGTCGACCCAATTTATGTTCGAGTCAAACTTAATGATGACAAAGGACAAAAAAAAAAAAAAAAAAAAAGGAAGAATAGGGAATCATTAACGTGAACACTCAGAGCTGATATATCAAGCACAAAAAAAAGGGGGTAGGTTGGTTGGTTGGTCTCGTTAGGTCCACGAAACATATGATGAAACGATAGCATCAGATGCCAAAGCCAAAGTACATTAGGGAATTGCCAAAAGGTAGATCTAATAATTTACTATCATTATAACAAAGAAAAAGAAAGGAAAAGAAAGATGAAAATAATGGAGGATGAAGTGGCAAGAGTTGATATGATATGATATGATATGATATGGTAGTGTCATGAGATGTTACATGTACAAAGTATGGAAGCAAATGACAAAACACAAGAGGGAAACGCACTCGATCGATGTTTCGCCCAATGCGGGCGGGCCCATCATTTCGTTCACCTCCCATTTGAATACCAAAAAGAATCCTTTTTCGGACCGCCCCGTGGCAAATTCGGACAACAAAGACAAAAAGCAGAATCCTCCAGTCAAGCCCCATCGATTGCTCCAATTTCTTATCATTTATCCGCATCGTAGGATTAGGAATTGCATCATCATTTCCTTCCATTTTTTTTTTTTCGTGATATCTTTTTCTTCCCCCGGAAGAAATTGCGGAGCATCATTGCATGTGGCAGATTTGCCGATTGACGATGCACGCAAAAGGACAGGCCATTCCCCATGTGAATCCTATACATCTCTCTACCTACCCAATAACCTATATTGAAGGCTTCAAAGACCCCGTAATTTTATAATTCAGGTAACCCCAAACGAGATTGATTTCGTGGGCCTGTGCTGACAAAAGGAAAAAAAAATACAAATTTACTCGCGAGATCTGACATGGATTCAACCAAACACAAATGTTAAGCCAATTTCTAGTCACATTGATTATTTACTTCAATAGTTTAGTAACGTCCGCTTTTATGCATGAGACATAAAAAGGAACGTGCATCGATAAGTACGTTGATACTATATAAGAGACGTTCCATCTCAAAAAAAAAAAAAAAAACAAACAAACAAATAATAAATTCATGGGTTCTTCATATCATTGCCAACAAAGCATGTGCTATTGTAAGAATAAATAATCGTACCATGTGATGGGTTTGACGACGACCGTACGCGACATGCAATTAGAGCGCTTAATTACAAAGAAAAACCCATGAATAGATTCCGTCGCGCTAGATGAAGTACCTAACTACGAAATCGAAATACGCAAATACGAGTTCGAAAAAGAGTGGGGGAGAGGGAGTGACACAATTATTAGCATCTTTAATGAATGAAAGGGAGGAAACGAGGGAGGAGGGGGCGGGACATATGGGTGGTGGATGCGTATGGAGCCCTGCCATTATTGATGATCTCTCCTAGTCAAAAATAAATAAATAAATAAAAATAAAAAAAAAGCAGGCGACACACCTCCCCCCAACCCCATCAAATCGTCGAATGGCGTCCATCCATCGTGATTTCGGACTGCCATTTTTGCCCCGAAATCAGATAATGAGAACAAAATAAGGGAGAAAGGGAAAGGAGGGAAAAGGAGAAGGTGGAGAGCAGAGCACATCGAAAAGATCGCAACTATTAAGTTACTTTGAGAAACACCCCCCCCCCCACCACCATAACCAAAAAGGGGATCCTCTTTCCCCCTTCCCTAACTTTTTCCCCGTTTGGATTCCTAGGCCCCTTCTCGCACCCTCTCCTTTTTTCATTTTTTCATTTTTAAATCGCGGGTGCTCATGTCGAGTAATTATAAATTATAATACCCATGAAGTCCAATGAACAGTAAAAGAGCTTCTACTTTTCTACGCATTGCTTTTCTTTAATAAAATCCCAATCGGTTCAGATGAATATTAGCATATTATTGCCTCCCCTATGATCTTCCCCCCCGGTCGATTAAAGTAAAACTAAAGTTGAAGGAGAGGGGTCCTTATTGTCGCTGTCTAAGTGGGCCCCCGGTTCGCGATAGGCGATGCGCATATCGAGCACTACCTTAATCTCGTCAATCAATGACAGCAACAACAACGACAGCTCTTAATAAAAAGATGACAATGAAAAAGGAGGACGGGAGAACTGGGGGTTGGAATCAGATTCACGTGTTGCAGAGAGCATGCCGGGTCGTAAAGGAACAGATGGTCCTGATCCGGTGGGGTCCACCCCCTCCCCTTCAAAAATAAAAAGTTAATAGAATCCGTTGAATAGTCCAACTTATTATTTTATATTATTATTGATTTCCCACCCCTCCCCTGTGCGTGTTGTCGCTGTTAGCCAACACTAACCATCAATGCCATCCTTTGGGGCCCGTCGTTGAATTTCGCATTTTTACACAAAGGAGAGAGAAAAAGGAAAGGGGGGAATTCAATGCTTACTTGCGAAACCGCACGATGCATCTGCCCCGGAAAAAATCCCATCGAATCGGTCCGCACACATACACGCACAAACCCAAAAAATAAAAATAAAAATAAATATGGGATGGGATGCACACGACCAGTCCCTATCCAAAAAGACGAATTTTTTTATTTTTTTTCATGTTTTTGGGGGTTGCCGTGGGAGCTGATTCCGATGTTGGGGGGATAATGAATAAAAATCAGCTTTGGGAATTGTCCACTCCCCTTTAACCAATTCCCTTCCTTTCTCCACATCTCATCAACCCCCTCCTCCACCACGGGCCCTACTCCCTCCCTACGCACACGCCAATCAAAAATAATATTTAATATTATATTATAATAATATGTAAATGTACACGTCCACTTCACCAAATTCAATGGCAATTAAACTTCCTTGGAGTTGGACGGACAACACAGCGACGTAGCTTCCCTCTCTCACAAACTTAGCGCATTCATCTTTCCTCTTTATTAATTTTTTGATTTTTTTTTAGACTTTTTTTTAATTGAATTTCGAAGTGGGTCCTCCCGTTCCAGCCCATTTGATGGTTGGCATCAATGAATTGTCTTGTTCTCATATGTCCCGATTCGCTTTTTCAAAATGATCCTCTGATGATTAAACCTAAAGCCGATTCGATAGTGTGAGGAGAACGTCTTTTATTTGTGGAATGAGGTCATATCATTCAATCAACACGCCCCCCTCTTCGTCTCTACTCACGAGGAAGGTGCGTCGGCTTTTTCTTTAGTCCTCACCCATCGTCATGCCTCGAATCTTACGCACGCACTCCATAGGAAAATCCTTCTACAAGTGTTGAAATCGGAATTAGGTGAAACATCAGATTGATAAATCCTATCCAAATGTCAACGTAATCCTCATGTTCCACCAAGAAGTTAAAAGCCAAATGACTCGATCAAACATAAATGTCGTCGTATATGACTTTTATTCCACGTCACATCCGACGTGTGATACCAAATTAGAATGACAAGGAAGCCTACCGTGTCGTCGCCATTCCTATGTATTCGAACGCGATCAGGCCTAGTTTGGCATCAAACGACTGTCCATCCATTTAGCGCAACAAGAAAATGACTCGACCCAACCGAAACGTCCGAGTCGCCTAATAGCACAAGAGTTAGGAAAATGGCAAACAAGATTAGGCAGGCTACAAGTCGATAGGACGTGGCCAATTGCGTCTTTGTCAACATATGGTAAAACCCCCCAAAAAGGGGCAAGGAATCCAGGCTATAAAGTGACAATAACTTCAGGGCAAAGGCAATGATAATAATAATAATGAGAGGGGGAAATTGGAAATGGAATTGGAATTGGAATTTGGATGGGGACGAAGAGATTGACGGTGGGGGGACCATCAAACGACACAGAGACACTCCCCGGAATTAGCACGACCCTTGCTGTCCTCTCCATCCGCTTGTCTTTACTGGCTATCCAAAACAACCCCCCCTTCCTCCACAATCGACTTTGGCTCCACGCTTCGGCCACGACATCGACGCCCACATCGGACATCAAACATTGATTGAATTCTAATGGGAAAGAGAAAAAGTTACTAATTTTTAGACATTTTCAACGGATACGAAGTCTCGTGCTCTCTTCTGTCTTTGGCCCCCCCACTCAAAGGAAAAAGGCGTGGGGGGACGGCAACAAATGCTCGTGCCTCTCTCACCTTCCATTATCGTCCCCAAAAAAAAAATGAAATGAAAAAGATAGCGATAGAGATAGAGATAGAGATAGAAAGAGAAGAGGTGATTGGGGTTTTTATGCAATGAGAGCGACAGGGGAGACAAAACAACAACGTGATTAGGACGACCCTCGTTCGACCAACCACTCCCCTCACCTGGTCCACCTCGCAACTCCCAACCCACCACTCTAATCCTTTACACAGATTAAGATAAAACTATCACGGGGTTTCAAGATTTGCCCCCTCTTTTTAATAACACACCCCCCCCCGATTATTATCATCATTATTTCCTTTTATTTAATTTATATATCGAAGTGAATCTTTCCTCAAATCTAATCCACCCAATAAAGGCTGACGTGGTTGCGTAAAGAAATGACAAATGATGGTTGTGGGGACAGTAACCCATTCACCTTTTCTATTTTGTCTGCTTATTTTAACTTTCGTTCGATGCAATTTGTTTATGATAAAGGCCGGATCAATGCTGCTTTTGATTTTACAGAGGGGTTGCGGGGATATTTAACCGGATGATGATGATGGTGGTGGTGGTGGCGGTGGCGGTGGCGGAAGGGGGCAAAACTGCACGAGAAACAGCGACATTTGCGCGCGTCGGACGCGTCAGCCTTTCGGGGGCCCCCTCCCCTCCTCCCCTCACTCCTCACACACGTCGCTTTCCCCCGTCCCCACCCCCGTTGACCCATTCTCTCTACCGGGCGCGTAACCGTCACCGCTCCCCCCGCACTTCTAAACTGGCATCCCCACGATCTTTCTCTCTCTGTCCGATAGACCCGCCTCCGGGACCCATCTCTCTCTCTCTTCCCTCCCTCCCCCAACAAACAGACGGGGCCCAAAAACATAACCATTTCTAACATGGGCATTCATCATCATCATCATCTCCCAACACACCCACTAAAAATGGGTCGTACGTTTTTGCCAATCGCTCCAACGGGTCGTACGTCGCCAGACATATCCCACCATCTCGTTCACGCCACTCATTTCACTGGCAAACGGACGGATCGTCCCCGTCCCCGTCCCCGTCCCCGTCCCCTCCCATCGAAGGAATCGACTATTGAGTAATGACAGAGACATTGCAGAACTAAAAGCTCAACTCACACCCCCAAGCAACCACCGAGTTGGAGAATCGAAAGGGACGAGAAAATATCTGCCAAAGAATTAATCAAATCACGAGACCCACCAGAACCATAAAAAAAAAAAAAAATTATGATCCGAGAGATTTCTATCTAACTCCTGGAAATATTTCTTCAGTTCTTTTTTTCCCTGGCTTTTTTGAAGAAAAAAGAAAAGTAAAAAAAAAAATAAAATGATCTAGGATAGATTAACATGGACGCTGCCGGACTTGGAAGTGTTACAGAGGGGACAAGTATGGAGGGAAGACCCGCACACCGCGCACAAGCAAAGGTGCCTGCAGGGCAACAGCAGCACGCTCGCCTCCTCCTTCCCGCACTTCCGGCACCACGTCGTCATCGCCCGCCCTCTCCTCTTATCCTCCTCCGCCTCCCCCGCCGCCCGCCTCCCGCTCTCCTCCTCCTCCTCCTCGCCTTCGCAATTGCTGCCGCAGCACGACGCAGCGTCGTCCGCCTCCTCCTCCAGGGAGGCCCCGCCGCGGGGGCCGTCGTCCCTGCTGACCTGCGCCAGGACCTGCTCGAGGTTGGTGCGGAGGGCGTTGGCGGTGGCCTCGTTGGCCTGGGCGAGGTCCCTCCATATCTGGTTCTCCACGCACAGCGACTTCACCCGCTCCTCCAGCGCCCAGTTGAGCTTCCCGATCTTCTGGATCTCCTCCTCCTTGGCCCTCAGCCTCTTCGCCACCTCCTCCTCTATCCTCCCCACTATCCTCCTCGCCTGCCTCTTCCTCCTCTCCTCTATCTCCATCCTCACCTTCTCCATCTGTAATCAATCCGCGAATTAGCATTACAAAAAATGAACTTCCGTCCGTTGTAATCAACCGACAAATATATATGTGTATATATATAATAGCGCCCTGGGGACGCCCGTGCTTACATGGTGAGAAATGAGGCGATCGATGTCCAATTGTTGCTGTTGCATCTGCAGGGACAAGTCTTCCCCGAGAAAAGAGAAGCAAGTGCGCGACTTGTGGTCGGGAGACGGCGTCCCGTAGGAGAGGACGGGATTGATGGAGTCCCTGCCTCGCTTCCTCGATACCGCCGGTAGGTTGTAAGAGAGGCCGCTGTCGGACGGTTTCATAACGGCCTTGGGCGGGAGGGAATCGCTGAGGAGAGACCCGTGAGGTTGCAGGAGGGGCAGGGAGTCCGTGACCGTGGTAATTCCCGACAGCGGCAGCCCGCAACCCAAATGGGCGGCGTTGTAAGCGTCCGGGATGGCGTCGACCGGGTTCATGAGCTCTCTGTTTCCGAGAAAGTGATGGAGGGCGAGGAGATTGAGATGGGCAGAGCTAGCATCGACAGCCATCAGAAATCAAAGGGGGGGGAGGTTTTGGGCAGGCTCTCGTGCTTCTTTGCTGTGATGAGATGGAAGCGTGGTTGTGACTTGTGAGAACTGAGAAGGCGGGGGGAAGTGGGCTTAAAAGAGAAGGGACGAGACGAGGAGGATATGGACAAACAAGGCATGCATATGCACAGGTAGACAGAGAGGGGGACAAAAGAAAACACGAAACCAACGCACTCGATTCTCTTCGTTTACCGACGCAAAGTGGAATAAATACAAGTGAGGAGAGAGAGAGGAAGAGAGGGGGGGTTTTGTGTTGGTAAAAGGAGTTTTGTCCATAAGCGCGATTCGGTTGCCAGAAACGCCCTTGTTTTGCTCGACTCTATTATGGCGTTTGGAGATCCGGTCGTAGCCGTAATTCCAGCGACATTACAGGGGCGTTTCTTACTCCCCTCCCCCTTTCTATCGTAGTGGACGCAAAAACGTTTTCCTTTCTCTTTTATTTTCTTTTTTCTTTTTCTTTTCATTCGATAGAGACAGAGACAGAGAGAGAGAGAGAGAAAGAAAAAACGCATTGGGAAGGATGGGGGTAAAGATTTTTTTTTTTTTTTTTTTGGGCGATAACCGACAGAGGGAGCATCGGCCACGTATGACCTGCCGACGGGACGACTGCATGAGCCCGCCACGTCGGCTATCCGTTCCCACGCTCCGTACAGGAAAACGAGAACGGGCGTGGGCCCGACGGAAGCACGTGCGGACAGGCCCTCCGGCTAAGAACCCGACAAGGCCAGAGGGTGCCTCCCTCGGCCACGTGCGGGGCGCCACCGTGGCCCCCTGCCTTGCAGAGCGGCAAATCCCCCCCCAACCGAAAGGTTGGAAAAATTAAAAATATTAATTTAAAGAGAGGAGAAAAAAGGGAGGGGGCCGTTGAGAGAGTACGGTGTGGCCGGGGCCCGGGGTTGTGTGTTGGGGTTTTGGCGGGATGCGGCTGTGCGGTTGAAGCGGGGAACCTCGACCCCTCATGCAAATCGCATTGGAAAGCGTTAACCTCTCCGGTGAATCCGCCACGTGGGCGCCCTGCTCATGGTACGGATCTCTCTCTCTCTCTCTCCTCGATCCGGGGGGTTCGTAACTTTGGTAGCTGTTACCTTTGCCAGCGCTACAGAATCGGCCATCGGGTTTTCCGGTGGATTCGATCCCAGCCGTTCAAAGTTGCCATGAAATCTCTGACGCGATGATGCGATGCGATGCGCCTTTTTGTTTCTGTTTTTGTTCGGTTCGCGGACAGTCTTTCTCTATCTCTCTTTTTTCCTTTCTTTTTTTGTTTTCTTTTCTTTAAAAATAGCCCCACACACACACACACACACACACACACACACTTTGTCGGGGACCCACCTCGGCTTGTCTGGTTCGGCAGTCGCATGATCCTTGTTTTGACTGCGAGTGTCGTACACGTGTATCTCCTTCATGCGCATTCGGTTTCTGGTTAAATTATATTAATTGACATGTACATAAGGGGACCGTTGAGAAAGGTAGTCTCCACCTTACCTGACGAAAGGTGGCGTGCAATTATGATCACGATGTTTCGCCCTCGGACGTTTATGTTATCTTAAAGCGTCGTGCCACGAAATTATAGGCGTAGCCTCGGCCGATGAAAAAGGAACACTTGAATTTCCAAGTGCATTTGATTTTCCGCTCGTGCTATGCTCAAGACTCCCGCGTATATTGCTTGTTATTTATTTTTTTGGTGCGGATCGCATGGTCATCTGATTTTTCAGATGGCGAGTGTCGTAAATAGCAATTATTGAAAAGAGTTGTCCGAAACGAAGGCGTTACGTTTTCATGAAACTGCATTTAGAGAAATGATGTTGTGCAATGGCTGGTGAATGCGGTGTATGGTGGGATACTCGCTTTTTCCATCATTTGCATTAGAAATATTGAACTCCTTTCTCACCCAAATTTAAATAAAATAAAATAAAGAAATAAAAAGGCGCATCATTTCTCGACATAGGTTATATTGATAGCAATTACCCCACGCGGCACTTGATCTTGTGTTTATTAATTTCTTCATTGTAAGGATGGCTAACGTTCTAACAAATTTAAACTAATTAGTTTTTTTCTTTTGCGAAAAAATATTCTTTGGATACGCATTTTTTTTTTCATTTTTCAGCATTTAAATCATTTAGAAAAATGAATTAACAAAAAACCTATACTTAAATTCAAAAAAAATATTTTCTCTACAAAAAAATAAGAAATTTTTTCTAAAATACAACTAAATATCGATGCTTGAATTAGAAATTTGATGCTTGGGCATGGAAATGCAAATGCTCATTCCTAGTTCCCTGTCATTTAGAATCATGTTGCCAACCTCAAGCCCTAAACATTGGTACACGTGCTTGAGTCCCCTTGCCTAGAACCAAGTCTTCGGTGCTTATGCTCAAGCACATCAAGGGACCAAGTCCACATAGCCCAGTGTAGGACCCAATACCTGTGCCCAAATCCCCTACACCTAGGCTTGGGCCCATAAAGGCAATGCTTGGATCCTTAGCGCCCATGCACAAATAGTCTGCACTTGAGCTCGAGTCCATTGAGTCTAAGGCCTAGGACACGAATGCTCATTCCCAGTTCCATCATGGTCAACCTAGGAATCCCAATGCCCATTTTTAAGTCTTTGATTTCATGTCAAAGTCCATTGAGGCCGAGCTTAGGACCTTGCTGGCCAGCCTCAAGTCCATAGAGGCAAAGGCCTAATGCGTCGAGGTTAGGCTTAGGACCTCAATGCTCATGCCCATATCCCTCACGCTTGAGCCTAAGTTTAGCTAGGTCGAGATTTGAGACTTGAGACCCTATTGTGATTGCCTAGGTCCATTGAGGCCAAAGCTTGAACTTGGTGCCTGAACCTAGGTCTCTAGCACCTAGACTTGGGTCCATTGAGGCTAAGCTCGGGACTTTGTTACTTGTGCCCAAGTCCCCCCCCCCTTTAATGCCAATGCCTATATCTCTTGTAGCCAGGTTTGTTGAGGTCTAAGTTTAGGACCCTAATGCTCGTGCCTAGGTCCGTTGAGGCTAGGCCAATGACACCAATTTCGATGCCTGGGCTTGGGTCCATCGATGTTGGTTTGTGTCATGGTCACCAAGGGTCACATGCTCGATCTCAATTGGCTAGAGCCTAGTCATTGAGGGCTTGGGCCTAGTTGTCGGGACTCGAGCATAGGAACTAATGTCACTAAGCTAGCCTCAATGGATTAGGGCTTGAGCGTCGAGGACCCAAGCCCAAGATCTAGGGACTTAGGCTACTAGGGTTATGTGCTCGACCCTTATGGACCTAGGCCGAGTGTCGAGGATTTGAGCACAGGCGCTAGGACCTTAGTCTTAGCCTTTGTGGACCTAGGTTGGGGCGCTAAGAAGTTGTGCACAGATACCAACTTCTTGGTTTCGGTTTCCATTAACATGGGACAAGTGCTTGTGCTCTAGCTTGGGACCCAAGCGGCCTTTCCTAGGTCCCTAATGCTCAGGTTGAGGTCCATCGAGGTTAGGCCAAGATCCTAGTGCTCGTGCCTTATTTCTCGATTGTCCATGCGTAGGTCATCGATGTTTGAATAGTATATGTGTATTTAGAAAAATCAAATTATATTTTTTTTCTAAATGACAAAATATTTTCCACTTTTTTTTTTTTTTTTTCAGATTTCAGCCAAATATAAGAAAATGTTTATTGGAAATGTAATATTTTTGTAAAATAAAAGGAGTGTAGGTTTTGCTGTATGTGTGCCGTTACCTCAAATAAGTGAAAATAATACAGGATTTTCCATATCATCCTAGCTACTAAATTCCTGCACTGTAATCGGAAGGATTTGTCGCATGCATTACATGCATTCTTCCATCTTTACATGATATTGATCATTAAGCTCATGTTTACTGGCTACAACACATGTGCCTAACCTATTAAAGTTAAGGTTTCATGATGAGCTCGACTATGAAGTAGGAAATAGTAACCCTCAACCACTTCTTCTGATGTTAGAAGAAACTTGTCATTTTCGTGTAAAGCTAGGACGGTCCAAATTGATTTTTGTCCAGACTCTCTTGGCCTAATCAAGTCGAGAGTTTCAGCTCTGTTGTCGACGGCTAATTGTTTGCTTAACGATGAAAAAAGAAAGAAACAAAGAACTTCAGATGAAAAGACGATTTTGCCTGATAAAGAAGAAAGAAATGAAAATCAACGGGGACATGCTGTTTCCAAGCTAGTTCCGGATTAAATAAAGCCTTTGATTGTAGTTGAGTTCTTTCACCTTCTTTCGCTTACAATTACGTATGCCCTCAAAAGTGGACAGTCTACACGCACCTCAGGAATCAGAAACTTGACCGAGGCCAGTGTCGGGTGGTCTATACACGGACGTGATCATCTGCCACATCAATTAATAAGCCTACATAATTCTCTAGCTGCTCGATTCCCCCACTGTCGATATCTTTACCTAGTCTATCCACTAAACCCCTATTTGGCTACATGCCGATCAAGGCGTCATGAAAGATAATATAGCACTTTCTTGAAAAGCAAGTGCATTATAGGAGCGTACCATCTATAGATGTTCGTGTACATCGTAGGTTTAAAAGATAAGAGTCCCTGTTTGCCCTTTTCTTCGGGCAGGCTTTGTCCCTATCACGTGGAATAATGCTAGGTTTCTTGAGACTAGTCTCGAAAATAGTAATTTACTAAATGAGTATCGGAAGTGGGCTACTTATTTAATCGCCCATTTCTTTTCTAGCTTTGTCTGTTAAATTATTTTCTATAAATGTAGCATTATTCTAGGCTGTGATCCTATGGGACGAGGTGGCGTATTAATCCCTAAAGAAATCGAGTGCTCTCCAATTGCTAGGCGTCGGCACCGGCAAAAATGTAAAATTTATTCACTGGATGCGACCCGCATTGACAAGTTCGAGGCAATCTATATAGTTTGGGTAAATAAAGCGACTTAAACATTGGCAACAGATGCATATCGATATGCATCGGGCAGTATGCAGATCGGCCTAACTTAAGGAGGCAATTCCGGCCGCCTTATCAACAAAGAAGATGCCATCGGGTCACTATGTCCTTATCAAATTACAACACTCAAATCAAGATCGCATCGCATGAATGCACCTCCCATGATGCTTTTCGAGTCTTTTTGACTCGAAATTAGTTTTTCCTTTGTGTTCGATGCATGGATGTAGCAAGTGCAATGGTTTTTGGAGAGCGAATACGCTATTAACATGGTGTTTGAATTTGCCATCAACTTGGAGTACGACAAGGATGAGGCGCAATAGATTGACCTGTGAGTGAACGGTGAGCCAAAATTACAAAATGGCATCTCTGTTCTTTCGAAAATCAGCCAAGACAGTGCAACTTCATTAATATGCTGAGAAGAACTGACATTATGAGTATACATTTGACTAACTGTACAATACAATGGAAGAAAAAGTTCCTTAGATTCACGAAGTGACGATATGCATGCTGCTAGGATAATGAAAAAGTGACTGGAGAGTCAAAAACAATTTTTCATGATCCACTTCTGTAATACCTGAATCCTTGGACTCCAGAAACTCTTCAAATGAGGAGCATTTGCCTGTGGCTATGCTCAGGAAAAGTTGGATGAACAATTTGTTTTTGGACGGTAGATGATAAATTAACTACAGTGAATAAAGTAGAATTCTTGGAAGGTTCTAAAAAATCATGAAAAGAGGGGCTTCATAGAAATCGTTGAAAGTAAACATTGAGAATTGGCGGGTGCATCACAACCCAACAATCATTCAGATATTTGCTTTGTGGAAAGAAGAGATACAAACCCAAACGGCCATAAGATTCGTTCCATGAAATTGCATTGATCTGTCCTGATAATTCAGGACATCCTACAAACTGGAAAGTATAAAGGGAAAGAACCTAATGGCAATTGCGTACAAGTTGGGCGAGAGTAGAGATCTTTTTGTGTTGTGTCGATTCCCTCTTTTCAAAGGGCAGACTTTTGTTGCAGAATGCAAACCCTCGCTTGACTTGTGGAGCTTCTTTATCTTTTCGTCCATTCAACTTAAAGTTGTTCCTCTCCCATTGTACGTACTTTTTCCTCTCACCAACTGCAGAACACCTCTCTCTCTCTCTCTCTCTCTACTGAGGAACCAGTCCATAAGCTACATGTAAAGCTTTCAGTTTCAGATGCTCAGAAAAGTTGAGACTTGAGTGGCAATCAGGCTCACTAACTTATTGGGAACATTCATTGCATCGTATGCTTTCCTTTTCCTTATTTGCTTAATTAGCTTTACTGTCAAGAATTCATGGATGATGAACACACGCATTACCCGTTACACATAGAAAGAGTTGAAGGGTACTGAAAAGCAAAGGCAAAAGCCAAAAGCAGCTTGGCTTCTTCTTTGGTTCTTATCGGGGTTTCCACATGGCTTTGCATGGCTCTGACAACCTTACTGTAATGTTGGGTGGAGCCCGACTCGGATCGACTCTCCACCATGATGATGATCTCTTTGTGCTGAAGACATACCTTCCTCGTGCATAGCATAGTATACACAAATTATGTATCTCTGCCATTTTTTTCTTTTTTTTAAAAATATTTGACCGTTAGGTGGGGACTCAGACTGGGAAAGAAAAAAGAGATGGGAGGACCATCATGGAAAGATGCATCCGATTCCCCTCGCCTGCAAATGCTCGTGGCAACACCACCCGATGCACTTAACTCCAGCACTCCTCAGCATATTGTCCCCACCTTCAATGTCTTCTCAACCGGATTTCAAACTAAGGGGGAATGTATTTTAATATTTAGCAAATCACAATAGTTGCAACCATCATGTTTCTCAGCGAAACTTTCGGCGTATAGTAGAATATCAATGATGGAAAGTTGATTGATTTTAAGTAGAGAAAAATGATATCCCACATCATTATTGAAAAAAGAACTGATTGTGATTAGGAGACAATGAGTAATGTGAGACGATGATGAGGATCAAATGGCGGGACCAATGTGCAATAAATTCAACAACAAGTGAGCCTGATGAATTTGCACTTGTGGATGTTAAATAGGCTTGATCCGTGTCATCAACTAGAGCATTCGTTTGATCGTCACAATATAGTTTTTGAAAGAAATCATCTATTGGTCACTTTGGTATGGACCATCCTTGAGTCGAACAATAATAGCAAACAAGTGCAACATGAGTTAGCAGAAGCTTTTAATCATGATATATCAATTTTTCATGGATATAGTAGGGTGTGACAAGTATCCTCGAAAGAGAAATAGTAGGAACTGGGCAATGAAATCTGCCCACGAGATGGAGAAAGATGGACGACCCCATTTGGTGAAATCCTTAAATATGATATGAAGAGGGTTTGCCCGTCGTCCACTGCAGGAGCACTCATCTCATCGGGACAAGACAACTCACTTTCGCATCCTTTCCCGGTTCATCCTTGCAGCATCATAGAGAGCTCTGCCATTCCAGTGCGATTTCTTCTCACCTCCAAAACTCCTAAATCTTTACGGTAAAAACCGAAACAAAAAAAGGGGCAGGGACGGACGGACGGACGTGCATGGGTGGCAAAATCTGTACGTAGCCAAGGGTGCGTGCGACAGAGACTAGTGGGGGTTAGGGCATTAACTGTGGGTGAAGGCTGTTTCTGCCACCGAACACCATGAATCCGTGGACCTAGTGGAGTCTGGCGTTCGATCTCGTACCGACAGGGTGAATAGCGAAAGATCTTATTTACTACCTAACTCGAACTCGACATTGATGTGAATCGACAGCATTCGTCCTCGTCCTCGTCCTGGTCCTGACTCGGACACGCGCGATCCTACGCATGGCATTTTGTTGGCCCACCATTAAACAATGGGCCGTGCACCTTCCAGTGAATCCAAATCTAATCGCGTCGTTCGTTCCGACCCATTGTTTTTCCTGCAAACCCAGTGGGCCTCGTCCAAACCCATAGCCACGATAGGTGGTCGGGCTTTGAACTCGAGCGTAATTTTTTTTTTTTTTTAAAAGGGCCAGGACGTTCAGGGGATAACGAGCCCGTTAAGAGCTTCGAGTTCAGTGGCCACTCTATCTGCTCTTTTCCGATTTTATCTCAATTTTTACTTCTTCTATCGTCTATCTTCTTTTTGCCACAAGAAAAAATCTCGGGCGCGCAAAAGGGGGAATGGCGGTGTCACTCCCGGGCTCCGCCACCATGGCTCTGCTTTCCGGCGAGCTCTCCCGTGCGGGAGTGAACTTCCCTCCTCGACTCGAGGTCCCTCGCGCACGCTTTCTTCAGGGCGGATGCCTGCGGAAGATAGCCGCGTTCCGTAGCTCCAATCCGAAGCAGACCCACCGCACGATTCCTTTCGCGTATGGCAAAGAGGTCGCCCCTCTCTCTCTCTCTCTACTTAATTGGTGGCTGTGTTGTGTTTTACACTTGTTCCGGTCGCGTTCGTTTCATATTTCTCATGGATAAGAGTTCCGAGTACGTGCCACACTCACTGCGCCTTCCTCTTGAATATGGACTGTTATTCCCGAATGCAGAGCAAGGAGAACCCCGCTCAACGTTACGATTTCCCAGATGATGGGAACCGTGTTTCTGTACAACCCAGACCTTGTTATTGTGGAATTTTGTGCCTGACACTAATCACATTTGTCCGAGTGATCCCTCTAATCGAACCGAAAATATTAATGCCTTGAAATGTAGTAAACCAGGACGGCACTGGGGATGCCTGCCATAATTTCCACCACTCCGTGTGGTGGGTGGAAGCTAGTCTGTACTGGGTATATTCGTATTCCCGCGTCGTGTACTTCGCTTGTTCTTTTGCTTTCCCTGGAAGAGGCCGCGTTAGTTATTGTTGTTATTATTCTATTCATCTGTTTGAGCTGCTTATTCTTTGTAAATCATATACCATCGACAGACATTGGCTACGAGCTGGGATATTTGTTATGCACGTCGGTGATAGTCTATGCTTTTTGCAGAACGTGAATGAAGATACTGATGAGATGTTCGATGAGTTGTTCGATAAGTACGGAAAAGTGGTGTTCAGGAGAAATGACAAAAGACCTAGCGCTGAAGTTGATGATGATGCAGAAAGTTTATCGTGTAAGCTGATCTTGCCACACATGTTATGCGCATAGAGAAGTAACAAGTCGGCATATCAGGTAGTTTACAAATGGAAAGTATCTTATGCAATGGTGACACCACCTGTCTCGCAGACGTGGAATGACTCAGTCAATCACATGTTTCCATTATATTGCTGACGTGATAACCTCCCATTTTGTGGAACCTGGAATTTGGAGGGATGTCATTGGGTGGTGATACTGCATAAGCTTGACATGTGATGTCAACATTGCACAAGATACTTTGTTCTGATTGGTAGAATCAACATACTTCTATGCCCTAAAGCACTCAGTGATTTAGAACCTCTCCAGCTGAGTGAAGATGTTTCAGTGTTTCTTCTTAACTGACAAATAAGAGGGCAAGATTATTTGTCTGCAATTTTGTAGCGATTCGGTTGCTTCATGACTTCCTGCGGTCACTTTTTCTTCCCCACTTACAACATGATAGAGATGTGTTTGCTTTTCTAGAGATTAAAAGCATAAATTTCTTCATGATATACCTTTTTGAGTGGGGATTATTCGACATCAATTGATGAGTAGAAGCTTGAAATCGCTAGTTCATCTTATGCAGAGAATCTCTTTGTGATCTCCAACAAATCTTTGAACAGAAAAAAAAAATAATAAACCCAATTTACAAGGAAAGCTTGTTTGTGATGCCAATTAATAAACCCAAAGATGTATGAATATGTCTAATGCTGTTTTGCCTTCCAAACTTTTTTGTTTAATATCTTTTGTTTGTTTGTTTTTTTTTGAAGAGGTAGGAGAGAACATAAAAGAACCACAGGATGGTTTCTATCCACCAATTCTTTTAGATACAAATGAAGAGGGGTTAAGAAAAAAAATCATGGAGAAGGAAAGCTGTTTCTCTTTATCCTTGAGTCTGTTCTTTTAGCAGAAAATGGCTCCATTAATCAGATGATTGTACTGAAAATGTGAAAAAAGTATCTGTCATAGTTGATTTTTAATTCTTGTAATATCCTACAGCTTAGTCAAAAGGTGTCAAGTTTGAGCCTATTTTAGTTGATTTAGTTTTGCGTGGATCAATTGATAATTTGGTTTTGGCTATCTAGTGTATTTTCCCGCCTACTAAGTGTGGTTATTTCTACTATCTAAATATTGAAAGCAAGCAGTACAGTTGCAGCACTTAGCATGTGATTTCTATTTGACCAAAGAAAAAAAATATATTATTTATTACGAAGCCAAAACATGTAATTTCTTCTCTACAGATACTAAAGATTATAGTGTGAAGCTCAGTTGTTGTTCTTTGTTTTTTCCCAATATGGTCCTCTAGTGATCATTTTCTGCCATTTTTCAGTTGCGGTGGCAATGGCTAAGGTTGCGAGTGAGGTGAAAGCAGCAGACATAAAAGTCCTCTTTGTGAAGCCTCTTGTGTATTGGACCCGCTTTTTCATCATTGCCACAGCATTTTCCCGCCCTCAGATTGATGCCATTGGGTAAGGGCTAACATGAAGGAGTATTCATCAATTAATGGACTGGCATAAATAGCTGCCAATCTAGATCTCTATTTTGTGTCTCTTGATGTCTTCCCTTTTGGTGTCACTGTCTTAGGTCAAGAATAAGAGACCTGGCAGAGAAGAAGTATGGGAGAGTTCCATCTGGAGACTCAAAACCTAACTCATGGACACTTTTGGATTTTGGTAAGAATTCTTATTTGATAGCAGCTGTCTCAATGAAGCAAACATGTAACAGTTCAGGAATTCTTAGTTTGCTTCATGTCATAGTTGAGTTCACTGATTCTATGCAGACATGTTTCCTTCTAAGAGATCGATCAAATGATTTAATTTTCTTGTTTATTTCTTACCTGTGTAATTTTTTAAAGAAGCTATCATCACTGATAAGCAGTTTATGATATGATGGAATTATACTATTGTAAGGCCAATTTGGCTTATCTTCCGACCAAAAAGAAATAAAAATCTGGGTTAGCTCCTTTAATCTTCTTTTCAGTTACACTATCAAACATTCTGACTAAAACTTGTCTCGAGTGGTATCCAATTTCTGTCATGGGTTTAAAAAATAAATCTCGACAATTTTCCATGCTGTTAAGAATGGGTAATCTGAACACTCCATGGCTATTTATACTGACAATAATCTCTATCTTTTTGTTACTGGCCTCTATTTATGCTACATGAAGGTGCAGCTGTTCTGCTACATGATTGACTATTTAAAAGAATGATAGCTTCACTCCCTCTTGCTGTTTTTGGTTGATTTAGAATAAGCAGAATAAAAGAGAGCTTTCACTGGAGAAAAGACACCTGTTAACGTATTTATTGAAAGTCGGATGAAGTCTTACACTTTTGGTGTAGTGGAAAGCTTGGGTACAAAGACAAATCATCTATAATCTCGATTAAAGCATTTACATCCTCTCTTCTTTTCCCTATTAAAGGAAACTTCAACTATTTGTAATGGAAAACATATATATGGAGGTACCATAACTTTTCTGGCCTTTTTTTCTTCAGAGGCAATAATTGAGTGTGAGGTTTTTGTGAGAAAAGAAAGAACAGATAATTGTAAAAGAGGTGAGTAAAGTTAAACAAAAACTGAGATTTGTTGATTTTTTTGGCTTGACTTTGGTTGAGGAAAAAGCAAAACCTGTAAGTTTGTTTGGCTTGTAATTTTTCTTTGACCCAAGCAAAGCTAACGAACCTGGACATCTTACACATTCTTATCTATTTGTTGCCTGTGCTTTAGACACATACTTGCATATAAATAAGTATGAAATCTGTTTCTTTAGAAAAAGAAGAAGAAGAATGGTATGAAATTTACTTGCCACGTATGTTCAAAGTTGCCAGGGATACTCATCTGGAAGCTTAAACATGGTATTTTAAGCTGCCTGTCTTGTGTTTAACATCTGTGTGAAGGCTATTTTCTTGTATAGCTCATTTAGGATTGCTGACAGACACCTGTTTCATTAATTTTTGTGGTTGTTTGATTTATTTCAGGTGACGTGGTTATCCACATATTCCTTCCTCAACAGAGAGAATTCTACAACTTGGAAGAGTTCTATGGTAATGCAACGCCTATCGAGTTGCCTTTCGAAAACCAACCACCACCATTCCGTCCTTGAGAGGAGGCGTCAACTCCTTGTTTGAGGATTAAAGAACTCATGCCAATGCAATGCATTGGTCAACTTCACTTGGGCCGGCATTAACTTTGCTTCTTATTGTTATGTGAAGTCAACCCTTTGACATGCTTAAGGGCTGAAAGTCTATCAGGGTTCTAAGGCATAACCTTCCGGCTCAGATGGTCCACAAGCATTCGGAACATGATTAAGCCAATGGGGATTGTGGAGGAACTGGTCTAGGTTTCATTTTGGATGTGCAAATTTTGCAATCAATGCTGTGCTGTTTTTTACTACTTGAGGGTCAGCAAGGTTTGTAAGTGATGGTCTTCCCGTAACTGTCGGGCTTGGATATGCTTATATGACGAAGTTGTGGTTACCTTGTTGGTGGTAATTTGTACTTCACAGTTGCCTTTCGATATGTCAATCTTATCTTGTCCCTTTTCGCTAGGCTCTGCGCTCTCATGCTTTTTTGACGTTTTGTGCAGAGAGAGAGAGAGAGATTTTTGGCCTAACGATCTATCATAAGGTTATCGCAAATTTTGTAGTAAAGATTCTCCTACTGAATTTGCCATATCAATGGTTTCCTACTAATGCTTTAGTAGCAAAGAGAAAAATAGATGCTGCACCGTAAATGGATTTTAAAATGAAACAGAGTGCAACGACAGAGGCATGTAAAATAAGACTTGATTTGCAGAACTTTCTTCTTTCCCTCTTTGGTCGTAGGCATATGAAATCCAGCTATGAGACCATCCAGGATCGAGTGCTAGATCCAGTACCTGTCCATGCTTTCTTACATCTTCAGAAGCTACCGTTAGTTCTCTCTACTCACGCAGCAAAAAGCAAAATACATAGCCATTCAGTATACCAACAAGCAGAAACATACCTAATATAAAGAAACCTGAGAAGTCCACTTTGAATGAAGGGCTTTGCCACCATTGATTCCGCAACATCACTCTCCAAAAACTAATTAATTTGTTTCTAAAAAGGCAGAGAGCGGAGGAAAATAAAAGGCAAAAAAGCAAAATGAGAGAATACCCCTCCAGTTATTTGTCACATGAATCCCTCTAAGCCCACTAAAGGGCAGTACATTCATCATGAAATGACTTGTCCAGTCATATGAAGCTAAATTACAAGTTATTTTAAAGGAACATTTGTACAGGAGTAATGAACAAGAAAAAAACTAGCCTTGAGCTGAGCCATGCGTGATAATCCAGCTTTATCCTTGACATCTCCATCAGAGCTTTAATAATCTCTTGAGAAGTTGCATTTCTGAGGCCGCAAGAGCAGCAATAAAACTCAGGATGCAAAGATAAAATTCGGAAGGAGCGGTCACCATGTCATGCGGAATCACCAGTTAAAAGCTAGAAACTAGTCTGTATCAATCACAAGGAGATCACAAGTTAATTGCAGGCTTGCAGCTGGGTGGCCACAGCAGAAACTATGGAGAGGGGTTCCTGCAGAGTTCAAGGTAACTACATGTTCAGTTAGTAGAAACTGAGGAAAAAAAGAAGAAATGCGATTGCCAGATGGTCCAAATATTTGTATGAGAACCCTAACATCACATTAGACAGGACAAGCCATTGACTGAATATATGCATAACATAGGCAACTTTTTCTCGAGAAGACCAATGCAAAGTCATTTAACATTGCTATTTACATCATAACAGCATCAATACCCTTTGTTTAATAGATGTATCTTCAATCTGAATGTTCTGTATCAAAACGTGTTTTGACTGATGAGAGCCTCCTACTTGCAAAACTTAATTAAAGAAAGAAAGAGACATGACAGTTCCAGTTAAATTTCACCACTAGAATGCTCCTTCCCCAAATTATTTTGAGCCGAAAAGGAAAAATAACATCATGCAGACAAATATCAATTCACAGAGCATTCTGAGACAGATGACTACACATTCATTTGCTACACATATATTGAGTGCATGAGCAGGTAGTCACTTTGAAGGCAACCAAATTAATCTTATAAATGGCATACATAGTCCGTGCTCTAACTAAACAAAGAACTGACTACTTAATTATGAACATGATAAACTAACATGTGAGCATGAAACATGGCAGAAGAGTTACAGTTAAAATCAGCTGAATGTTGATTGATCTGCCCAGGTTCAGTGAGACTTAACTCTGTATCATTAGTTGCTGTCCACCCAGGTTCATATGCTTTCAGAAATTCAACCTTTGCTTTATTAGGTAGATCATGGGGGTGGACAAATGGAACTCCTGGTGGCCACCCAATTTCCATTCTTATATTTGCACAAGGGCTATCTAATGAGTGAACATGAGTCTCGCAGTCCTTCAAGGTACAGAACCTCAGCTTGATGCCCCTTTTATCTGCGATGTCCTGAACTCTTTCCTTCAAAACTCTTTGAGCTTCAAGGCGCAATCTTTTGGAAGGTGGGAGTGGCTTGCATTTAGAGCTATTCTTCTTCCGTCTCATCAAGGGCTTCATAGATCCTGTACCAGCATTTCATCGATCCAAGGACCTGCTGTTAAAAACCTCTCACTAAGAGCATTCACACACAAGCAGCAGTCAACGTCAAGATTGTCCATACAAAAAATCAACAAGGAGACAAAAACCTAAAATAAGGTCCATTGATTATAAGCACAACAACTCAAGCACATATGAAGTCAAGTAAAACTTGATGAATTCATCAAAAGGCAGTATCCACTTCAAAGTTCGATCGCAGTAACAACAGATTGCCAGGATGATTAAAGGTATATGAATTATTTAAACAGTGGAGAACATGGCTATCTACAGAAGTATCATCATAATTAACAGCAAGAAGTTGATACCAATATACATTATTTGGTTATAGTTTGTTATATAGTTGATTTATTTGTGTTCACCTCGAAAGGAATGAGAAAGCATAAGCCTTAAGCTACAGGGGGAGAAAATCTTGAGCAAAATGAAATGAAGAGCAATAACAACTATTAAACAACTTCAATTATCAGTTTGTTAAATTCATGAGTTCCAAGTTCAGCCATAAAGTAGCTGAAACTTGTAAGTAGTCTAAATTTTAATAGTTCATACCATCTTGAGCTGTAGGGAAGTTAAAACTTTGGAGACTATGCCTGTTGAGGAGCTGATCTGTTGGGTGGGATCTTTGCATGAAATCATCAACTGGTACTGGAAGCTGGAATTGAGCTTCAACCCCATGACCAGCTGCTCTCATCTCAGAGCAGCTAAGACTGGTCATTGACTTAGGCATGAGCTTGAAAGCCAATGAACACCTTCCATACATGTTAGCCTGCATGTTAGTGATATCTGTTTTAAGCAGAGCTGGATTCACATAGCCAGCTGTTGCTTGATAAAGTGCAAGTCCAGGGAAAACAACTGCTTCCTGGGGTCCAAGGTCTCCATCCACAAGAACCCATCGGCCTTGAAAGTCTCTTACATGTAAACCTGCTTTATCTGATTTCATAAGAGTTATTAAACTTTTATCAATCTGCTGATCATTGTCAGAAAACAAAACTGATTGGCCATCATCTTGATTTATCAAACTAGGGTGCTGTGCTCCTTGAAATGATGGCCTTGCATGACAGCAAACAGACAATACCGAGGATGATATTTCCCGACTTCTCAAAGGGACATTATCGAGAATTTCAGAGAAAGGAGAGCTCCGCAAATTTAGGTAGAAACTGATGGCATCCAAGATATCCCTAGCTGCTTTTCCCAGAAGAGAAAATACGTCTGGAAGACCTGCTGGTGGTAATTCCAATGTGTTTGGGTCAATGGGTGTTAGGCCAGGTCTGTAATCATAAGTTTCTTGCCACAACTGAGGATCTGCATAGTAACCAGACGTCTTGCACCACTCACGAGTTTCATTGGTGTGAATCATATCACTACCAGGGTACGACGCTCTTTGATGGAAATAAAGGCGAGCAGAATCTAAACCAGATCTCAAAAGAGCCCCATCACTAGTTGAAAATTGAATAACTGCAGCAGAATATTGAGCGAGTGATTGTGACAGGGTCGAGACAGAAATTTTGTAGGAATCAGTAGGGAGCCCTTCAGAAGGTACAAGATCAGCAAGCTTCACACGGCCCAAGGATGGCAGGCCATTGCCTGCCATGAAATGCTTCAAGATACCTTTAAGGACAGGAGGAACTCTGAACCTATTGACAAAACACACACAAGGAGGGCATCAATTTCTCACAAAAGTTGCATGACTATCCCTCCTCAATGACATGAACATGAAGGGTAAGGAAACAACCACCCAGCAAGTAAGCAAAATATGACACCATTATTCGCCATCATTTCACTTCAAGACTTTCCTAACAGTTCTCCTCGAATACAAAGTGTCAACCCCACAGAGAAATTGCATATTTATCAGTGAATTATCTTAACAGCGATACATCCCCCATCAAAATAGTACTACTCTGAAGTCAAAAAGATAGGGCTAAATCTTTCTTGTGTCCCTGGGTAGAGTCGAGGGGACGTGTCCCACTACACCGTTCATTTGTAAATGCCTTTCCTCATGGACATTGTCAAGCCAAGCCTATGTGCACTCATCTTCATCGACTGAGCTCCTACAAGAAAAGAACTACTTCAAATTCTATACAGAATGTGCACTCCTCTTGGTCTTCTTGCTCCATTCATATAGCACATATCTGAAGCAACAGAGGTTGCTCCTATTAAACTAGTCCTTCGACTCTATTCATTTTCTACCAAAGCCCATGTCCCATTATAAATCGTCAAACAACTAACCCCCTACCCATTTAAACTGAGAAGCGAATGACAATTGTTGGAGAACAAAGGGGATAAAAAATTTCACACCTCTCCCAAAAGCATCTTCATCTTCTTATCAATTCCAGCAGCAGGATAGCATTCGAAAATCAGCTGCCTGAAATCATTTCCATAACACAATTAACGACCACGAAACCCAAGGAATTGTAAAACCCAACAAATTTTCCGAGGCACGCAATCGTCGTTTCTGCGCTAGAAATCTCGGAAAACCCCGAAGTTGAAGTTGAATTGCCAGTCTCGATACGCACAACAGTGGCATAACCCATGAAATTTTAGCTCATGACTGCTGATTTCAACAGCAGAAAAGATAGGAGCAGAGGAAGGAAGGGAGGAAGGAAGCTTACCCTTTTGGCTGATTGAGCCAGTGAAGGACGAAAAGAACAGGTAAAAATCACAGCTTTTGACTGTTCAAGATGACAAGAAGCAGATTGAAGATTAGGGCTTGGCAGAAATCAGAGGAGACGGAGAGGGATTCGTTCCACATTCGAAGTGTGCTCCGTGATCGATTGTGGGTTCCGTTCAAGTTCGCTTTTTTTTTTCCCCCTCTTCCTTTTGAAAGGAGAGAGAAAAACAAGAACTTCTTTCACATTCTTCTGAGGGGGGCCAAAAAAATGTCTTCACTTGCATGATTTTTCTCGAGATGTCTGACTTGTGATATATACAATCAAATTCCTGAGTTTTTAAATCGATTACCTTAATATTGTCTTTTATTACAGTTCAAACAATTTTGATCGGTATAAATTATTATCATCTATAACAAGAAATTATATGCTCTCGTAATTGAAATGGAACGAGTTGGTTGGGAAACTGATTTTAAAACGGAATTTACGGTTGTTAGAACGAAGTTATGCTAACAATTGTCATAATTTTTGTTAAAAGTATTAATTTAGCTTATATGAAATGATTTCCTTTGAAGGAGTTCGTTAGGTTTTTTGATCGGTGGCTTACTTTTACATATTGTGATTAGCCTAAATTTATTGTAAATCGGTTTCTATGTGTTTCGTAATTTCTTTTTTATGACAAGTACTTTAGCTATAGATTTCATATTATGAGAGTCCAACCACTCAGTAAATAAAAAATTAAAATTTGTAGAATATTTTTGGTTTGTAAATTACCTATTGTTCATTAAATAGTGATTGTCTGTTTGGCATGGTAATTTTATAAACATAGTTTGCATACTACTCTTCGAGGTCTGTCAAATAATCTTTTGTTTCGTAAATTCCCTTTTGTAAAGTAATTGCAGTAATATTTCATATTGTATCATAGTTGATCAATAATATTCATAAGTTGCCTTTTGCTAGTAAAGTATGTGCAGATTGATCGTAAAATAATCTTAAGTACCATAAATTTCCTTTTTTCAAATAAATCGCGGATTGCATCATAAATTTTTAGATTAAGTTTTTTAAATTACCCTTTTGATACTTTGCCCAAGTTAAGTTTCTTCTTCGTAATCATTTTCAATAGTATTCATGTTGGATTGGAAATGGTAAATAGAGTTCATAAGATACCTTTCGGTTGTGTAAATTACTTGTTCAATTGTAAGGTTTTTCATAGTAATATTGCATGTCGTATCATGAAAGATAAATAAAGCTTGCAAATTACTTTTAGGGTTTGTAAAATACCTTCTCCTTTCATAAATTACTTGTTTGATTTTGCAGATTAAGCAAGTTCTTAAATTATCCTTTTATACACAAAATGCTTTTATTTTCATTATTACCTTTTGTGCAAATAGATTTTCATAATACAAGAAAAATCCTAAAGGTCATAATGATTTTTATCCGGTTGTAAATGAACTTTAAAGTGCCGTAAGTTGTGGCAACCTAAATTTTATAAATGGGATATTGCCGCGTTTTGCTTGAAATGACAACCTAGAAGGAACCCAACTATGACACCAAATTTTTTTCACATTATTCCTTCTTTCTTGCATCGACAAACATGTCATTAAAATTTGTCAAAATCGGAGACCCTCTTGACCTTGATCGGAAAACTCACAATTCTGATGCTTTGATCATACCGATTTATCAGTTTGAGGATCAAATTAAACAAATCATGACCAAATACCAAATAGGGAACTTTTATCTCGGTCTTGCCACCCCCATCTCCACCATGCGGTTTCATCTACCAAACTTGCCTTGGACATACTTTCATCCTCGACCGCAGTAGATTACGAAAACACTCAAAACAAGGCATTAATGATGAAAGGCTTGCATCAAAATCGTTGATGGAGCAACAATGAAGGAACATAATGATTAATTTGCAAGAAACTCTACGGTTAACCCGCCATGTTTTCTGTTTATGCCGTCACACTGTGATGGCCCAACATACCGATCATAATCCTGTTATTGTTTGTTACCGCCATCACCCCCGGAGGATATGTTGAGCTTGGCATCTGTTCAGACATGTATGCAAATTGCAGTCGCATATGCCACAGTCCATGCTTGAAAATTTACTGATCTCGTGTCTGAGACTCGCACAATCATAATGTGGCCCTTCCTCCAGTCATCTTCGGGAATGTCGACTTGCTTTCTCGGTCTACTTTCTAAGCATTTCTCTGAGCTGCTATATCGATGGCAATGGGCTTCGCCACACCATCTCACTTATTTAAAGCCACTACTTAGTCTTGATCCACAAATCGACGCAGTTCAATTAAAAAGTGCAGAGTCAGAGATTAAAGATTCGCACCATGGTTTTAAGATGCGAATGCATGCGAATGGAGATTGTACAATGTCATTTCAGATCTCCAGTCTCACTACAAGCATCGGAACGTTTCCTCTTGGCCTCGGTGTCACCCAACTGCAATGAGACACAAATATCTTCATCGCAGTTGTTTCTCAGTGACGATAGATTCTGAGAAACCATTTTGTCGGACAGATTGTTCTGATGGAGTGGAGACCGTCTACAGAAGCTTGGAGGAATAAACTCGTGTTCAATGCTTGGACCAACCTTGATTCCATCTTCTATAGTGAAGTCGGGATCCATCAGGGACGGATTCATCTCAGAGCTGCTCGGTTCTAC
The DNA here is from genome assembly GCA_014182515.1 of Eucalyptus microcorys. Taxonomy (NCBI): domain Eukaryota; kingdom Viridiplantae; phylum Streptophyta; class Magnoliopsida; order Myrtales; family Myrtaceae; genus Eucalyptus; species Eucalyptus microcorys. The sequence continues at coordinate 12,080,997 of CM024567.1, read as the reverse complement.
TTCCAGAGGGATGTGCTCTATCTGAAGACCAAGGGTATCTAGTTTCTCATCAATTTTTTCCTTACCCATGATGCCATCTGGGGGCGATGAGTCACCAACAGTTGAGCCAATTGCTGTGGCTGAGGCAGCTCTTTGTTCTTGCACAGCCACTGTGAACCCAAGGAAAGCAAATATGCATAAGAAAACTATGAATAAACCCAAAGAGCTATTAAGCATTCAACCATCAACAGTACACCAGCTTTTTGCATGTGTATTTTTACCATGTGTCTTCAAGGGTTCCCGAGCAGTTACCCACATTTTCATGATAAAGTGCCATGGATCTTTATTAGTAAAATAATGGAACTCCAACATTGATTTAGTACTCTGCCCAACTGAGATGTTTTGTCTCTCTTTCTGGAGAACAACCATTTCTATTTCTTAAAATTCTGGCCAAAAGAGAAACAAAAGAACACCTTTCCTAAAAGATGGAACCCAGTCTTACTGGGAATGCTGTCCAACTTTAGGTTCATAAAACAAGTGTTCCTAGAAACAAGACAGTATTTTTCTTTTAATCTTTGATAAAGTAAGAAAACAGTACAGCTAAATTCAAGATCCAGACAAATATGAGCCAGTAAAATGGAAAGGTGCCTTTGACCAAAAATAAAAAATAAAAAATGGTAAGGTGCCAATGTATTATACTGCCAAATGACAAACCTTTCAGCCCCTCATTGGTTGTTATTAGATCAAGTTCAAGAAGATTGAGGAGACGTCCAAGATCTACTCCGCTGGTCCAATTTTCTGGAGGCTGGCCGACTTTTAGTTTTAGCCGTCCCCTATTAGCCGTTCCTCCCCAGATAATCCCAATGGGCCGTGGTTTCCCGCTGCCCTCACCCTTCAATACTATGAGACTTCCACTGTCTCCTTCGAGATCAAAAGTTTGTTGATTCTCTCCCACAACAAGGAAGTCAGTTAAAAAGCAGATCCCCTTCTCATCATTGTACTCAAGAGCATAAGCCAAAACTGTTCCAGTGGTCAGGCCAGAACTTCTCCCAACCTTCATCACTTGCCTCCCAATTAGGCTACCTATTGGAGCCTGCAAATCTATAATCTTGACATCACCAATTTCCCCCACGCCCCTTACAGATGTAGTAACAGTGGACATGTCAAAATCATCAGCAAAAGGAATGAATGCCCCATCAGCTCTCACAAATGTCTCTGGAAGTAGGAAGCCTCATTAGTTAATGCACACAAAGAATACTAGAAGAATATCTCAATCAATGTCCATTGGATCAAACTAACAGCTCCTAATCTAGGATGAAAACTCATCAAGATTATATTGAACAGGCAACATAGGTTTTCACACTGATCCAATAAAAGTGTTCGTGTAGCACCCCAGGAACGTTGCTTCATGAGTAGCCAAATTGCAAACCCGTGCCCAAGATCTCTCCAAGCTCACATTCATAATATGATCAACTATTTGTATCAGTAATATGAATTTATCAATTGGCCCAATTAGTTTTCCAGGTTCCAGTTCAGACACCTGTCCCCTGTATTAGATTATGACTGACCATAAGCCATCCTGTTTTACCAAAAACTATTTAAGAGAGCTTCACCAGTTTGCAGTTATACTACAACAGTTAGCACAACTCACCTACCAATTGCTCCTGAGACTGTACATCATCCTTAAATCTAAAATAGAGGCACGATTTACATATTTGTTGCATTCCCAAGTAAAGAAATGCACATAGTTTGCCTGCAAATGCTTCAGACATTGCACAGACCTCACAACCGGAAGTCATTTTACCTGGATTTATCCCGGCAAAAATGCCATACCAAAGTTCATCTGTGATGAAGGAAGTTGCCCTCTCAACAGCACCTAGGTATACCCCAGGCCCAAGAGTTGGAGGCAGAGGATGAAACATTTTCTGATTTGGATAATCTAAGTCAACAGCAACATGGCGATTGGTGAGAAAGCCAACTTGTCTACTCCCTGTCTGGCTCCTCACTATGGCACCCAAGGTTCCATATGTCTCTTGGCTTGCCACCTGAGCAAAAACAGACATAAAGCAACAACTTGAGCACATTGAAAAGAAAAATTAAGGTAATATGAATCTAAAAAGTAGAATATAGTGCTAACACTTGAATTCAATACTGACAGAAGGCTCTACCTATCTACTATGATGAGACACATTAAGCAGGAAATCACCAACAGCAGGTTCAACAAATAGCTGGTATAAAAGAAAAATTTCACTAGTTTTCTCCACCACCAATTCAAACCCACCATCAGGAGTACCCATTTGTTTACCAGCAAATTTAACTAAAAAATTGACCTGTTTGGGTTGGTTTCTGAACTACTTTATATATCCTTTCCAATGTGATGTTTATTAATACCTGACACCTTAAATCTGTTTAAAGTACATAAGTACTAACATTCAACTTCATTTTGAATTTACTATTATTTCTTAATTTAGTAAAATAATTTTTCCATCTCAGTGGAACACCGATAGGGCTGTATATCCAAGCAAACAATCTATTATATCTAGCCAAGAACAAGCCACTGAAAGTAAAATAAGGAAATTTGAGTCCAAAAGCCAATTATCAAGATGGATGACATGTGAGGAAGGTAAAAGTATCTGAAGTTTTGCTAGAATCAGCAGGGAGGATATTCACAACGTAATATAGGAAGGATACTCCGACATGCAACTTCAGCCTAACTCTCTCTTCCTGTCCTTTAGCCAGTGCATTATAAAGAGATATGGGGAACCAGTAGAGGGTACAGCATTTCATGTTTGCCATGTGGCATAAAAATTAAGCTACATATATGACTCTATCAAATCTTATGAAGGTAAAAAATAGTTGCAACTGAAATTATACGCATGATTTAAAGTCTCTTTCTTTTTTTTTAAGTACGGAAAAGGGCTTAAAGCCAAATACAAAAATTAAGGTCGAGAATCTACTATCCCTATTTTATGACCTAATAAAACATGAAGTAATTCTGTAGGCAGCAGTTGAAAGAACGTAGTGTCCAAGCACTCATCAATTCCAAGATTAGCAAGCCAATCACTAGGACGATTTCCTTCATGCAATCAAAATATTAACTGCTGCTTAGAACCCTAATGCTGTTCTCAGCCAAAAAAAAAAATCTCAAAAGTAATAAACAAGATTTTAAAAACTCAAAACTCAATGCATGTGAATCTAGCATTCATCAGATTTCAGTCTAGCAAGTTGCCTAGACAAATAGAAGAGAAATTGTATCACAAAAAATAAAGACATAATCTCACTCCACTATAAAGATATAACAGAACCAGATTGAATTACTCAAACAAAAAACCTCAATTCAGAGTAAGAGAAGTGAATATCTTCTAATCTTTAATAGTTTTTTTTTTTTTTAACATAAAATACAGGATATATTTCCATCTAGATTCAGATTCATTTATATGTTGGGAAGGCGCAGAAACTACCTGTGAGCCTGAACCAATGCATGGATCACCTCCACGCAAGTCATCCACAATCTCAGTGTATAACTGCTCTTTAGGAGCTGGCTCAGGTGCACCAAAGTATGAAAACTCAACCACATCAACATCACACCACACCCCTCCAGGTCCCTGATTAAAGGTTGCACTGAAATTTTATTTACAACTTGACAGGAAAAGGAGGAGGTGACAAACTTTCACCTTTCCTACCCCTCAATGAAAATGGAGAAGGACAAATGATCAAATATACTTCTCTGACCTCTAGAGCAGTTGGAAGACATTGGATGGGGCTAAGCCACTGCTTATGGACTTTCCTAGAGACAAATACGAGAATGGCTGGTATGTTAGTCAAAACACCACGTCGAATCCGAAAACCAATGGCAGTGCCGAGACTGTAGCAGCGCAAGATTTTGCTATGAAATGCTCTTATGGTCATGAGTTCGAGCAATGTGTTAGCTTGCTGGCCTTTCGGCAACCGGCCAAGAGTTTCGGGTAGCACCCCTTTCTGCAAATTTGCAAAATAATTCGCACGCTCCTCAGCACAATCATTCAACCGACTTGGCCATGAGAAGTAAGCGGCATTGCTCTCACAGTGCTGTCCAGCCGATGCAAATGGTTGGAGCATCGGCGGACTGAGTGAAGGAAAATTAGAATGATTACAACAGCTCCTTTCGAGATCTAAAGCCGACTCTTCTGATGGCGTTGAGCCAGAGCAAACAGCCCTCAGATGCATTTTAGTCCGCTCCATCCGTCAGTCACGATGCACAGGCTAAGCTAAGCAAACCAAACTGAGATGCCGCAGCGTGCGGAAGGAATAACTTCAGGAGCAGAGGCTCATGGGAAGACTAGAGAACAGATGAGCAGACATACAAAGGTTCAGTTAATTACCAGAGTTCCAATATTCAAAACAAGCACGAGCTTCCATCCGAGAATCAACAAAAACACAAGAAAATAATACAAGTCACTTATCCTGTAAACCAAGCAACCACATCAGATAATCGCAACACAATGTGCTGTACCTGCCTAAGTCTCAAGCTATGCGAACTCCGACAAAGTCAATCCATAGGCCAGAGGCCGCATCCACGAGGGGAAACCCAGAAGTCTCTTTAAAGTGTTAAAAGATTATATACGGACAAATTGCAAGTACCCACGAAGGGAAGCGTGCTGATTGCCAGCTTCATTTCGCAACCCAAGAGATATGGGGGAAAAAGAACACAAAAAAAAAAAAATCCAAAAAAAGAAAAGAAAAAGAAATCAGATACAGCTCAGCCTTCTACTACAAAATGCACCACCGAAAGCAAAACATTCCACCTTCCCACTCAAACCAACTACAGACATAACTCTCGGAACCGGTGAAGCTAGGCGAGACAAAAAGCCCTAGGAAACAGGGAAACACTCCAGTTCACCGAGTGAAGCTTCTTACATGACCCAAAAAAGAGAACCCAAGAGACAGCGAGCCCAAACGGTCTCGGAAGCAGAGCCGGTACGACCACCACCGCGACACGCGATGGCAAGGGCAAAGGCGACGCAGCAGAATCCGAAGGGCGAAAGTGCGGAGAAGAAGAGGACTACTCACTCGATCGAATACAGGAAAAGGCAAGCTCGGGTGCTCATTCAAAGCATGTTGCTCCTTTCCATTCGTGGCTTTTGCAATAAGAAATTCGTCAATGAGTGCGGGGGCGGGTAGCCCATTTGTCGCCACGCCCTGGGCATCATCAGTGCCCGCCTGTCCATGGCTCTCCGGGTAGAGAAAGAGCGCTCTCAATGCTTAAAGCTACTTTTCTTCGGCATATAATATAATATAATATAATATATACATAGATATGTAAAAGAAGCTGCTTTTACGGATGTCGGAACTTGGAAAGACGGAGGAGAGAGAGAGAGACAGGAGGAGGAGGAGGAACAGTGATGATTTTCATTTCGTTCACGGGAGGAGATGTACAGTGTGGCGGGGCTCACGATACGGCTCCTGATCAGCCAATCGGTGGCCCCCACTGCGTAAGTTTCGCTTTTTGATTGATTCTATTCGATTTGATTAAGCCCTTTCCCATCTTGTCCACCCCTGACATCTTCTGCTTTTCACTATATATGGTTGTTGCATGGAGGATTTGCCGCCATCATTATATGTACCAAAAGATTCTCTTTTTAAAAAATTGCCCTGAACGAATTATATATCAGTATCGGTCCACTTTTGAAATTTTTTACTAAATTAAATATTTAACGATTTGTCCATATAATCTTTTTAGCTAATTTTGATAAATGATAACTGAGTAGACTATTATTTTATATTTGATTATACTTATAAACTTTTTTCTTTTCTTTTTTATTCTTTTTTTGTTTGTTGCTAGACTCGACTTATAGAAAATGAACGAGAGATACACATTCGATTAAGAAATTAGATTCGTGTGACGTGTTTAATTTGAATGAGTGGCGTTTTTCTATGCGGTCATTAGGATTTTCATTTGCTCAATAGTATTCCTCTTTTTTCTTCATGAATTTGAGGGACAGAGATATGAAATGTGGATGTTGAATGAACAACTACAAAGTAGAAATTCAAAGGATTGCATTAGCATAGCGCCTCCAAAGCGCATGCATCTTACTACTTTGCTACATATGCGGCTTGGGAACATGAAACCTTATTTTCATTGAATTTGTGGATAGCTCATTGACAATTCTCTAGTTCCGAATATGTTCAACGAAGCATATCGCACATACCATATGCACTTGGTTTTCGAATATACAAGCTTCAACTCACTTAGCATATTAGAGGGAAAAAAGACACTATAAGTGCCATAATTTTTATATAATACTTACTTTGATGCCATAACTTTTTGTTGAATCATTTATGTTAAATTGAAGAAAAAACGATCATTATAGTGTCTTTGGTGATAAATTCCAGCCAAAAGTCCAAGGTGACATCTGCAACTAAATGTTGGGAAAAAGTCCAAAAAAAAAAAACCCCAAATTATGTTTATTGTGATACAATATCTAAGCTTTTTTTGTGATATCAAAAATCATAAACTATGTTCACTATGACTCATTTACTCTATATGCGACGCATCTACCTTATGTCAATATTTTATTCTCCAATTAAAACAATATCATTCTTTTTGTTCATTTAAATCATGTGTATACCATGTCAACATCGTTTGCTTTTTGGCATTTAGGCAAATTTTAACAATTTTTATTGACAAAATATTGATAAATGGTAAATATGTCACACATGTATAAGTGTAAGATGTTTGGCGTCACGAAAAAAATTTAAAATAAATGTGTGACGATAGGTATAATTTAAGATTTTTGGTGACCTTGATTGTTAAATGTTTATTTCGGTGCAGCCAACTTGGAAGTTCCGCTTCAAGGTCATCGACGTTGTTCCTGTCGCCGAGCGAACCTACGGAGGTGGGATGCTCCGTGGGAAGATTGCGAGCAAAGTCAAAGGCGGGGACGAACAGAGATTTGTCGTCAACACGTGACTCCTTCTCTGGTCTGTGACAGAATCGCTTGGATTGACGGCGGCGAATGGTGGCCTCCGCTGCTTTGCTTCCCCTGTTTTTTATTCTTTACCTCACGATTTTTCCTTCTCTCTTTTTTCAAACTGAAATCATTCACTTTAGGTATCAGTGTTCAAATTAGGAACTTCGATGCTCGTGGTTGCTGCCCATCTGGTTCCCGATCTACTCTTCTCTCTGGTCTTCACTTCATGTTCAGGTTCAAATGGTGCACTCAGAATTTGCTGCACTTGTGGGTTGGGGCCTGTCACCGTACGAGCATCGCCACCCTCACATACCCAGCAAGAAGGACCGCCAGCTTGCTAAGTATGGGGCAGCGACGCCACCTTATAATCCAAAACATTGAATCTATTAGATATTTTGGCAATTTTGAAATATTTGTTTAAAATTATGACAATTATGAAAATCATCATTTTTATAACCGTTTTTAACAGTAATATGACGGCTTTATAACATGCTTTTATAATATTAGATTTATTTTTCATAAACTCTTTATTATTTTATAACGACTATATAATAATCATGTTCTTCTTTAGTACCAATTAATTTATAACGGTTTTCATATGGCTCTCTCTCTCTCTCTCTCTAACATATAAATAACTACTTTGAACATTATTGGAAAGTAATATTGATATATCAAAACCAAAATTGCAATGTTGGATTTTTTGTATCCTAAATCGGAATTGGCAATGAAGTGGTCTTTTTTTTTTCCAAAGATGGCACTAAAGTGATCCAGCAAAAAGATTTGGTACCAAAATACACAAATTATGGCACTTTTAGTATCTTTATTTGCAAATTAGACTCTATTTCTTTCTTTCTTTCTTCTTTGGCATATACTAGTGCTCTCTCTATCTATTTTCTCTATATGATACGAAAATGAAGCTATAATAATGTTCCTCCTTCTCATTTCCCTATTGAAAAATTCGTCGATAATTTAAATTAAATAATCAGGGATCATTGTGTGTTCTTTATCATTAGATTGCCTCTTGAGTTGTTTTTGTTTTTGTTTTTTTTTAAACAATACAGTTAATTGTGTTATGGCTTATGAGCATCGACACTTTCCGGAAGCTTTTGTGTCGTGTTCGATACTCCAATACGTGTTCGATACACTCCGACACTTTTCGACACGTGGTTAGCTCTTCCCGATACACAATTTCGACAAACATAGGGTCAATTTTAAAAAAAAAAAAAATCAATATTTGAGGGATCAAAATGTAGAAATATGTAAAAATAATGAAAATAACAAAAATAAATGGGAAAAAATAAAATTCTCACTCTCGAGTTTCTCACTTCTGAGTTTTGACCTTCTTGTAAGTGATGATGGAACGTCTCTCTTCTCGCCGACGTTGCTCCTCTTGCCAGCATCGCTCCACCACCCCTGTGGCTCACCCCACTAGTTGCCACAGCCGCCTTCGCCCCAAAAAAACTCACCCCGAACTCATCTCCTCCAAGTGTGTTTCATGTGCCCATTTCGCAACTTGATTTGACCGATTAGGTTTGGAATTTTCTCGGAAGATCGCTTGTCATGTGCAAACTTATCCAACTATTTTGTCTGATGGCCCTTTCTAGGAGATCCCATGTCATTGTGTGGTTGTATCTTGGAAAAATGTTAGACAAGGTTGATGTTTGCCTAAGGAGTCAGATTCAATCGAAACTTGGAATTCAAGTAGTTTCGTTACTTTCGGAATGAGACCCGGTTAGTAAATTCCATCTTTTTGTTGGTTTGGGATTAGTGATTTCATGACCCAATTGTGGGTAGTTGGCTTGGCTCATGGTCAGAAAGATTGATAAGGATAAAGCAAAAGATACCCAATATTTGTATGATTCACAGATTCTTGACAGCAAATTTAAAGTTGTGATTTTTTTTTGCTTCTTTCCGCATCTTGCAGGCGTCGCCCGTAAGTTATCTCCTTTGGTCTATGTCATTGGCTTGTGAGTTATCTCTCACATTTTCCATGGTAAATTTAGTGATTTCCTTTTCTTTTGATCGTATTTCGAGAGTTCTTATCCTAGATTTTCATTTTTCTCAAACCTCATTTTGCAGAGGAGCTCCAAGCCGGTCTTTATCAAGAACTCCGAACTCTGTCTGAGACTATAAGAAATCTCACTTATCTACGACAAGTGAAAAAAAATAGGATATGTTCCTTCAACTTAACTCTTTTGTGTTTGCAATTTTTGAATTTCTCGTTTAATCTCTGTCAAATTAAAACAATGAATGATATTAACAAATATTAGATTAATTTTTTAGTATAAATTAATTATATGCTTTATTTTTATTTTTTTATTATTATTATTATTATTTTGCATTTATATATAAAAATAGATATTTAATATATAACGTGTCAGAATGTATCCGAATTCTCTATTTTTTTTATAAATGACATGTCGACGTGTCATGGCGCGTTGTATCGCGTGTCCGTATCGATCTTCATGCTTATACATTAATGGTGCCACTTGCATTAATGGTGCCACTTGCAATATTTTTTGTTTACTAAATCTTCTTTACTCAAGATAATTTGGCCTTTCGTTAACTTTATTAGGTCACCTTTTAAAAGTAAATCCAAAATTTCATAAAACTTGTTAATATTGAACGAGTAAATTTGAGTGTCTTTGGTCCTAGCCATTCTATCTTGTTCTATTTTGGCAGGCCTAAGGATCGACAAATGTGAAACTTGTTGAGCATAATTTTTGTCACATTTATTTCAATGTTTTCATTTGAGTAGATTGATTCTCTAACTCATGTTTTTTTTTTTTTTTAAAGCCATATTTTGTGCAATGTTTTTAGGTGGCCCTTTAGTTTTGTCTTTAAGAAGTTGTTCGTACCTAGATACTCACCTAGCCAATTGAAATAAATCGACAAAATCTTGGCCTTCAAATATTTCTCTTAGATTGAATTTCAATTCATCATAAACCAAACTTGTGAAATCTTTTTCCGGTAGTGAAGTAAGAAATTATTCTTAGTTTTCTTAAATTGAGCAACCAACTGATTAATCAAGTCATTATTATATTGATAAAGTCTAGCCAAATTAGCGACCGATGCCTTGGGTTTTGTTCTATAAAATTGAGAATGAAATTATCTTTCTATTTTTGCCCAATTACCCACCAAAGTAGGTGGTAAATTAATTTTCAACAAAGACAAAGGAAATAACCTAAGTTTTAAAAATTTATTTATCCTTGCTTCCCCACACTAGGCTGTAAATCAAACCATGTGTTTGATGATCGATGGCTTATCCTCCCTGGTAAAAATGGCAAAGTTAGACGTTTTGAAACCTATTGAAAAATGTTGATAATCGACCTAGGATGTGGTTTCCTATACACTAGTATGATAACACCCTTGCCATGCCCAAGTGTTGTTGAACTTTTCGACAAATTGTGCAAGGCTAGTTGTGGATTTAGTTGGCCATCTCATCCCCCAGGCGGCGATGTTGTTTTCTAAGATTATATATGTTAATTTGCATGTTAGGCCAAAGAGGAATATTTGTATTGGGTGGTATCAATGGGGCCATCGAACTTACATTTTCAATATTTGGCAATTGAGCTTGTCAACCAGTTTAATTTACCAAATTATTGTTATCAATTTGGTTATTTTGACCAATTTTAGCTTGATTATTACCTTAATAAAAAGATTCAGGCCTTTGCATCTTTCTTTTGGAGGTTTGATTGCTTTAACCAATATTATTAGCATCCATAAAGAGAGAGGGACTAGGAACATACCTTGCTACTATTGGATTGACTTGGAATGGTGGTGATGGATTGAACAATTTTGGCCTCGACAAAGCATCATTTACAGCATTAATGATAATTGACTTGATCACATCCGACGTGCAATTCATGATGTACTTAGTCATATATCACTTTGCTATTATTTGAGCAATTTTCATGTTGGAATTTAGAGCAACATCTCTTAATTGCTCTTTGTTAAGATGCCATTCTAGTGGCTGAGGACTCTGAATGTGCAACAACATCATTTCCAGTTTGTGATACTGGATTGTTGCTACCAGCAACATTATTGAACTCTTATTGATTTATGGTTTTGACTATCATATATCTCTAAAAGTGTCAATGGAATATCTTTCAAAAATATGGGTGGATCGATATGAATCGACAAACCTAGTGAATGGTCCTTCATTGCTTTTTGCATAGGAAAGTAAATGACAATGAATGTAAAAGTCTGAAAACCGGATGCAATTGCGGAAAACTATTTAAATTGCATGAAAATAATGATAAAGATAAATTTGCAAAAGAATGTTGAGTTTGGAGATCTTTTACAAAGAGAAAGATGTGGCTAATGGCTATATGAAAAGATAACTTCTTTATCCTATCTTTAGGACAAATAACTTCATGTTCCTATTTGTAGTTACAAGAAGTTGTAAAAACATTTATCGAAAAGAAGTCACAATATCCTTAAATAGTGGCAATGAATATAACTAAGTAGCATCACTTACCTTTTAGTATTGATTGGCTGTTGTCAATGATTTCCTTGTCGTTATTCTTCACGTTGTCGACCGTCTATATTATCGATGACTTATGTTATTCACTAAACTCTTGTTGTTATCGACTAAGTTTGTCATTTGTTGATTATAACTAAAAGTTGATCATTTTTGGGTATCAACAAGACCCAATTAAATCTCATATTGTGTAGAATACTTTATAGGATGTACTTATAAAATTAGCAATCGCGGTGGGAAGAAAGAAATTCTTGAATTGAGTTTCTTATAGAACTTTTGATCCTTTTTCTGAAGATCCATCTCCTGCTCTCGTGGGTACTTTTTATCAGAAATTTAAGGATTTCATGAAAGCGAGTCGAACCATTTTGTCTTCTGCAGAAGCCCACAAAGTTGCATACTAGTTCACCAGCGGTGCTTGGGTAAAAACATAATTTCATATCATTCTCTATGGACTCTTTTCTTTATATGGTGAAGCTCACTTATCTGAGTAATTGGCAACAGGAGAATTTATCTATTATATTTGACTCGGCAAATGATAGAATTTATGCATACCTTTTGGTCCTTGTTCCCATTTAGCACCTTGAAACTTACTCAATTCCATAAGGTTCGAACGCTAGCATAAACCGATTGAAAGAGGTCCATCAAATTAGAGGTTTCCCCTTCCGGAGAAAGCTCAAACTGTACCAATCCACAAGCGTGTTGTGTAATGCAAGCGATCAACTAAACAAATGCACAGTAATCATCTATATTTTTTTTCCCCTTGAACTCAATTATACAAGTGCAGAGACTCAACTATCTGGAGGCCTGAAAAACATCCTACAAGCCTTGTGAACATGCTGTTTCTTTTTTTTGTTCATCGACCGATGAATAAAAGATCATGTATGTCTAGAAAAAGAAAAAACAATGACTTGTCCGAATATCTGATCCAAATTTATTCAAGAACAAAGGGATCTAAATAGCAGAACCATGTACGTGCCTGCGCCCGTATAAATCATATCGTAATATTGTGAGACAGCATGAATTCAGCACCTTATGCTATACACATGTAGATCCCACCCTTCCCCTTTGCCGCCATAACTCGAGTCCAACTTGTGACCCACCAGATCCATGGGATTACTTCTTTCATATGGTAATTACGTTTATTGCTGTAGATCCACAAAGAAATGCCGCAAGCACTCGACGATTCAATCTTATAAACTTTTGATCAGGTGCATTCGGCAGTCTTGACCTAATATGAAACGAATCAAGATTTGAAATTATTTCTCTCTTATAAAAATAAAAGAATCATGAATAGCTGGAGATCTAGATAAAATTTGCAGCGTAGGGAAAACGGAGCCCTTATCATCGTCAGAAAACGTAGAGCTCGGCCAGTTCTTCCAGCGACTCGGGACCGATGCTTGGGTCGGCATTGTCGAGCATCCACAGGAGGTGGTCGAAGAGAACCACTTCGCACTTCACCTGAATAACACCATCCCCGTCTCCTGGCTTCTGCTTCGACGACGAGGAGGACTTCTGGATGAGAGCGTTCAACAAGGGGTGGCTCAAGTGCTTGGAGCTGATCATGTAACGCTTCCTTGAGCTCCCGACAATTATGGTCTCGCGAGGCTCGTCATCGTCATCTTGCATGCCGCACCACAGCTCCACATCTCTCGCCGACTTGGACCTGAGGTTGCTGTAGGACAACGATCTCCCCAGTTGCCGGGACAAGCTCTTGCATTTCCTCAGTATCAGCTGATTGATCTTCTTCATGCTGTGCTCTCTCTCTCTCTCTCTCTCTCTCTCTCTCTCTCTCTCTGTGTTGGTTGAGAGAGGGGAGACAAAAGGGTGACTTGATATACACTCTTGATCGAAAGAAAGAAAGAAAGAGAGAAACAAAATTAAGTGGTGAAGGTGATGGTGTTGGGTAAGGAGTCATTGTTTTCCGGTGCTGGAAAAGGATGGGGTCTACACAACGCAACCGAACGTAAGTTGACGCAAACAAGTCATCTTTTCTCATCGCAATTTTTCTTCTGCTGTAAAATCGCACCAGACCCTCTGCTGGTCACCAGTCATATGCATCCGTAATACGGGACAAAACTCAAAACCTTACATTCGTGCAGAGAATCATCGGGTTCGATTGAGACATCTCCTTAATTTTTTATCCCTTCCGGCGGAAATTCATTATTCACTTGCCTAAAAATATGGATTTTCGTTCCAATTTCATTAAGTGTTGTTAAGTGCCTAAAAAATATTTATAAGAAAATGACATTTTTTTTTTCAAATAACTTGTTGATAAATAATCAACACTTTTATGAAACCGTTAATTCCTTTACTATCTTTCAAACTTAGTTTTATTTGGATAATTTACTCATGTTTTTGAATGTATTGACTCTTATATGAAGATACCAATATAATTTAAAGTGATTTACTAAACTTTGTCAAATTAAAATTACGATCTACTTTTGAATTACCAACTCTCGGTTAAGTTACCACCAACATTTAGTACTTTTTCTTTCTAATTCACTAAATTTCCTATTAAGTTACCAATTTTTCTTCAACTTGGTCAATAACCCTTTACATTTACTAAATCTTTTAAGATTACCTACCTAGTGTGACCCACCATCTTTTCTCCCATTAAATTACCACGTAGTATTAGGTCACCGACAATCATTACAGACATTCATATAGGTTTTTTAATTCCTCAACCTTTCTTATTGTTAACAAACTTTGTGCATATCTTAATAACGTCTCGAATTTACTAAACCTTTTTTAGATATAACCTACCTTAATTAGAATCTTCCATTTTTTATTGATTAAGTTATCAATTAGTTGTCAGTTAACAACTCTCATTCGAGTTACTTACCAAGTTTGTTTTTCTTTTAATTATCAATTTTTCTTATATTTTACTAACTTTCTTTTACCTTTCTTAGGTCTTAAATTTGCCGATTATTATGTTAAACTACTGACTTTAATTTAAGTAACTTATCAGCTATTTTCAGATTAAGTTATCAACTAGTCTGGGTCATTGCCAACTCTCAATTGAGTTAGCTACCCGCAATTTTATGAATAAAGTTGGTAAATTACTATAAAAAGTTGGTAATAACATATGATGGTTTGTAAATTTGAAGTGTTCATAAGAATATTAAATAAAAGTTGTACATAATAAAAGAAGTTTTGTACTATCAGATATAAGAGAGGTCGGTGACTAAAAATATATAATTGACCGTTCCTAATTAATTCAAGTAGGAGTTAGTAATGCATAATTAGTTGGTAATTTAATTGTGAATAGGGTTGGTGAGTAAGACAAATAAAAGTGCTGACTCTGTGAAAAAAATCGTAAATTATAAAGACCAAATGAACATGAGTATAAGAAATTGAAAGAGAGATGGTAATCTAAAACTGGTTGATAACATCTAACTAATGACACCTTCTCGTTTACAGACAAATAATAATTCATGGATACTCTAATGTTGGTTGAAAAAGTGATATGGTAAGTAACTAAGGTGAACTCTTATTAGGTGTTGAGGGTGTATCACATGTTCAGAAATCTACTTGTAGCATGTTACTGTGTTATGTTACCAAACACTTGCTTTGAGAAACAACACTTTCTCTATTTTTCTGTGTCTTTTTAGTCAGTATACCAGCTTAGTGAATCAATCTTCATATTACTTATGCCGACTAATACATCTCGACACATGAGTTACTTTTCATGGTTTAGATGATGAGTTTAGTTAGGATGTTCACGTTGTTCCCCATATTACTTGTCATGGTCTTTTGGAAGAAACATGAAGGACCAGACACCACGACATTTACTATGCTCTCATAAATTATATGCAATTTCTCTCATCATCGCCTGTTCACCTTTCATATTAACACAATTAAATTAGCCCCATTACTTTGGCAGATTTGACGGGCTACCTGCTCTAAAATAGGCAATTGACAAAATTTGAGTTAAACTTCACTTTAAGATTCCGTTCTTTTTGCAAAAAACAATTTTCAGGAAAACGCTTTCCGGATTTTCCGGCGTTCATTTCGCAGAAAATAAATTGAGTGGGGAAAACATTTTCTATGAAGAAAGGAAAGTCTTCTAAACTAGGAGAAAATGTTTTCCACTTTTCAAAAGTGAAAAATATTTTCTTCACTTGGTCTCTCTTATCTAACACCCCTACAAGCCCTCACTTCCCTCGTCTTCTTCTTCTTCTTCTTCTTCTTCTTCTTTTTAATTCAAAATATTTTTCTTTTTCTTTTTTTCTCTCTTCTTCTTTCTCGGCCAGTCGCCAGCTGTGGTGACGGCCAAGAAGAAGAGAAAAACAAAGAAAAAAAAAGAAAAAGAAGGAAGAAAAAAATTAATAATCTATTTTTCAAAAATAAAAAATAATGAGAAATCGATTTTAAAAAATAAAATAAATGAAGATGAGTGTATGGAGGAAAAGATTTTCCTTACCGAAGGAGGAAAAGATTTTCCTTACCAAACTACGAAAAATAGTTTTCACTTCATTTTCAAGTTTCACCCAAACACCGGAAAAATAATTACATGTTCTTAAAAAATGACTTTCTTGAAAATATTTTCCAAAAACGCCATATTTTCTACAAAACAAACAGAACCTAAGAGCTTTGGAGGACCCATGAGACTGGAATGGCATACTCCCTTCAAAGTGGGGAAAATTGTCTAAGAAGTCCTAAATTTATTGCTTTTTTACCAATTTAGTTATAAACCTTTTAATTATACAAATTAAGTCTTAACCTTTTTTCAAATTTTGCTAATTGAATCTATCTAGCCAATTTTGACGGAAATTGCTAAGTGGACACCAATTGTCCTAAGTGGTTCAAGTCTAATTAACGATGACCAATGTGTTGTGCTCTTGTATTCTTCAGACTATTGATAAGTCAGATGGTAGATTTTTGATTTTTGGTTTAAGTCTCAAGTCTTATTCTCCAAACATTTTCACCTGCATGTTAACATCAGTCGTAACCATGGATTAAGTCAATGACGATAGCTAGGGGACAAGAGTTTAGGAAGAATGCATCTAATCGAGCTTAGCTTTCAAGAGGGAAAAGTTCCCCCTTATTTGCACTTTGCTTAGAAGCAAATGCATCCTCTGTCCACTTTTTGCGTCGGTGATGGGAAGGGAACTTATGTACTTAATTAGGATGTCTGTAATTCCCATGACAATGGCCCCACGAGAAAGTTGAGTTTAAATCAAAAGACATCATCATGTCCTCATTGCATCTCTTCTTATCTAAACTCACCAAATTCTTTATGCTCGAATGCTCGCCGTGATTACCTTCTTTCTAGTCCCGCGCTCAAATTCATCTTCACATCAACGCGATTGCCATTATATTTTCCTCCATCCAATTATTGATAGATGAATTATAAGGTTCACCATTACTTATTTTTATATTTACTTAAATTTGCATATAGATAAGATGCTCATAAATAATGTTAGTATTTAAAGTTATTATAAAATTATATTTTCATAAAATATATGTCTACTTAGCAAGGAAACTCAACTGGGCCTTATTAGATTTGTTAAAGTCATCAATGAGTTGATCCAAAAGGCCTCTGAGATATGAATCACGATATACATCTTCCTCAAAATTTTCTCAGGTGAAGAATTATCTTTTCAATTTACTTTTCTGTTGCAAATTCAAATAATTTCAGAGTAGTTTTTTCTTTCTATTGTAGTCAGGCTTCTATCTTCGAGTTTCTACGAATGAATATTTCAAATTGCAAAGTCTCATGTCACAACTTCCAATATGTTAATATGCGATTCTGTAGCACTGAACCTGGGTATGTGATTATGTAGAGCTGACCCTGTGGGATAGGAATGCATCATATAGCCATTTAAGCATACAGAATAATTGCATAACGAGATGAAGTAGCTTTGGCTTCGATGGATAAAATTTAGATAATGGCTTCTCTGCGTACAATTAATCAATATAATCTCATGCTTTCTCTCGTACCTTGCTAGTGGATTAGGAGGAACTCCACTAGTCACTTACCATCATTATGGTAATCAACCCATCATGACCGTGGACAATGGCCAAGAACATGACTCTGTACAAAATCACCTCCCCCATCAAGACTCCAGGATCAACCCACTTAGAATACTCCATGTCTATCTGCCATAACTCTCTCAGGACCTGCTTGCCACTGACAAAAGATGTCCCAACAATCCCAACTTGACTACGGAAATTTCAGTCGCTTGAACTCATTCTTGAACAATCTCTTATAAGTTTATCTGTGAAAGGCAACGTAGTACAAAGGGTTTTTCCAAATTGGGAGCTCGAGGTCATTCGGTGGGCTGAAGGATCCTTCTCCTAAGATCATTAGCGCCTGGGTTCCTGCCCCCGTGAGGATGCTCATCAGGAAGTTCGGTACGTGCTTGCCACTGTCATCATCAGGCTCTCCACCAACATCATGCGAGTGAACAACACCGAGACGCGGAAGAACAGAGTGTTTTCATCCTCTCTGGAGTCCCGTGAGGTAGTATGCAATCGCCCTGGGATCAGGGAGATCTGCAAAAAATATGGCTTGGAGGAGAGTGCGTTCCTAAACACGAATGCCCCGCTTCCATAGTGTCCGTTTAATCTTTTTTGTGGACATTAGTTCAAGGTCCAGAAAATTGAGACGAGAAAAGAAGTATTCGTTTTTTTCTTTTGTCGGGAATATAGTTTTCATTCATTAGGATTAAAGAATGAGCATGCATAATTGCAGCTTCAGAGAAAATGTGAGGCCAAACGGCTTGAGAAGATCTAAGGTCCAGTTGGAAGGAATGCTTTTTTGACTTTAGGATTTGGCAACTCAATCCACCACCTTATTTGCTTTTCGGATGCAGTGAGCCACTTTAAAGTCCGAATAATGCTTAAGCTGAGTCTGGGCTTCCTTGATATGTAAACTTATCTCCCAAGATGCTCGATCTTCGCTGGTGAAGCCTTTGATCTGAGTTCAGTTCAAATTAAGTCTTTGACCGAGTTCTGAAGTATTTAGGGTTTCCAGCAGCGCCAGAGCTTCCACTGGAGCTGCAGAGGACGCCATGACCGTACGCGAGAAGCCATCCACGAGAAGACCCGAACTGTCACGACACATGTTCTCCACAAAAGAAGAAAAAGCTAGCAATTGCCAGAAAGTCAAGAATGGAGCAACTAAAGCCATGAACGATCCTCTAGCTGGCAAATGTCAATGTCGAAATTTGTGAGAATTATCCTTCCCAGTGATTACCCACTATGTATATAATTAGGTTTTCCCCTCGATTTGCAGAGTACATACATGCTGACCCCCTACTTGGCATATACCTGAACTGAGCATAAGTAGATCCAATGCCGTAGTATATGGTTTTGAGACCGGAGGCCTAAGTTACATATATTGCTAAAAGCGAACAGTAGGAGTCTCGATCACGGTCCATGTTCAGTGAAGATCTTCTAGTAAGAACAAGACACCGCGTCACAGATTCTGCATGGGCTTCTCTCTTTCACTGGTGCTCCGTGACCACGAGAACAGTTGGAGAAAACACGATCGAAATCATTGAAAATTTCGCACCAGCCAAGACAAATTGTTGTTGATCCTGGGATTCCTCTAACTGTTGTGAGTCCCATGAGTAAATTCGGCATGACTCTGGCAACAAGACTTGACGCGAAGTCCTGCGAGATGGTAAGTGATGGCTCTAGGCATTAGGGAAATGATTAGTAAGAAGGGCATGGATAACAGGGTCTTGCCAGGAACAATTGCACTTGTTCCATTTAGTCTTTCCCTCTCAGGCACCTAAACAAAGGAAATGATGAGAAGTGAGGTAAGTCAGAATTTAATCATGAAGTTGCGTACATCTCCTAAGGATAAATTGCTATTATCCGATCTTCAAATCCTCCATAAAGAAAGCAAAATTCCCAATCGCCATTGTCATCAAGAACGAAGCAATAAACATTAGCATTGAACTTCTGGCCTGAATTAATCAAACAACTTGCATAAGTCTATTAACATCAATAAGCATCACTGCCGTTTGAATTGAAACTTAGTAAAAACAACTAAGAACATAAAGCGTCTTGAATGCAAAGATGGAGCTTACCTGAATCAAACTATGACCTGAGCCGATGTCACAGAAAACTATGCCTAAACCTAATCCTAAAGGCTATACATATGACAATTGATAATACTCAACCAATAGTTTCCTGGATCCCCTTACAAGTTAACAAAGACCTTCTTGTAAGGACAGGGAACTGGGCAAAAAGCAAGCTTGGCTGTCTTTGGATGCGTTTAGAAAGGCTTTTGGGGAAAGTCTTTGAAAAAATGCAAAGGCTCTTGAGTTAAAGGAATTTTTCAAAATGTAAATTGTGTTTGGTAAATCGTGTTTGTGAAAGCCCATTACGAAATACATTTGAGCAAAATAGTATTTGGACAAATTAAATTTACAAAAGACTTTTGTTATTTGAAAAAAAATAGAAAAACAAAAAAAGGAGAGTTGGTTAGTGACCTCCGATGAAGGGTGAGCGATCCGGCGAGGGGTAGGCGGTGCAGCGAAGAGCAGGCGTTCGGCTAGGGTCGTCGTGCAAAGGACACGGCATCGTGAGGGTCGTCACAACCTGAATTGCATGATCTGGTCGCAATTGGGGTCACTGGGACCACATCAAGCGGCCCCAACGACCTCCCCACGGAGGTCGCGGCACGGCGGGTCACGGCGACCCTCGCCGAAGGGTCGCCATGACCCGCCACACCGCGACCTCCACGGGGAGGTCGTCGGGGCCGTTCGATCTGATCGTGGTGACCCATATTGCGACCAGATCGCAAGATTTGGGTCATGGCGACCCTCGCCGAATGGTTGTGCGACCCACCGCATCGTGACCTCTATGCGGAGGTCGCCAGGGCCGCGCAATCCGGTCACCATGACCCTTGCTGCGCCACGTCCTCCGCGTGGCAACCCTCGTCAAAGGGTCCACCTACCCTTCACCGCATTGCTTGCCCTTCGTCGGCAACCACACGTAGATGCTGGTCATGTTCAGTAGAGAGAAGGGAAGAAGATGAAGATGATAAACAGTTATCGGGGGTAAAACCGAAAAAATAAAATATTAGCGAGGACAATTTTAAGAGAAAATTTTCACTAGCGTTGAAGGCCAGCATGCCGAGAAAGTCCAAGGCAGCCCTTAACCTGCCTCGGGCTTTTAGCCTTTTGAAGGCTTGCATTTGGCAAAGGCAAGTAAAAAAAAAAATTGCCAAACACCAAATACTTGACCCAAAGACCTTTACACGCCCAAGGGGCTTTGGAAAGGCAGTTCCCAAATGCACCCTTTGTCTTGTACATTTTGTCAACCTTGGACAATGCCATATTAAGCTTTAACATTCACCAAAGACGATGCCCTCTCTTTAGAGAATTGACATACGTGATAAATTATGCTACTTACTTGTCCACATATCTCGGGTATTTGAAGTTGAATTTGCCTATAGATATTAGACGATGCAAAAGTTCTTACAAGTGGTGAATTTAAATGCTTATTGTGAGCTTTATGTATTAAACTCATAGATAATCCTTAAGAAAGACATCGTGATCATATGCTTAGTAAAAACTATACCCACAAGATTCCCGAAGTCAAGTTGAAATACTTGTAAAAAAGTGTAAGAAGGAGACAATTTATTTCAAGGTTCACAGCTTTCTCTTATAAGGGTACTAGCTTTACTAATTGAAGTCGTCATGTCAATACATTGTGAGATTTTTACACATTGAATGAATTTATTATATCCTTGAATTGTACCTTTTATAAAACAGGATCAACGTTGTCAGAGAATTCCTCGGAGGTGGGGACTTGCAGCCTCTTGCAAATTACGTTACTTATAGGGACCACTACTACCCTTAATTTGCGCTTCTCAGAATTCTAGTAGAAGGCATATGTGACGTGTGATATGACGAAATTTCATCATTTTGATTGGACCTCAGCCCGTCTCGTCAGGCCCAGAGAGTGAATAACACGGCGGTTGTTGATGGTGAGGTCTTTCTTACGGTCGGTCATATCTGGCAGCTTTGCAAGTCCCCATCAATCTCGCTTCTGCCTAGTGCGTGATTGCGAAATGGCATTTGGCTTCATAGCACTAACCCATTAACGGTGGGAAAGCGCCTTCTTTATATTATATTCCCATGTTCAGGAGTTGCTTCAGCCTCCGTGAATTGCTACTTTCATTTTTATATCAGTTTCCGCATTAACTTAGATGCGGACTGCGTGTCGTTCGTCATTTCATTTTATTCTTTTCTGTCCTTTAGTTAGGCGGCCGTTTACTTTTGGGATTATATGGTGCCATGGCTTCGGTGGAAAACCAGGGGCGTGCTCGCTTGACATTCTCGACGTCAACTTCGGCCGACTGCGTCGCTCTATGAAGTGTACTCTTTAAACCCAACAAATTCAGGCGTAGAAACGGATCCCCCTGCTTCCGATCTAACTACAAGTCGTATCCACATGTCACTCGGCGCTGAGGAACTTGCCTCGTCAGTTGTCACGATGATATTTTGATTTGGACCAAGAGTGCGTCGCTGGCGTTCAGTCAAATGAAACGGGCGTGACCTACAATTCCCTGTAAAAAAGCTCGACTCCCAGTCTTTTTCGAATCTTTTATTCGTATGTTCTTGCATTAAGAGTTGGTGACGATATTCCTTCCCAATGCCGGGCACGTTGCGTACGCCCTTAGTTCTCACTTCTCGCTCGTATCGAATTTTCTCATAGTCGCGACGTAACGAATTCGGGAACCAACGACGACGGCTTCGGTCAACTCGTATGCTCTGATCATTTCGATAAAGGAACTGATAAAACCCCATCCCTGATGGTGCAGCGGGCATCACTGGATTTCGGGTTTGCGATCTTATCGGGTTACAACGAATGGGGTTCCAAGTTCCAACCAACGGCTCAAAACTGAAGGACTACCATTCGCCGAGGTTGCTAGTGCGCAGGCGTGTCAATCGCGTTTTGAGTCATGGAATTGACTGAGACGATGATGGAGACAATTGGAATCCCATGGCTCCCCTCGAAAGAATTCGTTATCATGAACATTTAAAAAAGAAAGAAAAAAAGTTCTGCCGACATGGTCAAATGTGCGAACGCCGAACGGTCTCCATCACCCGTACCCGTAGCCCCCTCTTCACGGACTTCAGCGGGAGAGAAAAAAAGAATAGCAAGCTTACATAGATTTCTAATATGTTTTTTTCCTGGATCCCAAGCTTGCCCGGGCCTTCCATATTCAAAGTTCATTAGCCACCCAGAAAGGACTAATTTGGCAGGGATCACGATCTACCTAATTTTCACGCTGGAGTAGTTTGACTTGCCCTGAGTTTATAGGTTAACGCAACATTTTTTAGTGCTAATCATTGCAAGCATAGTTGAACTCTCCCCTCCGATCCACATTATTACTGTGCAGTTCTTTTTTTCCAGGCAGCAACGCGTTAACAGATGAATGAATCCAATTTGAGTGAACAAACTATTTCGGCTAATTATGATAGTTCAGATAAAGGTCTATTCATTTTGAATGAGACTAAGCCAAGCAACAAGTAGAACCATCAAACGGATGGATCGGATCGAAAATGATTCGATCCAAATTAATCAATTTAACCTATTTTGATTTTATTTCTATGTAACACAAATCTAGTGATTGATATTTGACCAAACCCAACTCAATCTTTGATCCATCTTACTATATATTTTACCCAAACTGAGGGCTAGAGAAAATCTTCAAAGTGGGTTGGGTGTAAATAAATCGTGAATCCATTTTAACATCCATGTTATATTAGGCTTAATTATTCTAAATCCGTTTACTGCAACTTGAACCATTAAATGTGCGTTGAGAAATGGATTCATGATCCATTTTAACAAGTTTAGTGGCCAATGAAAAATTGCCATCTTTTGCATGGGGCATGTGGATGTTAAAATAGAAATGCCTTGTTCTGATCATGATGAGATTTTCTGCGCTGGCTGATCTTGGAAGTGTGTGCTTGTTTAGATTTGATCCCTCGGTCACGGCAATTTCTGTGCTACATCTTGTTAATCTCGGGTTGAATTCCCCGGAGAAAGTTTCCACGCTTGAATTGGTCAGCGAAGGCTGGCTCAGTGGCTACTGGCTAGCCAACTCTCCCGTATAAAAAACACAATTGTCTGCCCACCACAAAGCACTCATTCTCTTCATTCATCGCTTCCCCTGCTCTTCTCTCTCTCTTTCTCTCTCTCCCTCAAACACCAAACATTCTAAACATGGAGCTCCTGCTTCTCGTCTCGCTCTCCTCCGTCCTCGCCCTCTCTCTCATCTTCCTCCTGTTCAAGCACACGTTGAGCAGGGGCCCCAAGCTCCCGCCGGGCAGCTTCGGATGGCCCATCCTCGGCGAGACGGTCGAGTTCCTCTTTGGGAATCCGGATAAGTTCGTTGGGGACCGGATGAGGAAGTACTCGTCGACCGTGTTCAAGACCAAGATCCTCGGCGAGAAGGTGGCCGTCTTCTGCGGCCCCACCGGCAACAAGTTCATATTCTCCAACGAGCAGAAGCTCGTGACCGAGTGGCGGCCACACTCCATGCAGAAGCTCATGCGATCCTACGAGGCCAATTCGCCGCCGCCGCCCTCGGCCAACCCGAACGAGTCCAAGACCAAGGTGCTGCGCCAGCCCGGGTTCCTCAAGCCCGAGGCCTTGTGCCGCTTCATGGAGCAAATGGACTCGACCGCGCAACAGCACATGAAGCTCCACTGGGAAGGCCAGAGCAAGGTCCTCGTCTTCCCGCTCTCCAAGAACTTCACCTTGTCCCTCGCCAGCAAATTCTTCCTCGGGCTCAACGAGCACGACCGCATCACAAGGCTCGCGAACGAGTTCGACGAAGTCTCCCTCGGGCTCCACTCGATCCCCTGGAAATTCCCGGGGACGATATTCTACAACGCCAGCCGTGGGGCCGTCGCGATCAGGAAGGCGCTCTTGTCGGTGATCAGGGAGAAGAAGCAGGCGATGGCCAGCGGCGCGAGGTCGCAGGACATACTGACGTACATGGTGGCGGCAGCCGACCCGGCCACCGGGAGGATGATGCCCGAGACCGAGATCGCCGACAAGATGATGGGGCTCCTGACCGCCGGATACAGCACGGTCGCTAGTGCCATCACCTTCCTCATGAAGTTCGTTGGCGAGAGGCCCGACATCTACGAAAAGATTCTCGCAGGTACATTACCCCTATGAGAAAAAACTTCTCAGTTGAAGACAAATCGCTTGTTTCAGCACAGCATGTCAATAATGTTGTCTAGGTCTAAGAAAAAAAATAATCTCGGGAGTGACCTATGGGCGCCGTATTCCCAGGAAAAAAATAATAAAATATTATATAACATGCGAAGAAAAATCTGATTGCCCTGAGTAGATCAACACCTAAAGTTTTGACGTTATTTCTTTGGGTGGGAAACAGAGCAATTAGAGATCAAGAAATCCAAGAACCCTGGGGAGACACTGGTGTGGGAGGACATTCAGAAGATGAAGTACTCCTGGAACGTGACGAGCGAAGTGTTGAGGCTCACTCCGCCTCTGCAGGGAACTTTCAGAGAGGCCATGACCGACATCACCTACGAAGGCTACACCATTCCCAAAGGCTGGAAGGTGATTCTCGCTTCATAACTACGTAATTCCCGAATATCGACCCAAATTTACATTACTAATTTCTCTCTCGTGGCTGTTCCGACTCGTTAGATCTACTGGACGGTGAGCTCCACGAACAAGGATCCGACTTATTTCCCGAACCCGGAGACGTTCGACCCGACGAGGTACGAGGAAGGGAATGCAGCGCTGCCGCCCTACACGTACGTCCCCTTCGGCGGAGGGCCGCGGCTGTGCCCGGGGAAAGAGTATGCGCGCTTGGTCATACTCACGTTCCTCCACAACATGGTGAACAGGTTCAAGTGGGAGCTAGTCGACCCCAAGGAGAAGATCATCGAGGATATGATGCCCACTCCATCGAAAGGGCTCCCAGTTCGCCTCATTCCTCACTCGTCATAGATTCAATTACCCACATGCGGAGCCCCACCTAGAGTTCAGACGCAAAAGTGTTTCTCGTTTGGCTGTTTAGCTATTTTTAATTAATTTCTCTGTATAATTTCAAGACGCTGATGGGACAATATTGGTGTAACCACAATTCTAGAGGACCAGGAGGAACTTTGGCAAGATGCGCGTCCATCATTCACGGTAGCTTCGTACCTGGCCAAATCGGAACGCAAGACGAAACTTTAAATTCGGCTCCTCGGTGTGTGCGAATGAGTGGAAGGAGAGAACCATAATGGTAGCTCATAATGGTAGTGGGACCGTCCCCAGCAAAAGCGACGTATATCAGCGTCTGCGCTAGTAGCTCTCCTGCGCTAGGCACTGTTCTGGCTAGATCACCACGTCGGTACGAAAAGGATTGCTAGACGGGGGAATCTACTCCGTCCCATTAAATGTTTCAAATCGGTCGCCCTTTCACTTCGAAATGCAACAAGAGACCTTACCTTGCCATCGGAGGGAGATATGCGTCCTTAGAATATAATCCGAATATTGTCGAGTATGCTGCAGTTCCAATGTCCTCTGCGTGTTTGTTTCCCCACTCAAATTTTGTTGCTCTTTTTATTAGCGAAACCAAGGCTCCAATGAATTTATGTCTGTCTACATGCATAAGAGAAGAAAAAGAAGAAGAGAGGGTACGGGAACTTGTAATTTATTAACTGAAGCGAAACCCTTGACGGGAGCGGAGTACATAAGAGAAGAGAGTGAGAAAGAAAAGAAAGGAAAGGGCATGGACGTGCTCAGCCGGTGCTTGTTGAGGTAGCAGGAGTCTTGTTAGGGGCGTTCGAATCATCATCGGCCGACGGAGGGGCCGGAGCAGCGCTAGGGTGGGGTCGCGGCTGTGGCTGGGGCGGAGGAATGTTGTGGGCGGAGGAGAAGAGGTCGACCCGCTCCGATTCAGCTATGTGGCCTCCCTCCAGGGGAGTCCCGTGCTTGTACGCGACTCGCAGCGTCTCATCTACGGCCAACTTCGCCTGCGCCGTTCCGTATTTGATGTCCTCCTTGCTCTTCGCCATCTCTTTCTCTCTCCCTCTCCCACGCCTGGTTCCCGGTGGGCGGACCGTGACTCCTGCCATATAGGACCTCCTCCCCATTACGTGGCGGCCTCTTTGTCATGTGCGATAACAAGTGTTGTCGAGATAGGGCGACTGGTGGCTTCTCTGCTTGCGCCCCACGTGAGCGTGACAAGTTATTTCGACGAACGGACAATTGCATTATTCTATGTTTACACTATGATCAGATATGTATACAAGCGAGTATTATGATATTTCCAAAATACTTTTATTTTTTGTGAGAGTAATTGACTTTTTTTTTTTTTTTTGTCCTATTCTATTCTTACTTAACTTTTTTTCTAAGGTGACTGGTGGCTTCTCTGCTTGCGCCCCACGTGAGTGTGACAAGTTATTTTGACGAACGGACAATTGCATTATTCTATGTTTACATTCTATGATCAGATATGTATACAAGCGAGTATTATGATATTTCCAAAATACTTATATTTTTTGTGAGAGTAATTGAGTTCAAAAGCCTCTAATTAAAATGATTGCGAACACCTGAGCTCTCAAAACCATCTTCACCACCACTTTTCTTGCTGCCGACCGCCACCGCCACCATCACGGGTTGCTTCGCTGCCACCAAGCCGATGTCCGTCGCCGCACCAATCTCCTCCTCTCTCACCGTCCGCTGTAGCTCTCCTTCTCTGTGCGCCACCGTCCCCTCCATTCATCCCCGTGCCTCTCTCCTCCACTGGATCTCTCTCTCTCTCTCTCTCTCTCTCTCTCTCTCTCTCCCTCCCTCATGTTTTGCTCTCTCTACCGTGCTCGCTTGTAGGGCTGAGGATGGCATTGCAGTGGTCACAAGTGGACGGCAACGGCGACGTCAGTCTGGGAGGAGAGAGGGGGTTCAAATTATGTCTACTATAAACTCAAACTTATGTGACATAATTACCCAAAATTTATACTCATGTAACGCAGTTATCCTCTGTCAAAATTTCGTTAAAAAAAGTTTTTGGCAAAAATGTTATGTGGATATAAATTTGAGACTTTTGATATCATAAAAAAACATTGAAATAAATATCTCAGAATGAACATAATTTATAGGCTATTGGAGCTAAAGTTTAGATGTGAGCAAGTTGAAAGAGTGTGAAAGTAGTGAAATAACAAGTCCCGTAAAAATCCAGGCTTGTCTTCGATATTTTACCTAGCTTTTAATAGCAGACCCAATTCTCAGGTAAGAATTTATTAGAAACTGTCATCGGCCGGTCCTCCATGTACCGTAACCATCATGCAAAAAAATTGAATCAATGCACCAGAACGTACGTCAATGGGGCATCATTGCAAAAATGCCCAAAAGTAGAATGGATACCTCTTTTGGGTTTCTGTACGGGCGCGAGGCTGTCGGGCATCATCATTTGCCCTGACCATCATAATAATCAAGAACATTAAATAATTGCATCAGAGCGTGCATCGATATGTCACCATTGCATGCCTGGAATGGAGATCTCTTTTTTTTTTTTTTTTTTACCCCCATTGTTAAATGACAAGCTATAGAGTGGGATTCACATAGGACGGCCGGTCTCTCTCCTGGGTTTCGGTATGGGCGTTTGGCGCTAGTTAGACCTGAATTTGGTCAGGATTCCACTTCAATCACGCACTTACAGTAAATTTCTGATTCCTATGGAATGTCTACGATAATTCGATACAGTCGCGGTGCCATAAAAATTGCCCAATTATCAGACCATAAAAACTAAAAGGTGCCCCATTTACCAAGTCCCAGCATTTTTCCCACCAAGGGTAATCCTCAACAACATCTTATCAAGGGAAGTCTTAAATGGATCATTTCAATGTTGAAGAGCCTTTTTTTAAATGAGTTAAAACATTTAAAGTTTAAAATAGATAAATTTAAATAGATTGAGTTTAAAACTCAATTCCTACAAGACTCGTACAAAGTCTCTCCCACTTCAGCTTTATAAAAATATTTTTTAAAATCAAAATTATAATTATTTTTTCTTCCTTTCTCCTTTTTCCGAACTTGAGATTGGCGATTTCGCGAGACTCAAGCGATTTGATGAGACTAGAGCTCACAAGCATCAAGCAAACTCGATCTTGCCTTCCGAACTTGAGATTGGCGATTTCGCGAGACTCAAGCGATTTGATGAGACTAGAGCTCACAAGCATCAAGCAAACTCGATCTTGCCAATCTAGCGAGGTGGAGCGTCCCCTCGAAGATGGCAGAAGAAGAACGAAAAAAGAAAAAGAAAATTAAAATGTCAAATTTTTAAAAATAAAATATATAATATATAATTTCAATTTATTTTCAAATTTTTAGCAAACACTAGAAAATATTGCTATTTTCTTGAAAAACATTTTTTAAGAAACAATGCATGAAAATATTTTAGCAATACCATTTTTAAAAAAATCATAAGATATAATATTTCCTAAATTTAATAAAATAGGCTATAAATGAAGTAAACATGTTAATTTGGATTGGACCATTTATGACCCGATCAATACTCAATCCAACCCACCCATTTAACAATTTTAAAGAATACTTAGCATCAATTGGACATGGAGATCATTTTGATCAAAGCTAAGTCCAACTGGTTGAGGATATAGCCATTACTAAAGGCCCGTCAATCAGCACCTTAATCCCGCATCCAGATGGTACAGTTTTGGCTTATTCTAAAGGCCCAGACGGTAAACTCTTTCTTCTGCTTGTACGAAATCGCCATGTGAATGAGCTAAGGCAATGAGTTAGCGATGCCAGGCACCCTAATTGTAATATCTGCAGCCTGTCGGTATCATATTAAAACATGATATATGGACATTGCGAAAATCCATACACAAGGAAGTTAAACTAAATCATGAGCGCAAAATCCCTGCTTTATCGGTGCTTAAACAATCTCCAAGCAACATGTCTAAGCACATCAAAGAATTTCAGTAAGTCAAACAACATGCCTATTTGTTTAGAACTCAAAGAAAGTCTGATATGCAACAAGTAAGCTAATACCAAATGATCAAAAAGCCCCTCATCCACTCTGACAGCCCTTTATAGTATGTTTATCAGGTAGACAAGATGAAAGCTAATCAAGGCCAACGGAACTTCACACAACATGAAACTACTTTGACCTCTGCCTCATCTTTCGGCGCTTCCTCTTAAGCCTCCTCATACGCTTCTTCTTCCACTGGATCGCAAAAGAGTCAGGGGTTAGGGCGAAATAAAGCCAGCTTGAACAAGAAAGTGATCAGTAATCAATTGTTCATTATCACAGATAATGAAAGCACCATTATCAAAGAAACTATGATAAGCATCTCTGCAGACCACAAGTTGAGAACAAGATGAAACAAGTGGCAGTAAGAAGAATTAAACCAAGTGCACCATCAATGTAACTACAAAACAACGCTTCGTATTCATGTGCTTTCCGATCTAAATACAAAAAGCTCCATCAGCAAATAAAATTACTATTCCATAGTTTTCCAAAAAGCAAGAAAAATGATCAAGGAATAACACTACAAGCATTGCAATGACGTACATGGCACGAATTAAAGAGCATATTCAATTTCAGTTCAAGATCAAACAGGTGCCAGCAACAGAACTTAAACAGCTTAGGCAATGCAATACCAGAACTTGATAGCACAACAACATATATGGGTGCCCATCACGAAAGAGGAACACAGGCCATCCAAGAAGCCTGTTCTATGATATCATAATCACGGGACACCAACACAAACGGCAAATTGAATACGTATTAAAAAAGAAACGACCTATTACAGAATGCAACCTCTCTATCTATCCGAAAAACAAGGATGAAAAGAATGCTCGAGTTCACGATCTAAAATCTACTTTTCTTGATTGAAGAATGCCGCAAAGTTTGCAACGAAACGATCATTGGATTACTACATTTTTCTTGCTAAAAAACCCAACGAATTATGCAGGATAATGAAGGGAAAACGCCCAGAGTGCCAGCTCCAATAACTAGCAGAACAGTCCTCCAGTAAATAGAACCTCAAACCTCATTCTAAATAGAAGCCGAACAAAATCCAATTGTCTCTACTAAAATGCAAATGCGAAAAAACCCCATCCTATTTTCGTCGACACATCGACAATTTCCCCTCCCGCGAAACGCTCAATCTGGTCAGGCCCTACGCCACGAACCCTCCTAACGCGTGCACTAATAAGACAGCTCCAATCACGAATGGGAACACGCATATTCTTCCACTCGACATCTATCGTAGCTACTCGGGACATGCGAAATCAAACGAATGGCTATAACACATTCACATCCTACACACGGAAAAACACCCAACTAGATCGATCGCCGTTTCGGACACTGAGAGATTCGAATTACCTTGGCCCTCATTCTGATCTGAGCTTCGCTTTCTCTGTTTCTCTTCTCTTCTCTTCTTTGTCCGCGACGACAAATCTCCGAAACGCAAACGATACTGGGATGGCGGAGTTTCAGTTCTTATATATGACCTCGTGACGCGGAAACCCTAGCTCAACTGAGGGCCTTTCACTGGGCCCTTATATGGTGGGCCCCTTAAAGGGCCCACTTCAATGGGCTTCAAAACAGGCCCATCCACTGGGCTCGCACGGCCCATTTGTTCCCCTGTCCTGAAGGAAATTTCTTCCCATCGCGCGTTTATCGCCAAAGCGTAAACTCGACGAAATATGAACGTGGCGATGTCCACATTTTCAAAGCCACCAATCAAAAGATTGGTCAGAAGCAATTTCTCTGATCAGATCGGAGGCAAAGATAATCTCATTCAAAATACGGACCTACAAACCTTGTTAGCATTAGAGGCGATCGAATAAAGTAGTTTTAACGGGAACCCAGAAGTCGAGCGAGCTCATAAATTTTACTAGATTGGTATGACCTATTTCAATGGATGATGTTTGTAATTCAATAAAACGAGAACTTGTATGAGAAGATACACTGAAACGAACACTTTCTTCCTGGTATTATTAGTATTAGTATTTAGAAAATATAGGTACAGAATAGTAATCTCTACTTTCCCTCTGTTTCTTCTGCTGGTCTCCTTTGACATTGTGCATTTTATAGTTGTCGCCAGTATCAGACTTGGTCGATCCACCGCTAGAAAACTAACAAGCCCTGGCCTGCCAGGTAGGTTAGCTAACTCTTAGGTTTCAGATACGGTACAACAGTGTAATTACTCCAAGTGCTACCCATGCATTCGTCACTAGACGATATACATCACGAAGCACAGCGCAGCCCCATTGTCTTTTCTTTAAGACGGGCAAACTGCATGGCTTGCCTTTCACATGTCTGATTTAACAAACTGGGAAAAACCTAAGTGCTCGCCGTGAAAGCCGACTTTCTTCTGGAACTCGACAAGAAGGTGACCTAACAAAGGCCATCCACCCCAAGCACGCCAAACTTTCTTCTAACTTCATCCTCTGATTTCGCATTATACTAAGTTGGAGCCCCTGCATGGCCTTTCCCTATTTATACGCTCCAAAAACCCCCCCTCGTCTCCCGCATCCCTCCCATCCGAAGCTCCGATCAATCCGGCACGCTCGCATATACTCTCATAATCGAAAGAAGCAGCATCGATGGCTTCCGCACGCGGCTTCTTCTTCACGGCCTTCGTTCTGGCGCTTGTGGCTGTCCTAGCAACCGACCAAATGGGTCGGTGTGAAGCGGCTCGCAATCTGCTGCAGCTCCCGAACATTCCGAACTTGCCAACCATCCCGGGGACGACGATCCCGCCGCTCCCCTCCATCCCAGGACTCCCCACCACAAACCCGACCATCCCGACACTCCCATCAATCCCAACGCTCCCGTCGATCCCGACCATCCCTTCGATCCCGACCATCCCCTCCATCCCTTTCCTCTCTCCACCACCCTCGACCTCTTCCACTAGCCCTTGAAGTATACAGCCCCATTTGAATATGATATAGACTACGTTGCCCACACCACTTCGAGGGGCTAAATATTACACAAGTGCGTGTGTTCCGTTCAGTATGACGATGTATTGGAGATCTATAAGTTGTAGCTTAGCTAGGCCTAGCCTTTGTGATGAGTCGGTGAGGCTATGATGCCTCGCTTGTGTGTCTTGGATGTGGTCTCTCCGCTGGAGGACTTAGGTATGCATACTTTTTTAATCCCTACACGGGTGATTGGATGCTATGTAATCTACTCATGTTCCTACGTTATCCGGTATTGATCTATTTTGTATGGTATTATCTCCTTACTTGTTTTATTATGACTCAATCTTTGTGGAATGTATTGTTTCTATGCATTTATATTCGATTCATGCGATTGCAAGGAAAAATTTATCAATTTTGTAAAAAATAATAACGATACTATATCTACCGAAGTGACATTGGAAATGGAAAAACCGTTTTGGAGCTCGCAAAAGGAAAATACATCAATTAATTTCAAAAGAAAACTTTTAATTCGGAACTGAAATTGATGGTTGTGATTGTTTGTGAAGCGTTAATGAAATTACCGTAATATATCTATAGTCAAAGCTCTACTTCGCAAGTTAAAAAAGAGCAATTGACAAAAGCCCAGGCCCAAAAAAAAGAAGAAAAAAGAGGAAACCAGGTATCCCTCTTACATTGTTCGTGGCTTGGAAGGGCTTGGTAGTTGGTAGGATCTCAAGGCCCATCATCCAAATCGACCTGCCGAGCCTGCTGGGAACAATACAAAAAATCCAAACCTATCAACTTGGTAGGCTAAACCTACTCTTATTCAATCACACACGAGATTATCATTGTGAATTCAATAAATTCTTTGGGCATTGCCACTCCAAACCTACTCTTACTCAACTAGAACCATCGATTTACCTTACTCAACTTATACAATTATATTGAATGAGAATCTTTGATATTGTCAATTTAAATTACATGTTTAGATATTACGTATATATGCTTGCATGTTAAAGAGAGAGCAGGTAAAACATGAACTAATATTTGCAAAAAAGAATTTACTCCTCAATTCACTTTGTTCCAATTAGGATGAAATCTATGTTGACGAAAATTGCACAAAAATAAATGACCTGAACCAAGCCCAGCTCATCTCTGTCTTTCACAAGGCCAGGGGAATTTTGACATGGAGAGAGACACGAGCATGACGACCCGACCCGATGCATGGGCTCCATCAAAAATCGAGGAAACGATGATAAGGCGGGGTCCGATTACACTGACCCGGCCCGATCCATGTCCGATCGCTCCTCCTTTGAGATTGCGGGTCGATCGAATTCGAACTCGGAAATCAACTGAAACCGAGAGAGGTTGTAGCATCTCCTGTTCTCCTCTCTTTCCTCGGCCGCCACCAGCAATGGCGGGGACAGGCAAGTATTCCTGCGACACCGCAAGCCAAACCCTAGAATGGATCAACGCCATCGTCCGCTTCATCGAACCATACGCCTTCCTCATGAACGCTCACGTCGTCAATTTCTTCACGGTTCGTGGATCTCAGCTCCTCAGCTCAACTCCCACTTCCGTTTCGCTTCCTTTACCAGCACCGCCGTAATCTGCATCGCTCGTTAGCTTCCGCATTACTCGCATGCTGCTGCACGATCGTCCCGATTCGGTTCTGAATTTCGCTCATATCTTCCGGACGTTGCTGCTTCCTTCTTAACTTCTTGTCGCGATTATCTCAGGATAGGTTATGGGAAGCAGTCGATAAGGAGTGGATGGACTGCTTGCGTGCGGAGCCTGTGGAAAATCTTATCCTGATTCCTTGCGGAGAAGTCCAGGTGCGCTTCTTTATTCCTCCGACGCATGGTCACACGTTGCATGCATCTGCTGCTGAAGTTGATCTCGGAAGGTCCGAGATTACTGGCTTATCTTGAAGGAGGAGGATTCCACATTCTCGTGCTACTACTATTCTCAGCTCGTAGAGTAACTAGGTCGCAGACTGCGTGCAGTCTGGTTCTGATGGTTTCTTTGTAATCGTCTTGCTGCTAGGATCACTGGCCTGCTTCGCTCAAGAATTTCCTACGCGACCTCAGGTCTCTCGTTTTTCCTCGAGAGCAGGTGGACTTGCAGAAGGTAAAAATCTTTGGCCCTCGTCGAAGTTCGACGATTGTCTACAGACAGTCGATACAAATCTATTGATCCGAATGTCGATGTAACATCCGAGTATTCTCGTCAGCTCGGTTCTTCAATTATATTGATGCCGTATACCATTTCATTTCTCCACAGCGTTATAAGCTAGTACGTTATATTTTCTATTCTTGTCTGTAAAGCATTCAGAAATAGACAACTACCATAGCAACTTATTATGTGTAGAAACCAGTATACAGGTCTTTTCATTACTGGCCTCAGAAGTAGTGTCAGCCAAAATCTCATATGTCATGAAAAACTATTTGGAGAGTGCTTCTTTGATTTATATTTAGCCTGACTTAGCTTATTCTCCTCCTGTTGATTTCATTTTTAGCATTGTTCATATCCATTCACCTTGAATTTTCTGTCAGTTTTCCCTATTTGAATTTATTACTCTCTTTTGCCTCGGATTTAGTTCTGAAACAGGTGCTAATGACATTCATATTATTTCTTTTGTTGCAGCTTTTCCCCGGTTTGACTGTAGCTTCACTTGGTAGTGTTCTCGCCCAAGGCATGAATGTTAAAAAGAAACATGAAGTAGGCTGTTTCCCTAATTTCTGCTACATTTAGTACAATGCTTTCTACAATTCCTTTTCATTTTTCCGGTCACTGCTCTATCCAGATTCGATATAATTTTCTGTGACCACCTCTCTTGTGTGTGCTTGTGACAGTGGTAATTCCTTTTCGTTTGAAACTTCTAGGGGGTTCCTTTTGATATCGCCTTTTTTTTTTTTTTTTGAAATCGTGAATTGAGCTGGCAATTTTAATATAGGTTGTTGAATTTGATGTTCATATCTTTAATTGTAAATTTCTTGCAAAATCAGGTCGAAATTCTGTCTGCTATTGCAAGTTTCATTGCAAAGAGGGTGGGAGCTCAAACAGTTGTCGACGTCGGTGCTGGTCAAGTATATTTTTTCTTTTCAAGAGATGTTTTTCTTGTTTTGGAGTCCCTGTAATAAATGTTCACTCATATCAAAAGACATGATTGAGATTACTTTATGTGTTCATCTGACCAAATCTTCAATCCGGAGAAAAGCTATTTCTATTTTTTAATTGTGTAAACTTTCTGTGCTTCATATCCATTTGACTAGATTTTCTTTTTAACTGCTTTGGCTTCGACAAGTTTGCTCTAAGTGCCTCCAAAATGTTTTCCCAGGGTTATCTTGCACAAGTACTTTCATTTCAATATCAGCACTCGGTAGTTGCAATTGATGCTTGTTCTCATCATGGGAGTGTTACAAATGCACGAGCAGAAAGAATTAAGAAGCATTATGCTGCTCAAATACGTAGATCTGGGTATGGTCAAATCTCTTTCTATTGAATCTTTCTTCCGAGGCACATTTCCTGACTTAATTGACAAAATTTGTCTTCTAAATTTCATACATTCAAAATGACCGGAGTATTATGTTCATGCAAGCATTTGGATATGTTGTTTCTAAAGAATCTGGCAGTGTGTAGTCCATTCTTTCTAGCTTTTGCTTTCTTGCTACTCGAAAAGTTAAAATGATATTCCTGCAATTGGCAGTCTCTCCCATTTCTTGTTGTTATGCTTCTTTGAAGATTGAAATGATGGCGAGCAGTTGCAACTTATAAGATTATCAGAGTTGCTATTTACTGCATAGTGCCTTGCATTCACCTTTATTATTATTTGTTGCCTAGCAAATTACCTCTCAAAATCTTTGACTTATTTTTTTCTGTTAGATCAGTGAACACAAGTTTACTTGTGCCCAAGATAGTAACGTGCCGGGTTTTGTCGACCGACATGTTGAAAGCCTTAAGTGACATGTTTATCCATGAAGATGGACAAACAAATTTGATAGGAGAGGACAATGAAGAATTATGTATGAAAATAGACTCCTCATATAGCAGAGGGAAGGAAGATTCCTTGGTTCTTGCTGGTCTTCATGCATGTGGGGATCTTTCAGTGACAATGCTCAAGTGAGTCCTACATCAATTCCGGGTGAAACTTTGTGTAATGCTCACACCTCATATACGCTGTGCGGTGAAGTTGTAATATCCCTATCCATCACAAGATTAGATTGTGAATGGCTTTGATTTTATGGGATCTTTTGTTTCTCAGTGATTAGTATACAATAGCAGTAGAGACCCTTGCTGTGTGCGGGACATATTTTTTCCTTTTGGTTTAATTGATGAATTAATTTTCCAGTAGAGATATATAATTGGGCCATGTGCAACTTTAAGAGATGCCTTCTTGTTTTTCCTTGTTTATTGGTAATCTTTTTTTATTAGTCATTTATTGATAGTTTATATATTTTTTTAAAGAGTTTATTCTGTTAAGAACAGTATTGGAATGTATATGTTTGGTTTTCCTTCACTTTTGTATTACGGAGAGCTAAGTGTGGTGAAATACTTCCTCCATCATGTTTGATAAGAACAATATCACTCAGATTTGCAGCAAATGATCACTCAGTTCTTATTCGTAACCTGCAGATTTTTGTCTTTTAAATAATCACTCAGTATTTGCAGCAAATGATCTCAGTTACTATTCGTTTTTGTTAGATATTTATCTTTCAATTATCAATGTACTTCTTTTTCTAGTTGATAAGCAATGTTTCATATCATCTCATTAATGATAGGGTGCAAATTTGTAACATTGTATATTGGTCATGTGTTCTCATGGTAACTAAATGCATGATCTTCTCCAGTAGAGGCAATCAAGCGTTAATGTGTGCTCGGATTTTATTAATAAAAAGAATAATGCTTGGGTCTTAGGCAGTAAAGGTGTACATGGAGTTCCAGGGAACTATAATTATAGATGCCATAGTTTCTTATCTCACCATCTATTTTGCATCATATGACATGTTTCCCTGGGACTCTTAAGCGACTGAGACTCAATTTTGCTTCTCTGTTTTTTTTTCTTTTCCAATTACATAATAAATGTCTTTTGTAACTGAATCAGGAACTTTGTGGAGTGTGTGGAAGTTAAAGCAGTTGTTAGCATTGGCTGTTGTTATAACTTATTGTCTGAGGAGGGTGTTGACAATGCTGGCATGCAGTGTGGCTTCCCCATGAGCAATGGTGTTAAATCTGAGGGCTTCTCACTTGGCAAATGTGCACGTGATCTTGCTTGTCAGGTGATTTCTGTTTTCTGTTTTTATTTTCAATAATTCAATAATTTATTGACAAAACACAAAAGCGGGGGAGCAACCTGCTACATGCTCAGCAACCGTGCTATAGCCTACAAAATCCAGTCCTCAAAACCCCAATTACAGCACAACGAACTATGTTTATCTGAAGACAGCTTGCTTCTAATGTTGAACAATTGCCATGCCTTTCCCTAGCCAATCTCTTGATCAGGGAAAGAATTGAACTAGGTTGCATAGTAGAAGTAATATGCATGCAGCAATTCCTAGCATGCCATATACAGTCAAAGAAGGCACAGGAGAAGAGTTAAAAAGGAAGTTGAGGGAAGGCATTCCCTTGAAAAGCTGAGGCAGCCCAAGAAAGTTCCTCATCCCAATCTCCACTAGATCTAGGAATCAATTGAAGTTGCAGATTTTTTGTTTTCCTCTTTTCTTCTATAACCAGTTCTTACTTCATGGAAGAGGACATGACTAAGAGTTTGTTTTTTTTTTTTTTTTTTTTGAGTAGTTCACTTCTGAAAGCACCAAAAAAAATAAATAAATAGAGAATGTAGAAATTGGTTGGCATCAACAGGGATAAGGAGAGTTTGAAATCTCTTTCATTTTGAGTTTTACACACGTCTTTTTTTAGGAGGTCTACAGCACATAATGTACAAAACTTAATAGTATACCACTTCTATGAATAGTTCATAATGCTGCATCTCTTCCAAGACCTGGACCTTTTATCATGACTTCTACTCATTGCATATCTTGATCTACTACTGTCCAAATAGCATCTCCTGCTGCAGTTTGACCAGAAAATAACCATTTTTTAAAACTTTCTTTTTAGGTTTAGTGATTTTCTGCGGTATGCATAGGAAGCACCAAAGATCAGGACTTCTGCTTAGATGGATTGTCTACACCTTGAGACAAAATGTTATTTTGAACTAGAATATTAAACACATAGCAGTGGTTTGACAGTACCACCCCCAGAATTAGTTTCTTCTGTTGAAAACCCAACAGTTGATTGTCCACTGGAGATACTTACAGAAATTGACTTCTCTGTCTGTGCCAAGAATACTTATATTTCTGGTGCAAAAATGTATATGGGGCTTCTTGAACCGCACTCCAGTACACTGGGAAAGCTGTTTGTCTTTATTTCTTTGACTTTCTAGGGATCAGGGTGGAAAGAGAAAAACGACAGTTTTAAGTTGGGACAAAATGATTAAGATGTATATTGTATTGGATGTAACTTTCTTTTTCCCTTAGTTATGATCTCCTGCTAGTGATCGATGTGTACTAGGCTTGCACCCCTTTATTTACTCTTTGATGAGTTTTCTGTTCATTTGGCCATACTTATTTATCTTTGAGGTAACTCTTTCAGAGTGCAGAGAGATGGAGAAGCCTCGAAAAAGATGATGCTAGTCACAACTTTGAGTTGCATTCATTTCGTGCTGCTTTTCAGATGGTAAATCATGACAAGAATTCTCACACCTTTGTTTTGTTAGATATTGAAGTTTTTGTTTTTGCAACTGTCAACTGCTTATGCCTATTGATCAGAATGCTGTTCAGTCAGATTGGTTTTTCTTGTATTTTTTTTCCCTCCTTTCTGGATGTATGTCAGTGATTATCCCCTGAGACTTCTCTAATATACTGGTGGACTTGCTTGTGCAGAAAATTAGA
Source organism: Eucalyptus microcorys (assembly GCA_014182515.1). NCBI lineage: Eukaryota > Viridiplantae > Streptophyta > Magnoliopsida > Myrtales > Myrtaceae > Eucalyptus > Eucalyptus microcorys. The sequence goes on along the minus strand of CM024567.1, from coordinate 12,041,743 downwards.
CTCCTAAGATTTTTAGGTTAATTCGAAGAAAATAGAAGAAATTTTAATGCAAAACCAGATAGTGTTCATAGAGAAAACATCTACTAAAATCAACATCCACATGATGGGTTGCCTTTCTTAATAGAAGAATGAAATGAATAAAATGTAAGTAGCGTTATTGTTTGAATTGAACCTAGCTGTCATCATGGTTTCTTTCATGATGGGCTGCAATTCCTTATATCTTTTAACCTTGCTAGAAGTTGGAATCCTATCATGGATAGTATTCTGTTTCTTTGAGGAAGACCGAATATTCTATGGCCATTCAAAATTTTAGCAGTATTAACTTATTTTCAAGCATCAATTCCATCTTTCGAATTTTCACTACACGGGGCATGACTCCACTGGGCCGCTGGTGTGCTGCTCATCTTTGAACAAATATGTGCCTGTTTGTTTTGGTTTTTTTGAAGAAAACAGTACTTGTTGACTCTCCTGCCAAAACTAAGTGTATTATCTTGATTTTAAAAAATAATGGAATAAATTCTATATGATTCTATATGTCAATATTAGCATCAATTTTACTTTCGGTGTTAAGTCCATATTTCTAATTTTCACTGGACAAGGCATCAGACCACAGGGCTGTTTGTGTGCTGCTCATCTTTGATTATCAGCTTGTTTTGTTTGGGCTTCTTTGGAGAAAAAAGTACTTGTTGACTATCCCACCAAAATTAAAAGTAGTATGTGAATTTTAAAAATTAATGAAATAAATATGATTCTATATGCCAAAATTTGCACATTTTGAAAAGTTTTAGGCATGTCACAAGTAAATTACTTGCTCCCAAAGTTGCATGAATGGGTGAAAATTTGTACTGTTGACCTTCTATAGGATGAGGAGAGTGTATGTCCTAGTTCGGAGTGTTCAGACGTGTGCTAACTTGCAAATTTAATTGATGACATAGGATTTTAATCCAGAGTCAATCAGGTCGCTTCCATGTTTTTGGATCCTTCAGATTGAAAATTTGGGTGTGATACTGGACAAATGGCTTTGAAAAATGATCTCTGTGTGTTACCAACCAAAAAACAATATCCCTTTGCAAGCACGTGTTACTAACATGTAGTTCATCTTAAATTGCTTGGCTGGAGACATACTAATTTACTTCTTTTCAAGTTTTTTCGTGTTTTTGCTTGGCCTATCCAATACAACTGTTCTTGTTATACCTACTGAAGGTTCTTTCCAAGTATTATCCGGAGGTATTGAAAACAAGTCCCTCAATTGGGCGCCATGGGAAGGCCTTGCGCCGTCAACAGCAGAGGAGGATCCTAGAGTCTTCAGTGAATTCAAGTGTGCAATCGCAGAGAGATTGTGAAGGTGGCCCTCTTGTAGGACAAATTGAAGCAGAGACAGGTTCATAATGAATCACATTGTGTAGAACCAAAAAATGCTTAGACTAATACAATGGAACTGTACTGCAGTAGTTTGTGATGGATTATGAGTCAAATTGTCTCAAGACTCACATTTAGTAATTTAATTATGCTGCAGGCGGCAAATCAGGCTTGGTGTTGGCCAAACTTGCTGCGCAAAGTGGTGCTAGATGTGAGGACACTTTATTTGGAGACAAATGTCTGCATTTTGAGAAGTTTAACTTGTCTGGATTACATCGCCTTGGGCTCAAGCCTCTGCAGGGCATAAATTTTCAAACGATATGGAAAGAAACTGAGCCATTTGCTGTATGCTACTCATCTTGACTTTGTCTTCAAATGCATAAGTTTCTTCCTTTTTGGTTGTCTGGAAAGTAAGGAAATGGAAGCACACACTAAAAACCTAAAAATGGCATTTGCTTCAACGCTTATATATCTATGGTTTATGAACTTCCAGGTATTGTCAGTTTATGTGGTGTACAGTTATCTTACAGATATAGAAAGGAGTGCAATGGCTGTTTTTATGCGATTATACATACCGGTGTGTGTAAAAATGTTGGAAGAGTTTGCAGATGTGGTGTTCTTAATGTCTTATTATGTAGATTAAAATTTAACAAAAATTAATCTTAATGTAGACAACCTTCCCTTGTGACTTTTGAGCCTAAGATGGACTTGTGCATAGCAATTGGATTGAAGTTTACTGGTCAGAAACAATGCGTCATTTAGCAGAACTGCCAATTGCTTTGATACTGACTTAATTTATCTGAAGGAATAGACGAGTGTCTTAAGAGAAGGGAAATAGTTTGGTATTTACTTGATGCACATAAATAAGCTGGCTAGTGCTAATTAACCTTTTCCATTCTAAGCAGGAACTTATAGGACCTTATTGGTCTCTGCGAGCTTCTCTAGGAGCTGTCCTGGAAACTCTCATTTTGCTCGATAGATTGTTGTTCCTTCAAGAGAAAGGGAGTTCCTTGGAAGCTTTCATGTTGCCTGCTTTTGATCCTTCTTTATCCCCGAGGAATTTAGCTATAGTGGCTGTAAAGATTTGAGACGAGCCTGGACTTTTGTTTTAACAGGTCTCTCTCTCTCTCTCTCTCTCTCTCTCTCTCTTTGCCCCTCTCTCCCCAGCACTATCCGTACAAGCATCCAGATGAGCAGGCTCATTTTTGTTTGGCATTTCTTGCTCTTCTATTTTTCTGTGAGGATGGACAATATCGGAGCAGCACTGTAATAATAGGGTCGTGGTTCCTTCTCTCACATGCCATATTTAATCGGTTGTACATTCAAAATCTTTTATGTTATATCTGCAATCAGCGATTGCTTGTTATGTGCTCTATCTACTTGTCTTGCCTATTAGTCGCACACATTTTCCCAAGGACCATCTTGAGATCTGCTTCTTGGTTGCAAAATTGGGATTTCTACATGTTTCGATTGGAGAACTTGTGTTTCTTAGTTTGGTGGTTCAGATTTCTCTTACGTATATAGGGAACTATCTTTTCTCTGAAATCCATGCGTATGGATCTGAGTTATCCTCAAGTAGAAGCCATTGCATAATTTATCCTATAGTCACTACAGTCTGACGCTTGTGGTTTGCTGTGGTGGCAAGTTATATGCCACTTGGCCGAAAGGAAGTCATTAAATAATGGTCCCTTATTGTGTCATGATGATATAACTAAATGACTGGAGATCAAGCATCAGATGGGCACTGCTTCTTATAATTATCTTTTCCTGTCTCATTGACCAATGATTACCTTGGACCTATTTCCTCCTGCGAGCTATGAAGCGAATACCCTGATTAACGTTTAACTGGATAGGGACAACGTCTTTGTCAGTTAGATTGCTGTAGCAGTAAGGTATATACCATTGGGGTGTGCCTTCATATGTTTGACTTTTGACTAGATTCAATTCCAGTTCGTGCGTACTGGAAAGTTGATGCGAACATGTATTTTGTCAATTCTGAATTTCCCTCAATCATAGCTACGCCTATGCCCTTGAAGGTCTCCTCGAAATGTCTAATTGAGCCCCTCGTGTGAGGGGGACGGATTTGTCTGCACTCCATCCTTTACCTGCTTGCTTTGACCCATTCTTAGAATTCGTGTGACTTCAGAGGGAAAGGAAGGGATTATATTATCTCTTGACATGAGCAATGACTATATTGACGGAAAGTTCAAACTATTCCCTTCCTAAAATTTAGATACTCTAATTATTCATAGATTCTTCTAGGGACCATACTATCTTAGGGGGCCAGTTTTGATGCCTTCTTCTGACTTTTTAACCCATGGTGATTGGTGATGCAAAACGGACCGTCTTGGTTCGGTATCAACGTTTTTTGAACTGCTTGCGTTTTCAAGACGTAATTTGTGGAGACGTGCTGACGATGACACCCTGATTCCAGCTTTTACCTGACGCTGTCGAGAATTTCTTGCTTGATGATACCCAGGTAAATTGTGGTACATAATTTTGCACGATTACAAGATTCTTTATTTGTGGAAAGTGATTTCTTTGACCGGGGGCTTCGTGGATGCTAATTATGCAAAGTTCAACAGACTTTCAATTTACATGGCGACACGTCTCTTTACTTGTTTTGTCCGTTTGTACACCTGCACGTTCCTCCTATTCCTGGTGGGGGCGATCGGGGCTTGGAGCTTTGTGACACGAAGAGTGCCGTCGGGCCTATCATCATGTGAGTTAAACTCATTCCGAGTCGGTCCAAGTACAGAGTAGAGGGTGATGACACGAGAACATCCATCCATTTCGAGATTTCACCATCGTCGCCCATGGCCATGCCCACATGCGTGTCTTCGAGTGTATTCACCGATGTCCCGATCAAGTTTCTGCAAGGCGCCAACGCCTTCCTTTGGAATCAGGGAATGAGTTTGGAAGGAAATTTAGTATTTGTTTTTTCTTTTTTCCGTATTCAAAGCTCTTCTTTTCCTTTCCTCTGATGTTAGTTGTCTTCTAGAGAAAGATAACTTCATCTGAAGAGGAAGTGGTGCGAATGATGAATTCGGAAGTGGACTATCAGCGTCGGGTCCATGTCTTCGATGCGGGTTATTTTGTTCTTATCTTGGTCAAAATTTAACATGGCGACGGCTTGGAACCCAGTTTGATTGTGATGCAGTGTAAAGACGACGGCTAGACGACGGCTTGTCTTTTATGGCATAGATTCTACTGCTGTCTACGGGCTTCTACCATCTAACAAGTTACCGTTCAGGAGATTGGTTGGATGAAACGAGGATAAGAATCCTACAAAAGAATTCTAAAAAGGCTTGTCCACCGTTCCTTAAGATTCGCGACTGTGCTTGTCCGAAATGAGAGAGTGATTAGCGATTTAGATGGTGAGATCACAAAAAGTGAATAAAAAGTGAAGAAAAATGGAAATCCTGCAAAGAAGAGTTGAAACCCTTTTTTACGAGGGAAATTATTAAGAAAGTTATAAAATTATTGCATTTGTATTAATTTAGTCTTATTTGAATTTTGTCAATTAAGTCCTAAATATTTTAACAATTTACCAATGTAATTCATTCGGCTAATTTTGATCCGAAATCGTTAACTTGGATATCAGTTATCCTATGTGACACGATTTACATTAATCTAAATAATCTTTTAATATTTTTTTTTGAATTTATTTCTTTTTGCCGGTGGTTGTTTGTTGACCACTAGGTGATTGCTGACAAGGGCAAGTGTCAGCAAGGCTCCCTTGCCTAGATCTGGCAAGGCAGATCCTCATCTAGGCCAGGGCGGCCTTGCTCTTGCTAGATTCGACGAGGAGAGCTCTCGTCGATGCTTGTCCTCACCCAAGCAAGGTTTGACTCTTGCTTGTAGTTGATGGCTGTCAACTAGTCATTGGCAAAAAGTAGAGGGGAAAAAAAAGTAACGAGTAAGAATAAAAAAATCAGAATTTTTTTAAAAAAAAAAAAAATCTATATTAGTGCCGGTCGTATCACCTAGGATGACTAACATCTATATTAACAATTTTCGCCAAAAAAGGCCGGATGGAGCACATTAGCAAATCAAAAAGATTATGACTATATTGACCAAATTGAGATATTTAAGATGTTTTTGCTAATTTTTCTTTTTTTTTTTTGATAAATATAGATGAAACAGAAACGAGTCATCAATGATCGACTCTACAATAATAAGTTTTATGCTTTGTCGTACAAAATTAGATAAGTGACCTTAAACTTGTAACGGGTAATGGAGAATTCATAAATTTCTCATTTGAGTTTCGATATCAGATAGAGCTATTTGGTAAGTCTCAATACCACGTCTCCTCTTGGTAAAATGCAAAGGCTTGCTAGGGTCAGATTGAGATTAGGATCCTAATCAATGTAAATCACCTTCCCATCCTTACCGACGCGGTGATGGGGTATTAGTTGAGGGTAGGGGCCCGGTAGGTACAGTAGGACGATAGGCCGAGATTAGTTGCAGGCGCCAGACGTCTTTCGGGTCATTGACCGGCCTGCGGCACATGGCGGCCACGAGGACGAAGATGGAACTTCGCTGGAACATCCTCATCTTTTCACATCCACATGAAAAGGGGAGGAGCGGAACCACGACTAGTGGACAAGCCTCGGTCTTTTGCATCAGCCGCCAAACCAGTCGCACGGTTCTTGACCAGTTACCAGGGAGTGCAAAGATTCAATCCTGCAATTATGATGTCGCCCCCGCCGAGCCCCAGCGTGTGAGCGTGAGTTCACTCCTTTTTTTTTTTCCAAAGGGGGGTTTGGTCATGTGTTGTTTGGCCAATGGCCAGTCCTGCTTCTCTTTCCTCGCGGATGTTAGGCATCAAACACAAACTCCATCACTTTCCGCCCATCTCTTTTCCATGCCATATGATCAGGCGCATGACCCTGTATACTTCAATAGCTATTCTGGAAAAGTATGGAAGATACACCCTATTTTTTACTCGACGGCCATTTATATATCTTTATATTTGTAATAATCATCACACGCTTCTAAGTAGACCTATCAAAATAAATCATTGATTCATTTCTTAATTGATAGTTGATGAGCTTAGTTGTTATATGAGTTGATTATATTTATAGGTTATGAGTGGATTATTCAAAATAATATGAGTGTTAAATGAGTTTACAACTTACTTTGACCCAATCAACCTTTGCTCACTCTCTTTTGCCCTTGCTCAATCTTGCGTTTATTCAATCCGTACTTTCACTCAATTTGGGTATGGGTTCTTTCGGATTGGGTCAATTATGGGGCGTTTTAGTAAAAAGGATCGGAACGGGTATAGGTCACTAAATTTGTATTACATGAAAATAGGCTAAAATGAGTTAATTTTGTTGGACCATTTTTGACTTGACGTATCCGTTTGATGGGTTTACCTTGGAGCAAATATATCGCCTATTGACAAAAAGAAATTGCCCCTCACAGTCACTGCAAACTCATTTTAGCAATTTACTTAGGGTTTGGATGGTTCATTCTTTAGTTGGGTGCGAAAGTTTAGGATTTGGGAATGGGCATTATTGACAAGAAAATGTCTTTGGTAAATAATAGGGACATGGGATAAATATGCGAAGATATAAAATGTTCTTTGAAGGTGAAATTTTAGATGAGATCTGGTGACCTTGTTGGAGCCTCGTTGGTGGCTAGGTCAGCTGGATCTCGCCTTGGATAGGCGAGGCTCTTGATTGAGTGAGGCTCGACGAGGCTCCTTCGATGCAACAACCGGCTAGAGAAAGAAGAAAAAATAAAAAGAGAAAAAGAGAAAAAAATTAATAAAATTATTAAAAAATTTAAGTCACAAAAAAATTAGGGGTTGTATCAAATGTATTTTTATTTCGAGAATAAAAATTTTATGTAATTACTAAATGTATTTTTTTTTTTTAGAAACTTATCAAGGAAATAGAAATATAAAAAATTATTTCTGAATAAAAAATATTTTCGAAAATAAAAAGGTTATCATATGATGTTAAGAGAGAAAAAGAAGACTTGGGGGCATCCCGGCTTGCCAAATGGTTTAGTTGAGCTTTTTTGACCTCTCTAGAGAAAAGCTGATTTAGCTCAATAAATCACGGAATCTAGCTGCGAGATGGTGCATACTTTTCAATTACACACACATACACACACACACATATATATAATATATATATATATATGTATATATATATTTCCAAGGTCGTACAGCGATGCTCTTTTTAGTACATCCTCTGCCAAACTCACAGTGTGGACCGAAAGGAGAGGTGCTTCACTGTAGAGTCTTCCCCTGCCTTAACGACACACGTTATCCCGAAGAAGACGGTTTCTCACACAAGCGAGCACGTTATTCCAAGTCTATCTGCTTAAGCTGATCTCAGTTTGGAAAAGTTACAGTCCAACAGGCAACCGCGTACGGACATTATCAGATGATTGGATCTTGGTGCATTCCTCGAGCTTTCCTATTCTACTCCGGATTGGCCCCCCCCTTTTTTTTTTGGTTGCAGCAATAATTTCCTTTGCAGAAAAGTCAATTTCCACACTTGAACATTTCTTACTGGGCCTGACCTCAGGCTACTTTACAATTAATATTCAAAGAGAATTCAATCAAGTGTACGGGTGCGAGAAAAACTTCTCAGAAAATTGCATCTTGGTCCATCAGTCTCTGCATGTCTAATTGATGATACACCCTCACGAGAGGATTACACTAATTTCGTTCTATCTTTTTCACACCTTCTCTCACCCGAAGGAAGAAGAGAAGGCAAATGAAATGGAACTACTCGAATGATCTCTTATTTTTGATGTCTTTTACCCAGGGAGAGGAGGGGAAGTTTAAGAGATTGGAAGATTTAAAATTGGTCAAGGCCTAAGTGAAAGTGATGTTCCTATTCATTGAAGAGGCATCTTCACATCATAGGTCGAGAAACTTGAAAAGCTTTAATATGTACCTGGATTATATAAATTTACTTCATCCCAATTGTTAAATATCAAGAACCACACATGATTTAGTCATTAGAATGAAATGAAAATCACATGTGCCGGGTGTATGTAAAAGTTGCCAGACTCGAAATATTTTGTAAATTCTCTAATCTTTTGGTTTTGAATCCAGCTCATCTATGATGTCAATAGATTAAGCCAACCCATATTTGGGGTGTTGTGGTACACATCAGCAGACTGCTAGTGCCAGCTGTTGGCCTTGCCACGGCATCGGACGCACAACGCAAGATCCAATCCCACTCTTCCCTTTCCTTCTATTGCGGGATGGTGCCCAGTTTGACCTCCCCCCCACTATTTATACCCTTTGTTTATGCCCACCGATCACCTCTCCTAATTGCCTTCTCCAACCTCTCTTTCTCTCTCTCTCTCTCTCTCTCTCTCTCTGTGAGACACAGAAAATGAGCAACATAAGCATGGTGGAGGCAAAGTTGCCACCAGGATTCCGGTTCCACCCGAAAGACGACGAGCTCGTCTGTGATTATCTGATGAAGAAGATGACCCGCTCGGATTCTCTCCTCATGATCGAGGTCGACCTCAACAAGTGTGAACCCTGGGAAATTCCTGGTTAGTTCAGCCATCTCTCTCTCTCTCTCGCCTTCTCCTTCACCATGCGCACCCGTCTTGACTTTTGCTATCGTTTATGTCCACCGATTGTTTGTTCAGCGCAGAGAGGTTCATGCACTTGCTCATGCATGCATCAAAATCAACACATAACTTTTCCCTCATTTGTTTCATCAGGAAGAATCAATTATACATCGGTTTCGCAGTCTTAATACTGTTGTTCTTTGATTGGTGTCATTTAATTCTGTTTGTTCCATTTGGAGAAAGGAAACAAGGTTAGAGTGGAGTGTAGTGTATTTCTGGGGTGAGGCGATAGCAACTGCACTGGCCATGAATAGACACATTCATGTGGATTCGTATGTGTGCTTGTCCTCAGATTTGTGGCTCAGAAAGATTCGAACTCCATGATCTCATCTTACCTATTCGGAAGCAAAACAGACTTGCAGTATGGTGATCATTCAGGAATTTATTGTGTACCTGTTTGATGAAGACAAGCACGATAGTTGCTTCTTTGACCTTCTTAAGTCCCCATCTTTTCCAGCTGTATTTAACATTGCATTTCTTGCCTGTCCTACAACCCAAGATGCTTCCACATAATCTTAACGGGCGTGTGCACAAAAGGCATCTTATGCAGTGGATTCACCACACCACATGTGATAGGTCAAAGTTTAGAAACGGTAAAATCAAAGCATATTTCCTCGGTAACTATTAGGACATAACGACTTTATGAAGTGAAGTCATGAGATCAATTACTACTCCGCATAACTACAAGTTGTTGCATGAATACTTTCTGTACATGTACAGCCTACGATACATATGCCGATGTTGATACTTCCAGAATTGAGTAAAACTTTATCGTCTGATTTTTGGACTGCAATTGTCGCAAAACTTATGTCCCTTTCTCATGTCACTGCACATATGTTGATTCATCATTGCCTTGAATAATTTTCTCCCCTGATACTGTCAGTTGCTTGTATCCTTCTCTACAATTAAAACCGATGTGCTATATGTCAAAACTTACCATCAAATTGATTGAAAGAAATGGATAAATTGAAAGCACGGGTCCAACTGGTTTGACTGTCTTGGATTTAGCAAAACATATCACGGTATCATAGATTTAGGCTTGTGAGTATTAGCCGTGTCAGATATGCAGCTTCATATTAAATGATCATCTACCGAAGAGATAATTAAACATTTGTTGCATAGGTTTTGTAAGGTTTTGTCATAATTATATGAGACTCCTGTTTCTGAAAGGTTTTATCTACTTCTATTTACCGTTACTCGAGAATTTACATCACCTTGTCTGATTTCATGTGAAGATACCATGCACCACAAGGGACGAGAAACTAAACAATTGTGGACTCGAATAGACACACGCACATACCCAAGTTAGGAATATCACACGATATAAGATCGACCATTCCCCAGCACAATTCAAAGCATTTCGCAGTCGTTGCTTTTTGGTGACATTGACGCAATTCTTGGCGTCATATTGAACCAAAAAGATGTGATGGCGACCCTGATTACAATGCCAAGAGAACCCCCCCTTTCCCCGAAGTCGTATCTCCCCATTGGCTCTACCTCAAATCCGCCACACGTGTTCACCCACTTGAAAATTTTTAGGTGTGCACAAATATTTTTCATTTCCTCCCTACCTAATCAAATAAAGGCTATGTCACCATCGATGAGCTAGAAACTTTCTTTGTCCTTTTCCGGAAGAATTTTCATGCCCTCCACTCTCTCCGGTTCACGGTGCCGAATTTTTCTTCCAAGAAAACAGTGAGGTTTTGAAGACTTTTGAGAGCTCCCATAGAAGTTGCGACTTTCAAGTTCAGCTTATTGTTGTCAAAACTTTAGCCTCGGCATACTAACCACGGCCATCTCCCATAATGACGCATTACGGCACGGACATTGACCCATCACCGGCAATATCATTTAGATTAAATGAGGTCGACCGCGGATGGACAGACCTTGCCATTTTTATACATGATTTGCCTTCTTCTGTAGCCACGTGTTTGCCATGAGTGAACCTTTGTCCATGCTCATTTGATAGCGACAACCCCAGATTTTTCTTTACCGATTCAATCCATACATTCGATGGTACGTATGTCAAAAATACCGAAATTGTGAGGTCGATTTGTACCGTGATGCGTGTAGATTGGTAGTATGGCGTTTGCTTTGCCATAGTATATAGCTGCATGTACTCGTGCCCTTTGGAGTTTTCTTAGCATACACGATATTCTTTCTATTATCAAATCAACTCAATTTTCGGGAAGGAACCGCAACTCTGTTACGATATCCTGTACTATAAGATTGAAGAGGTCAAAGAAAAAGTGGAGCGGAAGGAAAAGAAAAAGAAGACAAGCAACCGCTTTGACTAAATAGAAAAGATCTTTCCTCTATGCTGATCTTTTTGGCCCCCACTTTTTTTTTTTTTTTTTTTTTTTATTGTAGAAACTGCGTGTGTGGGAGGGAAAGAGTGGTACTTCTACAGCCAACGTGACCGGAAATACGCGACCGGGCTCCGAACAAACCGTGCGACGGTGAGTGGGTATTGGAAGGCCACTGGGAAAGACAGAGCAGTGCTTAGGAAGGGCACGCTGGTGGGCATGAGGAAGACTCTGGTGTTTTACCAAGGGAGAGCCCCCAAAGGCAGAAAGACCGACTGGGTGATGCATGAGTTCCGAGTTGAGGGTCCTCACGGCCCTCCAAATAACACCAAGATTTCTTCCCTCAAGGTAACACCTTCTTTTCTTTTTATTTTTTGCAGTTGTGACCTGCTTTTCTAGGTTATATCTTCCATCTTAGACTTTATTCGAGTTCTGGCTTTGTTTTCTAACTTTGAAAAATCAACCATTCATTTGTCAGCCTTATGGGTTTTGCGGGAGTTATGCGCAAGTTGAGATTTTCTAAGCGCAGTTTGTTTAAAGTAAACCTTGACTCTCTCTCTGTTTTTTCTTCTTTCTTTTTTTGGGTCCCCCTTCTTTGGCTCACGCACCGAACCCTAATTTGTCTTAGTATATACTATAGCTAGGATTCGTACGAGAACCTTGGTTATTAGCTGACTTTTAAGATGGTCCTCGTTGATTATTGGTGATAATTGATTATTTTATTAGGCCTGACTAATGATACATCTTAATCTAATTATTCATATACTCGTGTGACTTGACCCTCCATCGGAATTCCAAGGCCATCGCTATCTCCAAATAAGCATCCCGGCTTTCACATTCAACCCCTTGATCTAATACTAATTCGTACAATAATTAAACCAACCTGTAAATAATAAGCCACTTGCGCTCATGGTGTGACCATAATTAGGGGATGAAAAACAATGACCGACGTCCCGTCAACTGCTTCTAATTTGGTTGTGTTAGCAGGCGAAATAGTAGTTTGACCAATCATTAGCTCAAGGCCAAATTTTAATATGAAGCCATGATGAAACCATGGAATATCTTCTCGAGATTTGATTGAGTTTTTTCTTCTCTTCTTTCTCTTTTTTTTTTAAGAAAAATTTCTAAATCTCTTGTCCCTGGTTAACAGGAAGATTGGGTGTTGTGTCGGGCGTTCTTGAAGAACGTTGAAGTGGCCACCAAACCGAGCACGGGAATAGTCAGTTGCTACGACAACAGAGGCACTTCATCTCTCCCGTCGCTGATGGACTCCTTCATCACCTTCGACCAAGCTCATCCTCAGCCTAACCTGATAAGCAACATCGAGCAAGTGCCCTGCTTCTCCATTTTCTCTCCGAGTCAAGCCAATCCAATCCATGTGGAACCAAGCATGCCCGCCAGGAACATCCTCAACGCGTCCGCATTCGGGGCAATGCCTGACTTCAGTTCCTGTAATAATCTGGACCCCTACGCATGCGACAAGAAGGTGCTAAAAGCCGTCTTGAACCAGCTCACCGAGATGGACTCGCCAAGCTTAGGAGATCAAGGTAGTTCTGAGAGCTTCTTGTCCGAAGTGGCCATGCCCAACAATATCTGGAATCATTTCTGAATTTTGGAGAGGCTTGAAAAGAGAGAGAAAAACAAAAAAGAGTGACCTAATTTGCCTTTAGTCTTCATCTTAATCTCGCACCCTTCAAAAAGGATGATTAATGTAAAGTATTAGTTATGCATATTATGATTGATTATCTCCGTTTGGATGTGCATATCTAGGCTGTGGCATCGTTTCATTTGTCGACCTTGGAAGTATTGTATACTGACTCTGGATTGTAATATAATCTTGACAATGTCAAGTTAGGTGAATTGTTGAAATGTTATTTTCAAAGTTCAATCATGAATTGGGTTATGTTGCTATGTACATACGGGGTATATTATGATCTCGTTTTTAGGAAACCAACGCTGCTACCAAACTCGTAGAACTTCAAGTATCCACAGTTGAAAGTGCATGTGAACTCTTTGAATGAGTGAACTATAATATATGTTTGAATGGTTCAATATGGACCCCATCTAGTCTAGCTATAACTCTCACGCCCTAAAATTGAAAAGAGAAGAAGAAGAAGAAGAGAGAGTCAAGTTTCTTTAAAGTGACGACGTGGAGGAGCCGCACTCAACTTTATTTTTACCTTCTCCATTGGCCTAATCTTTGTTTCCTCTTTCTTCTATTTGACTTTTTCTCTTTGAAAATTCAATGTCAAGACACACAAACCTCGACGAATGATTACACACGAGGCGTGTCATGTCCCCACAGGTTTTGACCTCTTCTTTGGGTTAGGCATATGATTCTGTTAGCTTCCCAAGAATTTCACAGTAGAGTGGTTAACGTTAGGAATTCCTTTTTTTTAGTTATGTCATGCGAATTTGTGCATGGAACCACAATGCCCAGACAAAAGCAAATGATTGCAACCCTCAGTTGCACGAGATTTCACCGGGAATAATTACTGTTAAAGATATTATAACTAAAATCACATTTTTATTTAACAGCTCAAATTTTTATAATAATTGATAATTATCTTATATAATCTCACTTAGTATCAAAGCTAAATGATCCTAAAGGTACACTCAGTTCACATCTAAGTGCACGCCCAAAGCACGTCTCTCATCTCGTGTCTTTAATCTTTTTTGATAATTACTAATATCCTAGAGATATTTCTAAGAATTATGACTTTAAATCTTCAGTTTACTTAACAAATATCAAGGGCGCACGCGCACACATCATTACAGCGTGTCTTGTGTTACAACTGTCCTACAAAAATAAATGTGAATATCAATCCTCGGAGTGACTCAATGTTAAAAAAGTCGTCATAACTTTGACTCAGAAATTGACGATCGTGGATTTGATTTCTGCTCTAACGAACTCAGATTTAAGCGGGGTTCATATCGATGGGTTCATGTGCTAGTCCTCCTCAACGTAACCGGCTAATTATGGTCGTGCCCTGCATTATAAAAAAAAAAAAACTAAAAGAAAATGTGAAATACACCTAGCATTACACGATTTAAATGGGTATTTCTTGAATCGGGTGGGGACAACTTCTTAGAAACATAGTTGCGTATTGCTTTTGTCCGTGGGATGCTTCTTGGTTTCTCTTTTGCTCTACAAGATGTGATGTACTTGAACTTCCTAATATTTTGTCACGTACATTGTTGAAGTTGAAGTACCCTTTTCAAAAGTTGAAGGTCTGCACAAACTCCATCTTAGGCTCCTTTCGTTTAAGGAAAAATGTGATATTTTGGGAAAATATATTCCAGAAATTATTTTTGGGAAAAATGATAATGTTTCGTGTTTAACTATAATCCGAAAATGAGTTCAAAAGTATTTTTCATTATTTGGTAAGAAAAATCTGATTTGATTTTTTTCTAAATAAAAATACATTATTCGAGCGCTAATAACTTACGCATAAACAACCGACAATCGGATATGAGTACCAAGGTCTTTGATCTGACCTAGGCTTGGCCTCAATAGACCTTAGCGCCGGGGACCGAGAGATAGGCTCTAGGGTCCCGATCCCAACCTCGATGGACCCGAGTGCAAGTGTCCTCAAGCACCAAGGTCCTAGGCTTGACCTTGATGGACTCGGGTGCAAGTTATGGGCAAGGCCTTGATAGACATTAGCATTAGCGCTGGGGTCAGAGTCCCAAGCATGCAGTCTTCAACTCGGGTGTTAGAGACTCGAACATGAGAATTAGAGTCTCAGTCCTAGCCTCTATGGACTTGAGTTGAGGAGTCGAGCAACAATATCGCAATCCTAGACTCAACCAAGGGCACTAAAGTCCCCGGCCCAACCTTTGTGGGGCTCAAGCACCCGGGTTCCGGCCTTGGCCCCTTTGGACTCGAGCTTGGCCTTGGTGGACCCTAGCCCGAGGCCACTATCAAGGGCTTCGGAACAAGTGTTGGAGTTCATGTGCTCAAATGTAGAAATCTTGGTCCAAGCACCAATACATAGTAATATTTTTGAAAGTAATTTCTATTTTTTTTTAAAGAGGAAACCCATTTACCTAAATTTAAGATTCGCTTGTTTTGCGAAAATAAATTATTTGGAAAATATATTCTTAAAAATGATCGCTCATATCACTTGAAATAATTATTTAATGAATTTTTTTTTCATTATCAACAACAATCTATGTCCAGACAATTTTGAGAACAATTAGAAAAATTTCATTCATTCATTTTTTAAGAATTATGATCAATCATTTTTAGAAAAATGATTTTCAAATTATTTATTTTCCACGAAACAAATAAAGTCTTACACATGGATTTTCCATTAATTATGAAAATATTTTAAGTTGACTCATTTTCCTAAGCAATCCAAGTGTTGAAAAATAAGAAAAATGTTTTCTTGAAAAATATTTTTAGCGAAAAAAACGGAGCCTTGGAATTGAGTTATGGCAATTGTACATTGTCGAATTGAACTGATTTTGAGAAAATAAGCAAAATGAGGCTCATATATTATAAGATTGCATCCTCCTAAGCTAGGAAGGTCTAAATTACTCCATCTGTCTAGCTGTATTATTTACAAGGTATCACTTGTAATTTATTTTCAGTAATGCTTTTTCCAAATGATATTAGGGGATGGATCTGAGGAGTTAGAATGAAGTAAGGAAATTGATAGGATTCCATTATTTTGTAATATTTTTGTCTCTTGATTGCAAAGTGCTACTAGCATCCTCAAAATAGTGGTTGAGTCACCAGCTTGAACAATCTTTTTAACCCCTTAGTATTGATATATCTAAATAGTCATAAACTACCCTATATTCTCATGTACACACGACTGTTAAACCATTTAAATATTAAATCATACATTCATTAGTGGTTGATAGTGATTTCACATGACATTATCACTTAAAGTTATGAGTTTAAATCTTTTCAAATTCTTTATTTGGCTCTCCTGTATTAACATATTTTCACGCTTTGCTCCGAGGTCAAATTCTAGCTTGCAAGTGAGGGAGAGTGCTAAACCATTTAAATGTTAGATGCACTTCATTTGCTTTTAGAGCAGTTGGAGTGGTTCTACAAAACTTCGAATTGAACACCATGGGGGAGAGAGAGAGAGATGAAAAGAGTAGCAGCCACAAAATGATTATTTTGCGGGGGCAGACTTTACCTAAAAATTGATTGGGAATCTCTGCAAAAAACTAGAGGAAACGCCAAGCACAAGAGAACAAGCAGAGGATGCGGTTTAGAAGGCAAAAACAATTTGGACTGTCTCTTTCCCTAAATTAACAAATCGGATTAGGACAAAAATGCAATGGGAAGAAAGACCAAATCCTCATGAGCTCACCCCAGAGATTCGCTGACTAAATTCCGAAGGCATCATTTGATTTTGGTTTTGGTTTTGCTTTGCTTCCGAGACATCCCAAACGTACCCAGGAAGCAGCAGTTAGACAGTGGTCAAGTGCTTCATTGATTCAATCCAGCAAGCCAGTCTCCATTAAGGAAAACATATAAAAAAAAAAAAATCAGGAGCTTTCTGTGTTGCTTCCTTCGCTATAATATCCCCGTAAGGGGAAGTAACCTCAATCGAGAAACCTTAGCTCGCCTGATTTTTTTATTGGTTGTTTAGGAATACGATTATTATATCATCTCCATTTTGAGGTTATGACTGATATATACTCTCGTTTGGAAGATAATCAAAGGATTCTAGACTCCATCCATGAATAACCCCTTTTTCCGGGCCAATCTACAAGACTTATTACTTCGCAAGGGATCCGGCGGCCTATAGAAAATAGCGAGTCAACGTCATTTTCCCGTTAGTTTCGCGTCCTTAAACTACAAAAATCAGCGAAAAAAACAAAGAAGGAAAATATATATTTAGAGAAGCCTTAAATTGAGGTATGCCTTCTGACCCTCTGTTTGATCAAGAGGTAGGGAGACGGCATAATCATTGTTCCTTACGAAATCCTACGACTTGGGCAAAACAACAACAGGGGTAGTAGGCATAAAACACAAGGGAAGTATCCTTTTCATCAGCACACGGATGCAAGTGACTGAATAGTTTCTTAGTACAGGAATATTATAAGATGATGGAGAATCTGTACCATTGATTATTCCCCGAGACGGACAAATCGTTTGCACAGTAGTAAACTATGGATGACGATGACTAATGGGAAAAACAAAAGGAAAAAAAATTAGGTGCGAGATGTAAAAAGTCTTCAATAGAATCTCAGTCCGGGATTATAATAAACACCGAGTGTGGGGTAGTGCACCCGAGAAAGCAACGGATAACCAAACCCCCTTCCCTACTCCAAAGTCAGCAAGTCCTTCCACCACCACCCCATCTTTGTAGGTGCACTATGAGCCTGTTTTCTTCTTCTTCTTCTTTTTCTCGAGACAATGACCTAGCTACAGATCAATAGTAGCTAACACGGGTGCATATGTCTATGTCTTGATTGACCAAAAAAATGTCTACGTATGGATTGAGATATGAATGACCCTTGTGGTAAATTTAGATCCCATCAATTGTACTTGTGAAAAGTTGGTTCTAGTGAAAGTTGATATATATATATATATATATTTTCTTTTGGGTCAATAAAATCAGTTGATGATAATGAACAAGGAGTTACGACGCTATTGATAAAATGAATCCTCATCCATTTTTTGGTGGGCATCGGCTCTTGGTATTTCGTGCCTTCGATACAAATCTAGAGTTTATAAGGGATCCATGATGTTTTATCATACAGACTTGATACTTTCACGGTGCACTTCTCGCCTCTTGGAAACATGTGATGTGAAGATGTTCTAATTTCTTGGTAATTAAGCATTAAGTTCATTCATCATTTCGTCGGTAAAATGAGCTTGTTTCAGACAAAAATAGATTGGGAACTGGCATGTGAAAACATTGGATGCAAAACATGGGATTCTATCATCTCTCTCAGCTGGTGTGCATCTGGGTTTTCTCCCTTAAAACCTCACGAGACCTTCGACGTTTTTAGCTCTCAAGTATGCAGAGCAGTTGGATGGGTGACTCCAATTCAAACTCAACAGCCCGAAAGAAAGCCTAAGTTTAAGTTCAGACCCACCACCATCTAGGAACCAGAAAAAGGAAGAGGAGCGAAACCGAAAGAAAGTGGAAATTGGGCCAAACGTGACCAATGGGCTTATTCCGAGTCCACCTCGGAGGGCCCGTTTCACGAACTTGGACTGAAGCCCAATAGCCCGATAAAAGTTTGGACATTTTTTTAGCTCGCTCCCACTTTCTTCCTTTTTGAGGAGAGGGCTTGTTTCTTGATGATTGAGTTTGAAGTAGAAAATGTCATCTTTTTTCCCCGCAATTTTAAAAATTACGCCTAAAAAAAAAAATGTGCGTCACATTTGCATATTGTGCAATTCGAATGTTTAGGGTCGAAAAAAAATCAAAGTGCATCCATCATAAGATTCGGACTTAGTTAAAAATGAAAAGTAAAAGTTTATCCAAAAAAGCTTTTTAACATCTATTCTCATGTATTCATAATTTTTTTGGCCCCAAAAACATGCTCATGGCCAAGCAAACTTGTCCTTTGCTTTTTAACTTTTTGTCATCTTATGCCAAATTTAAAACTGAATTGATTATAATTAATATTTAATACACGTGATAGTATTTATTTATCCTTTTTCCCTAGCACTTACCTCCCACACGATTGCACTCCATCGGAGAACAATTCTTTAATTTACCAATGGAAGAGTCATTGGTCTTACTTTCTTGCAATATTTTTTTTGTTGTAATTCTATGAAAAATGTCGTAACAAACAAAAAATTAAAAGGGTAAGATCACTTTTTTTTTTTTTTTTTTTTTGTGATCATCCGAAGATTGGAATCCATTCACCAAGAATCCCTAATAACATTGCTTCATCCAATTACCTTTCCATCGCTTCTTTCCCATTCTTACAATGCACGATCAGTAAATGCAAACAAACATCATTTTATTAATGAGAGCATTTTTGAGGGATGTATACCTCAATCTTTCTACCAATGATATAATATACAGATTGATAGATCAAAGATCGAATTCATTTCAATCATTTTTACTCAAGTTACTGCATAAATTTGTCTTTTGAGCACAAGCAGTCAATCGAATTCATTCAATGTCCCCCCCGTTGAATTCATGCCTTTCAGACAATTTTGAGAAAACCTCTCTCCACATCTTCCTTTTATCCCGAAAATGCTTTTCTGTTCATATTTTATTTCTTCTAAAGACAAAATCGGCAAAAAGCGGAAAAAGAGTAAAAAAATATCCGAACCCGACGCCTTCGATTCCTCAAGTCCCCCCCCGACTCAGACACACTCAACACAAAAGAACAGCAGCTACGCGTGCGCCCTCGCGACGAGCTTCTGCAATGGAGCTCTTGAGTTCCCGCGTGATTGCTCCGAGCTCGGGCGCGGCGTGGTCTCTGAAGCCCCGGTTCGCCGCTCCCGGAGCCAGGCCGCTCCTCCGTCCGCCGCGATTCCGAGCTTCCCGCGCGCGCTCCCTCGCCCGATCAGTTCAGCCGAAGCTGAAGGTCCAGTGCGAGCACGAAGGCAGGGTGAACGGCTCCGCCTTCCCCTTCGACCCCGACTCCCGCTTCCTCGACCGGGTAAGAGTAAGACACGGCGCTCCGATTCGGAGAAAAGCCGTTTCGGTCGCGCTCGCGTGGGGCGCTCCCTCGTAATCTCCCGGAATCGGGCGAATACACGCGGGAAATACGATGCTCGACTTTCGGTCTTTAGGAGGAGAAGGCGTTTTGAATTCCCTCCGTTTCCGCGATGTGTTCTGCTTGTTTTGCTGCTGTCTTGCCTCGCTAGCGTCATTGCTTTGAATAAGCTAGAACAGAGGTGTTTTTCTGAAGTCCGTGACCGTCGCTTCAATCCGTTTAGAAAGTTAGCACGAGGTTACTAGTAGCACCATTGTGCTAGATCACACTGAGCGACTTGCTATCGTGAAAATATTATCCCATGTTCATCAGCGCAGGACTGTAAGCGAACGGACCTGTTGAGGAGGCCACTGCATTATCTTATAGCTGTTATCAATTTCCACCTCTAAGTCTGTTACTGGAAAACAAGGCCGCATGGCACGTACTAAGAACCGTGTCAATTGTGATTTGGATAGGGTGCTACAGTCTTTCAAGAGTCTACAATACATGCGCAAAAAAGCTAGTCCTGCATCATCTTTCATTTATCTGCAGAGGCGTGATCGTGAATTTAGGCATCCGCTTGGCCTTGTCGTTCTTTACAAACTGCTTCTGATATGGACCTTTTCCGTTTTCTTGATTTCTAGCAAAAAGCTTTGGAAGCTGCAATGACCGACATAAACAGCTCCTTTGGAAAAGGAAGTGTTACGAGGTTGGGCAGTGCTGGTGGTGCGCTCGTGTATGTGATCTCTTCTTTGCTATGTTTCTTCCTTCTATCTATGTTGGCTTTTTTGTGTGTGTAACTTGTAGAATGTTAGCAGGTGCATTGCCTGATGTCATGAGTTGCAATATGTGGTTGTGTAATATCATTTCCAGTGTTGCTCATCTCTTTGGCCAGCATGGTGTAGTTTCACTGCATTATTTGGTTGTGACGTTTTAGTGGAGTACACTTACACCTGCTTTCTCTCTTGCAAGACAGTGAGACATTTCCTAGTGGATGTTTGACTCTGGATTTGGCTTTAGGTGGAGGCCTTCCCAAAGGAAGAATTGTAGAGGTATTGCTTCTTTGTGTATGCATCTATCTTTTCTCCAAATTTTTATCTTTTCATGAAGTCCCTGCCATACGTTGCTCTTAGTTTATCCGGCTGCGTATGAGACTCTATATATTGTTGTGGTTGCTTCTTGTTCTGTGATCTTTAAAGTCGATCATGCAGGGCTAAACAATCTGTTCTAGAGACGCTGATAATCAGCATCAAGTTAAATACCTGTCAATGCATCTGTTGAAGTATATTTATGGATACTAGCCAGTAGTTCATAGGTAGTCATAAATAATATAATTAGGGTTTTGTTAGTCTCAGTTATCTAAATTTTGTACTGCTTTTTAATCAGGCTATTGTGGGCATTATTATGGGCGAATGATTGGGAAAATTAAGCATTTTGGGATTTTTGCACAAGGCTTCTGCTTTCTACATTCTAATTGTGAGTTTTCTGTCTAGGATGAGTTCTTCGTGATAACTACGCTAATTAGGTGGGCAGCACTTTGGCTTTTGTTCAAAAAGTTTTAGCTTTTGAAATTTTGAATTATCTGCTGGTGAGGAATTTTCTGAGATCATCATACTCAATAGCTTGGTAGCACTTCTTTAATAAGCTACATGATCAAAATGCCATGTCTGATTTAGTAAGATGTATCTGGACGATAATTTTCCTTTTGAATTGTCTTGATGCATCTGAGAGAACCACGCTTATTAGAATTTGAGATTGAGAATGGGATTATGCCTTTTTCTTGTTGCCTACGGGTCGTATTTATTGGTCCAACTCATCCTCTTCCTCCTTTCCTGTGTGGCAAATCTCAATTAAAATGCATCGAAACTGCGTCCTTTTTATTTGTACAGATTTTTGGACCAGAAAGTAGTGGAAAGACCACCATAGCACTCCATGCAATTGCTGAAGTTCAGGTTTGATAATATGCTCCTTTTTTCCTCCTTAATCCATGTTATCTCTTATGTGTTGTCCCCAGAGCACAATGCTTATCAATGGCATGTCTGTTTTTTAAACCAACATTCAGCTATTATGTGCTGATGTTGCAGAAACTAGGAGGCAATGCGATGCTTGTTGATGCAGAGCATGCTTTTGATCCAGCATATTCTAAAGCCTTGGGAGTGGATGTAGAAAATTTGATCGTGTGCCAACCTGATCATGGAGAAATGGCATTAGAGAGTAATATGTCCTTCTTAGTGTTGTAACTTTGGCTAGAGATTGTCTTCTCGATCTGACAAAAATAAGTATCATAGAAAGGATGCTTGGTATATTTTCTCCGTAAGCTCACTACGCCTGTTCTAATTTTTCTTGCCAATCCTTGCAGTTGCAGATCGTATGTGCCGCTCTGGAGCAGTAGATCTTATCTGCGTTGATTCTGTCTCTGCTCTCACTCCACGAGCGGAGATTGAGGTGGCTGTCATGCTTTATTTCCTTTGGTTGTTTTGAAGGTAAAACATTATGGTAGCACTGCATCACTGTTTTGTTATAATAGGGCGAGATAGGAATGCAGCAGATGGGTTTGCAAGCCCGGCTGATGAGTCAAGCTTTGCGTAAGATGTCTGGAAATGCCTCTAAAGCTGGATGTACCCTTATATTTTTAAATCAAATAAGATATAAGGTATGATTAGTTGATAAATGTGTATTGTACTATTTTGTCATCTTTGCATATGGAGAACATCATAACTCTTGTGATTGGAGACCCTCAAACTTCCTTCAATCACAATAATTGGATGTTCCGTAGATCATCATTCAACATTCCTTTTTAATTTCCTCAATAGCGTTTGCCATTGTAGTGGTGATCTGTATGGTGACTGGTTAAACCTGTTACACTTAGGTCAGGTTCTACATTCTCTTATGAACCATTCTGGTTAACAACCGTTGGTTGAACCACCAACCTAACCAGTTTGTCCACTGTCCATATTTATCAACAATGGTCATGATTGATTTTTCCATATAGCTAAGTAAAGCCTTTATTCTTGTGTTAGATTGGTGTGTACTATGGCAATCCTGAAGTTACCAGTGGAGGAATAGCACTAAAGTTTTTTGCCTCAGTTCGCCTGGAAATACGTTCGACTGGGAAGATTAAGTCTGTAAGTGTGAAAGGCTCTCCATTGATGGAGGCTTATCTGTTTACTTAACCCCTTTCTGTTGATAAGCTGTCTCATTGATTCATATATGTGCAAAGGTAAAATGTATGAGACCAACTTTGGGCTATTGTAGGCTGATGAAGAAATTGGACTTCGCGTTCGAGTGAGAGTGCAAAAGAGTAAGGTATTCCAGCCTCAGATATCTAGATTGTCAACTGCACTGTTATCTCCTTAGCGATTTTTTCCATTTGAATGGAGATCTCTTGTCCTTGATAATTGTAACACTGTGGCAGGTGTCAAGGCCATACAAGCAGGCTGAATTTGAAATAATATTCGGCGAGGGAGTGAGTAAACTGGTTAGTGTTTTATGACAAGAACTTGTCTTTGCCAATGTGTCGTATTTGAACTTTGAATCTAATATTGTACTTTGATATGCAGGGATGCATTTTGGATTGTGCTGAAATGATGGATGTCGTGGCCAAGAAGGGCGCTTGGTACAGTTATGCGGACCATAGGTCTGTATCTGAAGTTCTTATTTTGATTGAAAAGCCTTTCTTTTTCCTACAATTGCAATCTTCTCCTTTTAGTATACTTCTGGGACATGCACTGCCATTATGAGTCTCTCTAGGATCTAATGGGTGGTTTACCGGTGTTCGATGGGAGGGTACCACCATGCTATGGTGCTCGAAAATTGGCCTACTTGTCTTGGTTCCTTCACTCAAGCTAACTGCATAGTACTATCAATTTTGAGCAACACCTAGTATATATCTCAACTTCTTTCTTCCTTGGCGAGGATGCTGTTTCGTCCAGTGGGCCATGTTATTGACGACTGACTGTCTGCTTGCTTGAACACTGGAAAGCTATTTCTTTCCTGCGTTCCGTCGTTCTTTGATTGCTGGGTATCGAGAGTATCAACTTTTAGAATTTGTTAGTATAGTGTAAGCACTTAATTCTCTGTTTGTATGAGATTTTTGGAATTGGGAAAGCTTTTTAGAGTAGAGCATCTGTCTACTTATCTTGAAGTGCACAATTGCTGTTGCTAATTGGTTTTCTCCTGCTATTTATTTCTGCAAAAAGATTGGGGCAGGGACGAGACAAAGCATTGCAATACCTGAGAGAAAACCCTACTTTACATGAGGAGATAGAGAAGGTATGATGATGCTGATCTTCCTTTACTTGTTAACATTCGCTTGTGAAGTTTATTGGAGCTGGCCAATTGTTAATAGATGCCCCATCCTTTTCGGTTAAAAAATGTGTCTAAGCTGCTATTGTTTTAATGATTTACGGAAATGGTCTTCATTTCGGTATGCCAGATGGTTCGGCTGAGGATGGCAGAGGGCATTGGCCTAGTGGGATCTCCTCAAGGTAAGAACTTGCCCATGCCTCTTGAAGAAGAAGACATCTGAGGAAATCCAATGAGATGGACATCGTATGGTCAGTTCATTGATGTATTAGAATGGACCGAGGGAACTATGAAGGGTGTTCAAGCACATTTCAGTTTGGCTCTTCCATGGACCATGACGGTTTCGCTTGCCCTGCATGTTCAGATGGTTGACTGGTAAATTCTCATAATTTGGAAGAGCTTGAAGCGGCTGAGAATGCGGCAATTCTTGGAACTTTAGTGGTAGAAGCTCTGAGTTGCTCTGATACCGGGCTTTATCCAATTTAAATCAAGAGCGATTCATAGATGTTAGGGTGGGAGGGCTTGACTCTCTCTTTTCTTTCTTTTTCTTTTTTTTGAAAAAAAATTAGTTTTCTTCTCGATTCATTGCTATAATTTTGCCTCATAAGTAGTGATGATGACAAACCTCTGGCTCTAACCTGTCGGATACATGCGCTCCGATTTGCACCGTTTTGCTATTCGTCTTAAGGCATCAATACCTTGGTTTACCCTTTCTTTCTTTTTTGTGATCTTTCGTCTACTTACGTTGTTTTGTTGTGGTTCTGTTGTGCTACTTTCTATGCATTGTAACGAGATGAAAATAGTAGCCAACCTGAAAGATAAGTGGAATAGGAGAAGTTTAACATGTGAGATCTGAAAGAGCTACTATATATGCAAAACACAAAAACTTATGGCCACGTTTGTTTCCTCCCATCAGGATTTTACTCGTCTGTCATACCATTTTCTGAATATGATTATACTTGTGAATTGCATTATTATTAAAATGAAAAGTGGGTAAATTAAAGAACAAGAAAAGATAAAGGCGTGGTCAGGCTTTTTCACTTGACGACAGTTTTCCCCGCAGCCGTCAGGGAACTCTTGCTATGGTACGACTCTCCTTGACGAGAGGAGTTTAGACCTATCCTTTGATTTATTGTTCCGAAAGTGAACTTGCTCATTGCCAATGTTTCGCACTTTCTTATCTAGGACAAAGCTAAGCGAAAAGATTAATGGACGTTCCAGTGAAAATCCAGTTAGACCATAAACGATACATACTCATTACCCTTTACACCCTTCACAGGACAAAAGGTTTCTCATGACCCATGGCAGTACATAAGGATGAAGTACATCAACCTTCGATTATTTTACAGCAGCTACATATAACAGCGAGAATTGATTTCCCGTGAGTTGGTTTTATTGTGCCAAAGCGCTGGTGTTGTAGACAAGGAGAGCCCCGTACAGTAACCTTCAGATATTTTACAGCAGCTACATATAACAGGGAGAATTGATTTACGCTGGATTGGTTTTATTGCGCCAAAGCGCTGGTGTTGTAAACAAGGAGGGCCCCTCCAGCAAGAAGACCGCCCAGAGTGACTGCCCAAATAGCCAATCCTGTCTTACCTGGAGCGTAATGTAGGCACTTAACAATGATAAATATCAAATTCCAAATTTTGAGCCTGAGTGCTTAGGCACCGGCACTGTAATTGGTAGGATAAGATCTACTAACCTCCGACATAGACATCACCACTGGGAGACCATTCTTCGGGTGAGTATATGGGACTGTACAAAGGGTAAGGAAGCAAACAAGGCGTTAGTGGCGAGTCAAGAATCATTATACAAGGCAACCTGTCTTTGCATGTCATATAACATCAAACAACAAAAATACTTAGCAGTAGCACAGGCAGCAAGCAACCTGCGCAAGATGCTAAAAATCCACAGTTCCGAGTGTTGTGAGGCAACCATCCTTATATCTGATTTAGGAGCTTGAGCTGATATATTCAGTAATCCACTGAGCCTTCCTCTCGGAATTCAGTTTTTTTTTTTTGTTATTACTAGGTGAATATTCTTTCTAAATCCAGGCAAATGAAAATAAACGATCTAGCTCTAATATATATTTTCTTCCTCGCTCTGATAAATATCCTTCTCGTCTCTCGACGTAAACTTTACGAAAGGTCTTGTATTTCGCTCTCAAAAACCTTAAAAGAGGAGGTCATGGCTACAAAGTTAACCTCGTTTCCATTCTCTACTCTAAGACCCAACGCCTTATTTTATAATAGGGCACCTCCGTAAAGCTTGCCTTGGCCTCACCATCGAGGAGATATCATATCTGAAAAGGCCTATTCCTACTTTGACATTATAATTATATGCTGAATACAAATTTAAGTAGCAAACCCATTTGCCTGAACCGACATGAAGAACAATGCCCCTTACAGGAAATTGGACAGTGAAGAGAGACAACTACCCAAAAGGTAAAGAAAAAATAAGGGAAGTAACAGAAGAAACATGCTAACCTGTATCCGTCGACATTGGCACCATATTTGTCCACAAACTGGTACACGCCCTTTCCCTGAATTCCTCATTTCGACAGATACCAACCATGATTAGTAAAAAGGAAATGCAGCGTGAAGCTTCGAATAAGCTCCGAATACCGTTGCAAAGGACATCAAACTGACAGGGCTTTAAGTAAATTTACCGTGGCAAACTGCTCTGCTACAGATAGTCTTAATCCTAAGACATATGCAACATCAAGTCTTCTTGGAGCCCTTTGGTTAGTTTTCTAAGTCGACGCTTTTACAAAGTACTTCATCCAACGGGACGGGACATCGTCAACTAAATGAATAAGGTATAAGGTTTGCCAAAACATCATGTCACTGATCACAAAGTTGGTATGTATTCGCTCCTTGTCTTACTGATCTTAAGGGAAAGGCGTTCGCTTTGGTTTGGAGTTGGAGAGAAGGCTGAACAGTGAAACAAAGAGTTAACATCCAAGATAATTAAGTACCAACCTTCCCCTTCCTGCCAGACGCGTCCACTCCATCCTGCAAGCTCATGCCGCCATTGACACCTGCCACAGATTGTCACGCCAGACACAAATAAAGAAAAGGTCAATCACAAGGTCCGAACGGTGATAGTCAACGCGATAAACTGAGTGAGACAGGAGAGTCCCATAAGGCTTGTCGGTCTTGATCTTCTTGCCACCGCTGGCCTCGACTTTGAGCTGAGAAGTGCGGGCGAGAGAAGGAAGGCCTCTCGCTGATGATGATCTCTCCACAACGAATGGAGCTGCTGGTTTCAGGCTCACTGATGAAATCACCGAGGCTGCCATTTTTGCTTCTCTCTCTCTCTCTCTCTCTCTCTCTCTGACTTTGCGAAACTCGTGCGTCGGCTGGGGCTTAAGAACACGGGCTGGCCTATGCCAAGAATCCAGAATGCTCAAGAACAGTGGCGTCCACGTAAGCGTCGAGAGAACGCGAGGATCGCACGTGGCGCTGCCTATGTGGTCGACTATGGATTATGGCATTCCCCAACTTTATCTATTCAGAGAATAGATATTCACTAATTTATTGATCAGGTAAATCAAATCCATCATGGTCATATAGATTTCTAAGTGGTGGAAAGTGCCAAAAAAGTACTAAAAAAAGGAACAAGAAAAGAAAAAAAAAAAATTCAAAACAAATAAAATAACTATTAAAAATTTCTATGTTAGCATCTAGCTATCGATCAATATTCACTTCAATGTTTACCGGCCAAAATTAACTGGATGAACTGAATTTATACAAATATAAAAATGTTTATGACTGAATTGATCAAATTAAAATGTTTATGACTTTTTTTGTACTTTTCCCTTTCTAAGCATGATTTATGTTATTAATGATTGAAATGGTATTTATAATAAAATTATAAGGGTGTGCTTGTTTGAGTGAAAGAATTTTTCGCAAATTGATCTATGGACTTTCATACGTTTGATTTGCTGAAAATAATTAGTTAACGGAAAATCATTTACAATCAAAGAAAATATGCATGTTTAAAGTTAAGAAAATGAATTTCTTAACTTAATAAAGGGAAACATTTTTTTGGAAAATATTTTTTAAAATATATATATTTTTATCATGAAATGAAAGAATTTTTCAGAAATTAATATCAAGGTTATCTTCTCCCCCAGTTCTTAGACTTGATAAATGAATTCTATAAATCATATCATTCTAGGTTGAAAACTATAGATGACCTTTCTTGGGGTCTTGTGCCCCTAGCTATAAATGACACCATCAACACAAACTCCCCGTGTCATTAGAAAGGTAATTGTCAAAATTGTAAAGTATTTTTATACTTTCAATAGATCATTAATTAATTAGATAAAGAATTTCGAGAGAGAAAAACTCACAAAGAGACGTGAAATATATAGAGCTCACCATGGAGCTTGCAACTTTCAAAAGAGATTGAACTTATAAATTCAAGAAAGCAGATGATAATTTTTTTCTATGCGTGCACGTTCAAATAATGTGGGACTTCATCCTTAATCAAGGGCAAGTCTTATTGGCAATTGATTAACTAGACATAGGATTCACATCAAACTTGCAAGCTTTTCTTTTTGGGGTTGAATGTATGAGCTCTGGACGTAAGCATTGGCATCTAGCCTATCTACATAGTTTTATCGCTGAATAATGAATGTGGATGGAATCTATCGGCACACTGGCATACATCGTCCTTACACGAACAATGGGGTCAGGGAATGCCGAACTCTTTCCACCACAACCACCGCACTCCTGTCTGGCATGGAAAGCTCGAGTTAAAGTGTACCCCTCCACCAATCCCCGACAAGACTCCAATACAAATCTTTGTTTCCGACATGATTATGAGCATCAGAAGTTTCATTTCCAACCTCGGCTCGTGCTTCGGTTCGGGCTTTGATTTGGTTTGGACATTGAGAAGCCCATTGCCCCCCCCAAATGTCACTGTTTATGGCGCAAATGAGATAGATCTTTTTTAGGTTTAATCATCTCGGCCGACGGTTCCCAATTGGAGCACTGTCTAATTAAAACCCAACACGCAACAGAAAGACGAGAAGCCCGACGTCAACTCGTGGATCTCGTGTGGTTGATCCACCAACCTTGTTTATTCTTTCTTCTCTTTAATCGCCATCGAGGATTACTGGCGTCGTCTTTAATTTGGTCATTTTCTGCATCGCAACGCTCGTCCAATGAGGAGGATTTGCAGCGAAACGGGTTGAAGTTGGTGGTTGCCATCACCTGACGTGCACCTGAATTCTTCCCCAGTGAAAAACCCACCTTCGCCTCCACCCCCTCAGGTCAACCCGCGACGACGACTTCTTCGTTTCTTTTCCCTTTTTGGGTCTAACCCAAATAGCCCAAATCAGGCCCTTCCCCAGATCAGAAGATCTCGCTCCCGCGTAATCCCTGATTAGTCATAATCTATGATTCCGAGCGTTTTCCTTGCAATAAACAAAGCCCTAACTATCCCCATCCATCTGCGTAAGCAAATAATGCAAGAAAATTCTCATCCGTCATCGCCTTTGACGATGTCAGTGCCGTTTCTCCCATCGACTAGGCCTCCTAGCAAGAATGATTGCAAACATTATAATACCTATGAAATGTACTAAAACCTTCCCACCTCCAACCGTAGCCAACACTACATCACATGTATTGAGGGAGAACATCTGGAACCCAGCAGCCTGAGTCATTTGAGAAGAGTGAGACACGCCACCGTACCTTAATTATTCTAGAGAGTTCTTTGTCACAATGCGTACATAGATAATTTATTGAGCAATCAATTGGATATCGAGTTTGGCGAAATAATTAAATATCTCATAGCCCAACGTGAGATCATTAATCTCAGGTGGCATTAAAAATTGAATTCATGTCAAGTGCCTAATCTATTTGTATATATAATTGAAACTTTTATTATGCTCTAGAAGACAAGTTTAATTCTAAATTATGCATTAAAAATTGGGAAAACATCTCTTTAAATTAGTCAATGACAAAGCATGTCGATTACCCAAATAGTTAAATTTCTTTAATCAGGACAGTCTTGCGCATAACTCCATCGTAAACAAGTCAAAAATATCTCGTCCGAACCAAAAGAAAAAAGAAAAAAACGGAGGGAGGTGGAGGGCGAGGCGGAGGGAGGAGAGAGACAGTGGGGGGTGTGTGTGGAGGTGGAGGGACCCGGGTCCAATTTTCGCCCTAATCCACAAACAAAAAAGCCATTGGAGCAAGCAAAGCAAGAAGAAAGCAGCAACACCAACGCTAAAAAACAATATTATGTCAAAGAATGGCTGATGATTCTCTTCTGCTTCTCCTGCAACATCCTCCTCTCTCTCTCTCTCTCTCTCCCCCTCCCTCCTTCTCCGGAGTCCGCCCCCTTTTCCAAGCTTTTTCCAACCTCCCACTTTTGTCTCTCACGGGCATCCCTGAACCCCGACGACCCCCACCACCACTCCACTAGCTAGCCACAAGGGTTTCCCTCTCTCTCTCTCTCTCTCTCTCTCTGTCTCTCCGAGCCGAGCCGGGGGGGGAGCCCGCATTGGCTTTCTCTCCACTCTAGGGTTCCGCTCGAAGGGGAAGACCCCACACCTCAGCCTCTGCTCGGGGTTCCGGTTGCGGTGGGGGGACTTTACAGTCAAAAGAATGGAGAGGAATATTTGGTTGATTCCCCGCCTGCTTTCATGACTCCCCCCCTCCCCCATCCCCCTTCCCTCCTTCTTTTTCGTCTCTTCTTTTCCGCTTTTTTTGGTTTCCCGTCCTGGATGACGTACGTGGGAAGCAATCCGTGTTGAACGCGCCCCCCTTCTCCCCGAACGTGATCGAATTCATTGGTTTCATGTGACGCTGCTCCTCAGCTCAGCCTCGGCCGAAGTCGGAGCTTCGATTGCGTCGAGATGGAGGCGGCCCCCTCGGATCTTAAATAGCTGCGCTGAGCTCGCCTTGAGCTTTCGGAGATCGGTTCCCCCCTCCCTCGTACGATGCTGCTATAGTCTGGTTTGCTCCGACGTCGTCCGGTCGCTGAGTGTGTACTTTGTGGTGCTGGATCGGAGGAGGAGGAGGAGCGGGGGGTCTTTGGGTATGGAGGACATAGGGCTGTTCAAGCAGGGGTGGGAGTGGGTGCTGTCGCAGAAGCACGCCTTCTCGCGTGCCAAGAACGCGATGTGGCGCGCCCGCGACGGAATCTGCGTGTTCGTGGAGAGGCATTGGCCGATGGTGTGGGGCTGGTGCTCCCAGTTTTTGAAGGCGTTGCTGCTGTCGTTGATTTACTGGAGGGACTGCTGCTTCCGGGGTTGTCAGTCGGTCATCGGGTTCGGTTCCGCTTCTCTGCTCGTCATCATGTGGAGCTGCTTCCTCAGCCTTACTTCGATGTCTTGCTTGATTTATGTCCTTTTAAGCATGGTACGTTCGCCTCTTGTTGCGTCTGCCGATATGGAATTTATTGTGCGTCTGTTGTGGATGTTGTCTTTTTTTTTTTTTGGAATGTATTTATTGCAATTCATTTTTTACATTCGGTGACTGCTTTCTTGGTGATGATTCTTGACTGATCGATGATGCGTTTTCTTTTTTTTTTTGTTTCCGAATCTGATCTGAATTGTTCTTTCTACACAACCACGTGATGCTGAATTAGCAATTTCCTCGTCTGATCTCGAGGCTTAGTTATCAAAGTCTGGTAAAGGAATCGAGGGAACAATCTAGACTTGTCTATGCATGATGTGTATGTACCAACAGTAAAAACTATACCTAGAAGATCTTGATGGAATGTATCAGTTTTTCCTTTGTCATCTGAAAGGGAGAGATACGTTAAATGAGTTAGTGTAGATTCACCTGATCTTATCAAGTTACGTGAGCTACATTATCCTTTTCTGGGTATCGCGGAGAAATTCCACTGACTATCCTGTTCAATTCTTCAACTTTTCAGGGAGCTGCTGGAGCTGCGGTTAAGTACTTGGGATTTACTCCTGGGCTGTTTATTGTAGGACTCTTTGCTATTTTAATTTTATGGATGTTTGCTAACTTCTGGATAACGGGAATGTTGTTTTTAATAGGAGGTATAAGTTGGCTTCTTCCCTTATGCACTTTAAAATCAGTCTATTTGATTTTTTAAACTTCCTCGATGCCATTCTTGTTGATCTTCATCTATTTAGGGATGCATTATACATTCTTAGTGGATGCTTGCTAAGACTCCATGCCATCTTAGTTCATCCTTGCAGCTGCTCTTTTCATGCAACTTTCATGTTGATAGTCCTTAGCAGTTTTTAGACATTGATTTCTTTCTGTACTTGGCCCAAATAGCAGCCTCTATTTGATGCTGCTGCTGCATTGTTCAGGAGAGAAAAAAAAAAAAAAAATTAAGACAGAGGGAATCTTGAGTAAGTTGTGGTTTGAGGTTAAAATAAGACGTGTGCAGTGAATGTGGTATGGATTGTACTTTCAGGAAATTATGCTAGCCTAGTACACACTAGCTAATAGATTACCTACTTATCTTGTTCAATAGAGGAACGTAATCACTTAATGGGACAAATTCCTTAATGGAAGTTGCTTTGTTTTCATGTTGATTAGCATCTTAGTTGTTACCTGTTTTAGCAAGAACCTTGGCTGAAAGTAGGCAGCTCATGACTTTTCTACTGTAACTTAAGTAGCTATTTCATCAATGAAGAATCTCTTATTGGAACTTCTTTTACTCGCTTTGATTGTCTCCGTCCTTCTTTTCTGTTCTGATTGTTACTGTTGTCACTATAGATGTACTGTATATTTACATTGATATCTTGTAGGTGGACTAAGGGTATCCAATTTTGAGTAGATTATAGACATGATCTGAGTTGTAATTATTTCCTCTCTCTCTTTTTAAATAAAAGATTAAATCATCACCCTATAGGCAAGCTGAATTCCCTTGAAGTTTGTGTTAGGGTCTTAAGAGTGTTATGGAGATAACAGTTCATATTTCGTTGGAGCCTAATATCATGTTATATTGATGGTGAATCGTTCGTGCACGTTGTGCTGCTGCCGCAATTGTTACTAGTTAATGTATTTAGGGGAAGAGAACGATGTTTACCTGACTGCAAAGAGAAGTGCAGTTACCTAGAAGTAGATCGTGTTATACTATATGTTGTACCACCGTAATGGGATCGAGTAGTGGAACCCTAGCAAATAGATATTTGAACTGTCCACTGTAATGAGGAGATCAGTTTGAAAGTTGCTTATGTTTTAACATTTAAAAGTAAAGGCCAACTTTGACTATAATGCTGATTTTTGGATTCTTGAACATGCAAATGCAGGTTACTTGTTCTCCCGCAGTCATGCCCGTCTGGTAATATTGATGGCTACCATTTACGCCATCTATTGTGTCAAAGTTCGAGTTGGATGGCATGGTGTTTTCCTCTCTATCAACCTTGCATTTTTCTCAAATGACGTGCTGACATATTTGGTTCAGTGTTGTGACAATTTATCTGAGAAAAGGCACTACGAAGAGCAGAAAGAATCGGAAACACTGACTGAAGATGAATTCTCTGGAGAATGTGAATTCTCAACTTTGAATGAAGAGCCTGAAAAGTTGCACTCATGTAAATCATCCATCAAACAGCCTGCTTCCTCATCGTTTATTTGTAAGCAGAGAGACTTATCTGAAAATAAGGTGGTAAAAGAAGAAACTAGTTCATTAGATGAGATGAAAAGGATATTAAATAGTGCAGACCATTATGAAGCACTTGGGTTACCTCGGCACAAGAAAATTGATCCTGCAATGTTGAAAAAGGAATATCGAAAAATGGTAGGTACTCTAAATGCATGGTTGATGGAATTGTAAGTCTTTCTTTCGGTGTTATGTATGAATTGGTAATTTATTCTTTTTATCTTTTGCTGCTGCTTGGCATTATGAGGTCCTTAAACTCTCATTCATGAGGATGTAATAGTTCTGGAGCTTCTGATATGTTGTTACTTAGTATGCATAGAAAGCAATTTTAAGGAATCTAAATTAAGATGTAAACTTAGGCTTTAGAAATGTTATTGGAAAAAAAATGATAGATAAGTCTTTTGGTCGTTGTCCTTTGCTCTTCCATCAAGGTGGTAAACAAATAAGTCAAGTGTTTCATTAAAATGATGTGGCATTAATATGCAGGTTCTGGAGATGTGTGTTGTTGATTTATTATCTAGTAATGGTGCTGCCATACTTCTTTTTGCTTAACATAATAATTTGTCTATATGTCATGTTTACTTGCAGGCCATGCTTGTGCATCCTGATAAAAACATGGGGAGTTCACTAGCTAGCGAATCATTTAAGAAACTTCAATGTGCATATGAGGTGAGCATTTCCCTTTGGTGATGCATTTCTTGTTAATGCACTGGTCAGCTAGTTTCAATTTTATTCCCGATGTTGTGGAAAAACGAGAAAGATGAAGAACATTAGGTTTCAGATTTTCTCAAAGTGGATGTTTCTTGACAGATCCTCTCGGATTCCACAAAGAAGAGAGACTATGATGAGCAACTGAAGAAGGAAGAAAACAGAAGTAGGAGTGTCTGTCAAAGTTCCCACTCGCATCAGGTGAAACTTCTGCCATAGTGCTTCTATAAGAATTTCAGCACCTTCCATGATAGAGTTAATCCCCATGCGTTTGTTTTGCGTTTAATGGGGGAAAATTCGGCAGAGATTTCCAAAATGATTTAAGTTATACTAATTGATTGGACCTTTGCCTGGCCTATCAGTTGTTATTTAAATCCGGATGCTCTCCCTTGATTTCACATCTTCTTTAGCTCCTTATTTTACATCAATATCCGTGTCTCCACCCTTTCTCTTGCCTGTGATAGAGTGTCCAATGGAGTTTGTTTGGGGAACAGATAACAAGTGAAATTTGCTGCGATTCTGGGAGCACTATCTTGTATTGCCCATGCAAGTGCACCCTTGCCTTTTGTATGCTGCTTGTTGTTAGTTCCACTGTCGCGGACTAAATATTTGTCTCTCTGATCTGATTTTGCACTTCGCTTCTGCATTTTCTGCGTCTTTCATTTTGTAAATTTCCTTACTTTGCACTATACCATCATCATTTAATAAGCAGGAGAATCAGGATTATCGTGCTGAGGAGTCAAGACGTATACAATGCACAAAGTGTGGAAATTCTCATGTGTGGGTGTGTACCAATCGGAGTAAGACCAATGCTAGATGGTGTCGGGTAGGTCTTCTTCTCATTTGCTCTACCTCCATTGCTTCTTTTCTCTCAATTTCTCTTGAAGCAAATTCTGTCAACTTAGAAAATGCAAAGAGGAGAAAACATATGAAGTATGTCATTTCTTAATTTGTGCGAATTACTTTTTCCTCTATCAGGATTGTTGCCAATATCATCCAGCCAAAGATGGAGATGGATGGGTTGAATACAAGGGCTCATTGGTCTTTAATAGGCCTCAAAAGGTAACCTGCTTGCAATCAGCCTGAAATGCTTGATGTGCTATTCCTTTTTTATTGGTCATCGTTGAATATATGGTGGGGCATCACTTTTGTACTGTTCTTCTGGCATTGGTTATGTGTGAAGTGTTCTACATTATAGCCCAATCTCCAAGATAGAATTCCCAATGAGCCTTTCTTCCGTCCTATCTTTGCTTTCTAGCTTGTATTCGTCATATCATAATTTGTCCCTCCTTTCTCATATATACAATTAAAATTAGAATGTATCCTATATTCTTTTTCCTGAATGTTTGAACAAATTAATGGAACAAAATTCGTTTCATCTATGAACTGGAAATACTTATCTTTAATTGCGTTTTGGTTTTCTTAGCTAGTGGAAGTTTAGATATTGGTTGGAACAACTCACAAGGGTGACCTCTATCGCTATTATATCCCCTTTTCCCTAAAACATGCATGCTGCTTGAGTCAGACTGCATTTGGACAATGTGTATGGTCTCTGTGTGTACTATATTCAGAGTCATTACCACAGAAAATTATACTTCTTCACCTATTGATTCATCAAGCATTCTTTCTCACCGATACCAGGGGCACTGCAAGTTCATTCGATCATTGCAAAATGAAATCAGAGTCGTCGTTCCTTTCTTTTTTTTTTAACAGATGTGCTAGTTATTTTACTTAGGCAGTTTCCTTCTTTCTGTCCTTCAGATGGAAATTCCACGGGCTTTTGTGTGTGCCGAAAGCAAGATCTTTGATGTATCAGAATGGGCCATCTGCCAGGTCAGTACTTCCTTGCTGTTTAGTTCATTCGTCCGTCGGCAGACTAGTGTCAGAGAA
The DNA here is from genome assembly GCA_014182515.1 of Eucalyptus microcorys. Lineage (NCBI taxonomy): Eukaryota > Viridiplantae > Streptophyta > Magnoliopsida > Myrtales > Myrtaceae > Eucalyptus > Eucalyptus microcorys. Next base: position 12,005,315 of record CM024567.1, on the reverse strand, counting down.
AATTCTTAAACATTATATCCTTTGTTTATTTGTATGAACCAATAAAGGACAAGGCTTTTCCCTGATAGGAGAAAGAACTAGGTGAAAAAGAAACATCAGTAGACATTTCTCAAATGCTTGGATATAGTGTTACTGTTCCAGTGATATGTATCCATCATAACGCTTATTAACTCAATTTCTGTACATTTATGAACTCTTAAGGTGCTACTACTGTCATGGGTCAAGGATATGCCTATTCCATTTTTGTTCACTGCCATTTTTTACTCCAGTAGCATGCTCGATAGATACTTTAATGGTTTGTTCAATAGGGAAGCGATATTGGCCATTGCTTTAGAGTCTTCATGTCATTAAACTTGCCAAGGGAGTGTTGAGAAATGCAGCTGGATGTGATATTTTTAACTTGCTATACCTCTACTTTGAGTGGTTCTGGAGCGAGTTATGTTGACTTCTACCTCATCATCCGAGCAAACATCTCTTTACATCGCAACTTGTATTAGATGATGCAGTTTTGTTCTTAGTATGGCATTTACAGGGAAAAGAATGATTTGTTAAGGATTTTACTGAATTTGAAAAATCGCCTGTGGCAGATCTGGACAAGTCTTGTGCTTCTTGGGTGAACTTGATTATTTGTTGGAGTTTCGGTTCTTCTTCATTTTTTATCAGTCATTCTTGTAGCGAAGTAGGGGGACAAAGATCAAATTAGTTATCTTTGCACTCCCGGACACTTTCTAGTTCTAATCCTCACAATAAGCTCCTTGCCAGATCATAACAATTGGGATTCTCCATTTTCAGCATTGCCTTCATAAAATCTATTTCTATAATTTGCCATGTAGCAAGAAACACCTCGGTTCTTCTCGGTTGAAATTTTTTCTTCTTCTTTTTTGCTTTTGATGGGTTTCGAACGTCCTTGTGATTGGACTCGAACGTACTTTAATGTCTAACAATGTTGTATCAGTCTTTTGGAAGGGCATTTCACAGTGGTCCTCATCATGGCTGTATCCATGCAGGGCATGGCTTGTCGGCCCAACACTCATCGTCCAAGCTTCCATGTGAATATGGTTGGCTTGGAAAGGAAGACACAGAGATCTAACTCAAGTAGGTACCCATGGGATCTGGATGCAGAGATGATGGATGAAGAGGACGAATTCGAGTTATGGCTTCAGCAAGCCCTAGCCTCTGGCCTCTTCTGTGAGACTTCCAAACGCAGAAAGAGCTGGAGTCCATTCAAGTTGCACCAGTTGAAGTGTAAGAAGCAATGGAGAAGAGCCTCATCATGAATGGCGGACCAAGCATAGAATTGGCCAAGTTCTTTCTATGCTCCTCGGAGCTGAGATTTCGAGGACCAGGATAACATTGGCAGAGAATATGGTGATGTGTCTGATGTACCCAAAGCATGTTACGTTTGACCAGCCAACCTGTCCAAACTCATCAAGGATGAGGTGAATGAAATTGAGGTCCTGGAGTCAAGCAATTGCTTTCTTCTGTTACTGTGTAAATAGATTTAGGTCATCTCTATGGCATTCCCTTGCTTCACAGTGTCAGTTTTGTCGAGGCCTTTTTGGGGAAGGGAATATTTCGAAGACAAGTTAGAGGGCAAAACGGATTTGTGTCTGTTGTACATTATTCAAGCAATCTTTGCTCAGTGAAGTTGTATCACAGGGTCTCCTAAGAATATTTGCTCTCTCTATAGATTTACCGTGGCTGCGACTTCTCTCTGAGTATCCAGGTACTTATGCTAGAAGGGCAGATGTACCCAAGTGTTTGTAGAAGGTATCGGGTAGCTTTGTCACACCTACTTTAGGTTCAGTCATGGTCTTGGATGTAATAGCTTTAGAATGTTGGGAAAGAGCTAGAAATTGAGACATCCATCGATTGATGTGACTGATTTGAGCCTTTATTTGGTCCAACTAGGTTTAGTTGGTGAGCTTTCCATCACCAGCTTGGTGATTTGCCCGATGCAGCCATCCTGTGCTATGGGCAAGCTTGACCTGTCTATATCGGACGTTGGGTACTGTAATTTCTTCGAGCTTTCTTACGTGAGCAAGTCAGTCTATGTTTACTTCTACATCCATGGTGCTGTTTTTGGTTGAAGCAGTAACTGGCTGGAGAAAAGTTTTGATTCAGGGATGCCGAGCTTTTCACATTTTGATGACTGGTTTCATATCGTTAGACTAGAGCTCATAAATTCTTAGGGCTGGAGAAGAGTTCATGAGGCCCGTCGATGCTTGTCACCCTCCCGATTTTTCTCCTTCAGTAAGGTGGAGATGGATTCTTGTGAAGCTTACTATAGGCCCGTTTGGTTCGGCTTTTAGGGAATGCATTTGCAAAATGCAAATTTCTTTGGGTGAAGGGTTTTTTTGTTTTTTTTGTTTTTTTTTTTGCAATGTAAATAATGTTCAGTAAAATTTGTATTTGTAAATGACTTTTATTAAATTAAAAAAACAAAAAAATTATATTTTTTTTGTTATGAAGTCTCGGCCACCGATGGTCGGATCTGGCGGTCAGATGGCCAATCTAGCCCTCGAATGGTCGCCGGGGTCGGGTGACCCCAAGCGACACCGCTTGAAGTTGGGTGACCCCAGGTGGCCGTTGCCTATGTCGTAACCTTAGGCCGATCCCAGGCGACGGTCACCTGGGGTCGTAACCTCAGGCTGACCTCAAGCGACGGTCGCCTGGGTTGCTCTATTCAAGCCATCAGTCGCCTAGGTCGCGTGACCCAGGCGTTGCTTGAGGTTCGGCGATGGTTGCCGGGGTCAAGCGATCCTCAGGTGGCGGTCGCAGGTGCGCACGACCCCTTGGCCGGCGATTGTCGACCTCTGATCGGCTTCTCCACCGAGAAGATGAACAGTAACCGGAACTTGCATTCCCAAAATGTAAGTTTCCAAAAGACCTCTAGACCTGCTTTGGACTAAGGGCCCTTAGATTCTTTTGGAGATGCAATTATATCTTGCCAAAGTCACCCAAAAAATAGAACTAAACGCGTTTGCATTTGGCCAAGAGACTTTAGAGTCCTAAAGCCCATTCTCAAAGCCGAACGAAACGGGGTCATAGGCCCCGTTAGAATCTTATGATAATAATAGGTAAAATGGTGGAAAATGAGAGGAATGAAGCCAATTTATGGAAATGAATTTGCTCTCTCTCTCTCTCTCTCTCACCCTGTCGGCCGTCTAAGTAGCATCGACACTGACACGCGACACGCAATACGACATGACACAAGACGTCGATATATCATTTCTCAAAAAATAGAGAATTTTGACATATTGGGACACGTTGTATATTATATGTATATTTTATATATAAATAATAAATTATTATTTTATGATTATTTCAATCAAATTAATCGATTCAAATTCACAAATAAACAATAATAAAATCCTATAATAAGTTTATACTAAAAACATTAATCTACCATTTATTAATATTTTTCATTGTTTCAATTTGACAAATTCAACTCCATTTCAATAAATTCATAAAACTTGGAAAGAAAAAAAGTAATTCACATTCTAGACTTGCGTGTCAGACATGTCGAAAGAAAAAGGAAAAAACTTGAAGGTAAATTGTGTATCGCGAAAAGTGAGAATCAAAAGAGAAGAGAAGAAAATATTAAAATTTTATTTTTTCCTAATTTGTTATTTTTTTCACATACATATTTTAATTATTCATTTATTGAAAATTTTTAAAATTGACTTTGCATGTCGAAACTCGTGTGTCGGAATTCCGACTCGAGTGTCAAAGAGTGTTGAAAAAATTGACCAGGTGTCGAATTTTCGGACATGTGTTAACCAAGTGTCGAAGAGTGTTTGAGAGTGTCGGATATGTGTCGAAGTGTCCAACACGACACGAAGGCTCTCGAGTGTTAGTGCTACATAGCCGGCCATTGGGTCAAGGATTACTGGAATTTCTCTTTTTGCTCATTTTGGTCATTAGGCCCCCGTGGGCCCAACCCAAAATATGGTATGGGCCGATACCAGGGGCTGAACGGCCCAAGAGAAAACGGGCCAAGGCCCATGCACGGGTAGCCACTCGTCGTCCCAATACTGGAGAAAAAAAAGTAAAAATCCAACATCTAATCAGTGGTATTATGGTAAATTATGGAAAAGGCAAGCGTTCTTTATCGAAGTCGAACTCCTTTCCTTTTTTCCAATGTCCAACAGGCAACACGTAAGGGAGAGCAAACACAATGCCCTTCTTACAGAAGCCCGTGTCTAGTCCAAAAGGCACACAGGAGGAGTGAGGGCGACAAAAGTTTTTTGCCACGATGGCGAAGGAAAGCGAAAGGACACGATTTGGGAGTGAAAATGACGAGGAGGGAGAAGGAGAAATAGAGGGTTGGAGGAAGAAATGGCTGGAACGCTATTCACCACATCATCAGATCCTGCTGGTGGGGGAAGGAGACTTTTCTTTCTCGTCAAGTTTGGCCTCGGCTTTTGGCTCTGCCTCCAATATGACCGCCACTTCCCTTGATCATTATGGTAACGTGGTGCTTTACTATAATGCTGACGATCCTGCCTTTGTATCCACAGGGTTTATGCATGCGTGAGTGTAATCAACTGTTGGTTTTCTAGGGCATGTGTTGTGGGGGCGATCGAACTGATCAAGGCACGTTTTCTTATGCACTGCTCACTTTATTTGAGCATAGATGGTCTGTTTAGGCGTTAGGTGGTTATGAAATGCGCGAGTCATTTTTTGTGGAAGGGATGAGAGGGGGTTCTGTCGCCGGAAAAATTCTTGCTTTCGTGACCTTCTTGTCTGGGATGAACTCGGGACTGAGACTAACAAATGCCGTGAAGTCTTATGTTATGTTAAACACTAACAATAGTATCACTCACCAACTTATTTTGAATGGAAGTAGTTGTCTGAATGATGCCATGTCAAGTGCCCTGACGATTCACAATACAAAATAGTTTCTTTCCCTTTCTTACACTGGCTAGGCCTGCTTCAAGCCTTCGCTATGTCTTTTTTTTTTTTTTTTTTTTTAATTTTTCTTGTTTTTACTAAGTGAGTCTCGCTTCGTCATCCTAGCCTTATGTGACAGGAACATGTGATTCATAAAAAGAAAAAAAAAAGAAAAAAAAAAGAGACTAATTGGATTGGCCGTGTGGTTTTAACTTATAAGCTTGTGTCATACGCGGCAGATGCCTTGATCAGGAAGTATAAGAAAGCAAAATCAAATTTGGGGAAGTTAAAGAAGCTGGGAGCTTCCCTATTGCATGGAGTGGATGCCACCAAACTGAAATACCATCCAGATTTGAGAGTGCGGAAGTTTGATCGAATCATTTTCAACTTCCCACATGCAGGGTTCCTTGGAAAGGAAGACAGCGTGCAGTTGATTGAGTAAAGTGCCTCATGTTACTCCATGTTTATCTATAGTCTATTAGACTATTACCATACTATATCTTTTCATCCACACTGTGGGTAGTGCATCGTCGTATTCTTACTTTATCGCAGCATCAACTTTTCTCTTATTTTTTCGTTTTTCAAAGAACAGCAAGTAGAATATTTTTTTTCTGATATTAGTATCAGCAGTGGGCTCTCTACTGCAATATTATTCCAAATTTTGAAATGCTAAGTATCCCTCTAGAGCATTGTGGATGGAAGTCTAGAAGAAGAAAAGGAATTCATGTGAGTTGGATAATTTACAGAGTCCTCGTGGCAGAGTTTTTCCCTTCCATGCCTTAAAATTCGATGGTGGAGTTTTTGGCTTTTATAGTAGATGGAAATCAACCAATCCTGAAAATATGCTCCTCGGGAAATAAAGCGTGGACCGGTATTGATGTGTTTAATTGTGATTGTTCATATACAGCATGCATAGGAAACTTATGAATGGCTTCTTTCGCAATGCAAGCCAAATGCTTCGTGCTGACGGGGAAGTACATGTAAACCACAAGACCAAAGCTCCATATTGCCATTGGAAGCTGGAGGAACTTGCATCTTGGAATTCTCTAAAATTGATTGATCAGACAGCTTTTGAAAGCAAGAATTATCCAGGATATCACCACAAGCGTGGAGATGGCCATAGAAGTGATGAGCTCTTTCATCTGGGGCCTTGCAGTACCTTCAAGTTCAGGTTCTACCCTGGAGCTAGGAAAGTGTTGAGAGAGTTGAAGACGCACAACAATGCTATTCATGGAGAATATTGGCAAATTAATGCGAGTCCTGTTCAGATGCCTGTGGAGTTTCCACTAATTTATGAGAGATTAGTTCGGTTGCATGGAGGATCTGAGCGAATTTACGAGAACTTGATCCAGAAACAGGGGCAGTCGTTGCCACTCTCATTTGGTCCCTTCCCTTCGATGACCCATGTTCCTTTAGCCAGGAATACATATATAGAGTTGGGAATGAATCCCAGGAACGAATCTGGAGGGATTTGTGCTTATCACCGAAACATTATGCAGGAGGTACCACAAAGGACATGTTATGATGATGTAGGGTTTCCCTCGGTCCCTCTGCCTGGTCTTGCCTCTGAACAACATTATACAGATGTGGAAAGAAGAACATATGTTGGTGACCCGCATCTTTTCCAAGGGGCCCAACAGCGGGAGAACTTGAGGAGGCTCATATATTCGTTTGGAAGGCAGGGACTGGATGGCACTCTCCTTCTGAATGAAGGCTATGCAGAGGAATCTCGACGCTGGCAAGGGGTAGAATATTTTGGAATTGGTGCTGGTAAATGGTAGAATCCTTCGAAATCTGTTTTTGTGTGGGCTTGAAAGTTCTGAATTTCTTTGGTGCCTCCAAATTCGCATGTTAAGCTGAGGTCAAGGCCTGGACAGATTTCTGTGTTTAAATATTTGTCAGAGCACTTTCAAGCCCTGTTCTCCAACTAAGAGCAAAGGATATCCATGGGTGTTAAACTGCCCCCTTTTTAAGGTTGGGGACAAATGGGTGACTTTGGACTCCTGTATCTTAACGTTTGTACACCAATCATTATTTTACTATGATTGGCCCCTCTTTTGATTTATCTTACTTGCAAACAGGCTACTTGTGAATGTCAAAAGGTTAAGGATTCAACATTTTAATCCAGGGCATCTGGTGCCACTTCAAAGTTGTAGCAAGCCGTGTTCTCATATGCTCTCCAAAACAAGTGAAATGGGTCGTAGGGCTAGGTAAAATAATCAATTTAAAGATATTGTGCCATTTAATTAATCGCGTCACCGAGCAACCCTGTGATCTTTCATAAACATAAAAAAGTACCTTTGTGTCATCCACGAATGCGTAGGACATGGCAGAAGTCCATTTTCTTAAGGACAAGGAGAGCTTGTTGTCATATATCTTTTCATCATCAAATTTAATTAGCTGCAATTGTGTTGCTCTAAAGGCACACCTCCCGTTAGTTGTTACCCAACATTTAGAAAACACGATGCCATTTGCCATCCCCCTTGTTTCCATCTTTTACCAGATAGGGTTGTTACTTTGGATAAGCACGCTGGAACAAACCTCTATAGTAATTGAAGGACGGGTAGGACCAAGCTTTTCTGTAAGGCTGTATATGTAGTTTAAAAAAGTGGCATAAGACCCTAGCTGGATGAAGCAGAAGCACGCGTAGTCTCAGAGACTGCTTTGGCAGTTGATGAATCATTAACTGTTGGAGGCATTTCAAGAAATTGAAACCACCCTGAGAACAGCAACACATGCACGATGGATGAAGAACATGATGAACTCCGGTACAAAGAGGTGGGGTAAGCATAGGCATTCGGTCGTTCCTCAGCAATGCTACACAGATCAACAGTATCGGCTTGTCACCGGAAAACCTTAAAAGGGAGTTTCTAATCAATGATCATGTAAACAGGTTAAAATGATTTCGAATGGCTGAGTTCGTGCTGCTAATGACCCTAAAAAGAGTGATCTAACGCTGAAGGGCATAATTGGCAATGTTTATAACAAGCTGTCGGAGAGAATCCTACATAATGAGACAATAGGGGTCAGACACTTGAGCCCCTCCATTGCGGTGCTTCTCATGAGCAAGTAGCTTCTCATACACACACGCGTGACTTCCAGAGCAGATATTATTACATGTTTTATAGCTGTAGGTATAAATTGATGATTGCCAAAATAATAAACAGTCGAATTGTGTATGTTAAACCGCAAAGCTAACTAAGGAATTAATGATCATATGAGCAAGATTGACACGCTACACTTCCAAAAGCAAATTCACACAGCGAACAAGTGTCATGAAGTGGAGCTAGGAAAACAAGAAAACAATGACCAGAGAGTAAGCAAGTTCATAGCACATACTCATGTATTTGCTTTCATTAGTGATAGATGGAAATACAGTTGGACAATCACTGATCATCGATTTCGGAACCCAATAACAAATCTCTGAATACCAGCAAAATCAGATACTGTACTGACATTGCAAAAGCTTACTGGTAATTGATTTTGCATGTAATCTACAAGAAACTCGCACTGTTTTTCTCCGTTTGTCTGCACAACAAGATAATTAAGTCGGATTGGATAATGAGGACAATGACAACAACATGGAGCTAATAACTGAAAATAACAGCTCTTTTTCCTAGACCTGAACACTTATGTATTGGCTACTCAAATATGATCAAACCTATGCTACATTCACATAGATTAGCCACTATAACAGCATGATAACCATGGCAACTTCTGATCTGCCCAAACGAACAGCTAGATTTAACTCGTCATGCACGTCCCCAGAGATGGAGAAGTCAGTATAACTTCAAATGTACCAGGTTTAGCGCATTAAGAGGACGGTGGAGATTCAATGAAAAGGAGTACCTCAAAAGCAAAGAAACCACCAGGTTTCAACATTGAAGCAGCCCCATTACACAGATGGAGAAGATCATCCATGCCCTTGGCGCCACCATCGAGGGCAAGCCTCGGTTCATGTCTCCCAACTTCGGCCTGTAAGCCACTTATGTCATCACTTGGGATATAAGGCGGATTGCTCACGAGACCTGCAACTTTTCCTTCAACGCCCTTCAGAGGTTCCAACCAAGAACCTTCCCTCACCTCAATTTTATCCTGCTTCAAATAAATCAAACAAAATTAAAACATAACCTGTTACATGCCATCCCTACAGCTAAATATATACATGTCAATCAAACAGACCCGCAAGCTATATCTTTCTACATTAAAGGAGGCAACTTGAATAGCGACAGGGCTCAAATCCGTCGCGATAACGCTTCCATAATTACCCAACATCTTAGCAATTCCAATAGCAATAGCGCCACTACCGGTTCCCAAATCAGCCCACAAACCCTCTCTCAATCCTTCATCTTTCGAAATCGCATCACCCACCAAATCCACAATGATCTCGGTCTCGGGCCTCGGGATCAAGACACCCTCTCGAACGCACAGAATCAAGTCCCTCCAATGCTCGCACCCGACTATATACTGAAAGGGCCTTCTCTCCTCGATCCTCTGCTTCCATAAGCTGTAAAGCTCCTGGACATCAGCTCTCGAGCTAATGATGACATCTGGGTCGTCGCGAGCGACGGCTTTGTGCATCAATGAAGGGTCGAACCCGTGGAGGACGTCTTCCATCAGCCAGTTGAGCTCCCTGCAGAGAAGAGTGGAGTCCGGGCCGTTGTCGGAGTCCTCGAAGGAGGACCCGACAGAGGCGGCGAGAGATTTGGCCCAGGAGTGCCATTCTAGGAGGTCCGAGACGGTGGTCGTGTACTTGGGTGGCCTTAGAAAGAGTGGCAGCGGCAGCGAAGGCGGAGAAGAAGCCACTAGCGGCGGCGGTGGAGACAGAGAAGAGTGAATGCGGCGGTGGCGAATTTGAGTGATGTTGCGAGCATAAGCGAGAGGAGGAGGAGGGAGTTGGCAGAAGAAGGTAGAGAAATTGGAGGCGATGCATGGCCATGCGCGGGTGAAGCTCGGCCTCAGGGTAGTAGCCTTCATCTGCTTCGGGCGAGGTCCGGGAAATTGGCATGTACGATGATGATCTAATAGATTTACCAACCCAAATCATCATTATCCGGTTCTCCAATTCGTGAATTTGCAATTCGCCCTAGTTTTTGTCAATTGCCATTATAAAATGTTATTCGTTGTTAGGTTAGCAACGCACGCTTCAAATGAATGTGCAAAAATAGATTCTCCATTCGGCTGGTACAACCATGGCCGCATTAAAGAGTGTATGCAACGTATCTTTTTAAGGCGATCTTTAAATGTATTGTCGCAAGGGTGAAGTGTTTACCAAACCCTTGCAACTCGATCTAAAGTAATTTGGCCATAATCTCTTTTTTCTAAAATAATAGATACATGCGGCTGCACTTGGTAATTGGGATACAATTTAATATAGGATAAGATTTATCTTATTTTATATTTACTACATTCGATATGATAAGATTTGATATAAGAGGATATAGTATGAATAAAATTCTCCAATGGGAGAAGTGGCAAAAATGTAGATAATATTTCTAACATTCATAATATAAAAATTAATTTTTTCGAAAACAAACTTCTTAAATTAACAAAATTAAAATAATATTTTAATTCTAATATAAAAATTCGAAATAACAAAAAAATAAAATTAATTTCATTTTTTATTTAATCTTATTTTTATATATTCAAATTTATTGCTATCTTATAATATAAATTTGATATATATTATTATAGTTAACTATTTAATAAAATTTTATTAGAATGATGGAGGGGGAAATTAATTAAAGAAGAGAGGAAAAATAAAAATAAAAATAAAAATAAAAATAAAAATAAAAATTAGTAAATAAAAATGATGTAGGCAAAAGTGTTATGAGAGATTCTGACATATCTCCATTGGTGCAATTCATTTATTTACACAGATATCTTTGTTTATGTCAAACAATATATAAGATATGATGTCAATGTATCCGGCTTTATTACTATGATTCGCCAAATAATAGATATAATATAGCAAAATCCAAGCATTTTATATCTTATATCGATTAGAAATTCATATGACCTAATGTAACCTATATAAAATAAGGTTTATTGAGTTTGAGGGATAAGTACACTAATGGTGCCATAAGTTGTGTACGGCACTCACTTTGGTGCCAAAAGTTTCTGTCGGATCACTTAAGTGCTAAATCGGAGAAAAAACGATCACTTTGGTGCCACCGGCGAAAGATTCCGGCCACCGGCGAAAGATTCCGGCCAAAATGATTACGTGGATTTAAAAAAAAATAAAAATCGATAGGCCTTTAAATGACGTCGTTTTGCCGTCCTACATGGATGGCTTCACGGAAACGACGCCGTTTAGCTCACATGGGGATTGAAATTAGGGTTTTTGTCGCTCGGCCACCGTCGTTCACCCGCCATCGCTCGGCCACCGTCGCTCGGCCACCGTCACTGCTCGACCACCGTTGCTCGGCCACTGTCACTGCTCGGCCACCGTCGCTCAGCCACCGTTGTAGTTGCTCGACCAGGTGAGCGAGGAGAGACTGAGATTGTTGCAGGAAAAATCGAAGGCGAGGGCGAAGGAGGAGGAGGAGGAAGAAGATGGGTCGAAGGTGCTGCTGGTGCGCTTTCTTCGCCGCTTTGGTGCGTTGCTGGTGTTGCTTCTTTGGTGTGCTGCCACCGTTGTTGCTGGTGCCGTGCTTTGGTGCCGGGTGCCGTTGTGGTGTGGGTCTTCGAGGAAGAAGAAGACACGAAGACGAGCCTTCCCTCTCTCTCAATTTGGGGATTAGGGTTTCAAAGTTGGGGAAAAGATGTCAAACGGTGTCGTTTTGGTGTTTGGATGCTGACTCAACTCTCCGACGAGCCACGTTGGCTTCAAAAATTAATAAAATAAGGCCACGTCAGATTTCCGGCCAATTTCGTCTGCGTTGGCACCAAAGTGAGCGTTTTTCAAATTTTTTGGCACTTAAGTGATCCGACAGAAACTTTTGGCACCAAAGTGAGCGCCGTACACAACTTATGGCACCATTAGTGTACTTATCCCTGAGTTTGACATATACAAAAGACCTAAATTTCATCGAAGTATATTGGTCCATAAAGAAGGAACCAAACAATTGATAGAATCATCGAGGTAAGACAATTAAAAGATTCAATGAGGAAAGTACCTTCATCAGTCCATGTTCACAAATCAATTTTAATCAATTTTAATCAATCTTAATTACTAGTATTTGAGTAATGTTCGTTGCACACGATTGGTGATATTAAGGTTTTAATATAAATGACAACATTGCTCTTTACTCCGTCGTAATCACTTTCAAAGTGAGTGCAATCCAGATAATAACAAATTAATTACTCAATCCCTATTAAGAAAGAGATTTATGAAGTTTCGATGTCATTGTGATTGATCATCAAAAAAAAAAAAAAATTATTACCATTATAGAGAAAGTCCTGTCAATACTTTCATACTAGTAGACCAATTAACTGTCACATATGATCAAACTCAGTAATTTGATAGTAAAATTTAACAGAAACTAACAAATGGTAAATTTATCATAAGTGTATTAGATTGGGGTAAACTTGTCAAAAGTATATCAGTTTGTGGTTTTTGATGATGAAAAATTAATTTAGGATAAATATGTTATATGTGTACCGGTTTAGGATTTTTCTTGATAGTAATCCTAAATAGATAGCTTGGGTCACATCAACCTAACCAAGTATTCGATTCAGTTTTTTGTCTCTCAACAATAACATGCTCAAATTCATACTTTTATAGTTTGTTGAATAGAAAAGTGATATCGGCCATTGCTTTAGAGTCTTCATGTCATTAAACTGACGTATCTCTAATGCTTGGATACAATATTAGTGTTCCAGTTATATGTATCCATCGCCCGACACTTACTAGCTCAATTTCTGTGCATTTACGAACTCTAAGGTGTGACTGCTGTCATGGGTCAAGGATATGCCTATTCCATTTTTGTTTACTAACATTTTTAACTGTAGTAAAATGCTCAATTCATACTTTTATAGTTTGTTCAATATAAAAGTGATATTGGCCGTTGCTTTAGAATCTTCATGTCATCAAATTTGCCAAGTGAGTATTGAGAAATGCAGCGGGATTTGCTATACTTCAACTTGAGTGGTTTGGGAGTGACTTGTGTTGACTTCTAGCTGGTCATCCGAGCAAACATCTCTTTACATTACAAATTGCATTAGATGGTGCAATTTTGTTCTGGGTATGGCATTTACAGGGAAAAGAATGATTTATTAAGGATTTTGCTGACTTTGAAAATCACCTGCCAAAGATCTTGACAAGTCTTGTGCTTGGAGTTTTGGTTCTTTTCATTTTTTTTTTCAGTCATTCATGTAGCAAGTAGGGGGACAAAGATCAAATTAGTTATCTTTGCACTCCTGGACACTCGCTAGTTCTAATCCTCACAATAAGCTCCTTGCCAGATCGTAACAATTAGGATTCTCCATTTTCAGCATTTACTTAGCATAAAATCTATTTCTATAATTTGCCAAGTAGCAAGAGACACCTCAGTTGTTCTCAGTTGAAATTTTTTTTTCTTCTTTTTTGCTTTTGATGGGTTTTGAACATCCTTGTAATTGGACTTGAATGTACTTGAACGCCTAATGATGTTGTATTAGTCTTTTGGAAGGGCATTTCACAATAGTCCTCATCACTGCCGTATCCATGCAAGGCATGGCTTGTCGGCCCAATACTCATCGTCCAACCTTCCATGTGAATATGGTTGGCTTGGAAAGGAAGACATAGTGATCTAACTCAAGTAGGTACCCCTGGGATCTGGATGTAGAGATGATGGATGAAGGTGAAGAATTCGAGTTATTGCTTCAGCAAGCCCTGGCCTCTGGCCTCTTCTGTGAGACTTCCAAATGCAGAAAGAGCTAGAGTCCATTTAGGTTGCACCAGTTGATGTGTAAGAAGCAGTGGAGAAGAGCTTCATCATGAATGGCAGACCAAGCATAGAATTGCTCCAATTCTTTCTATGCTCCTTGGAGCTGAGATATCACAGGACTAGGATTACATTGGCAGAGAATATAGTGATGTGTCTGATGTACCCAAAGCATGTTATGTTTGACCAGCCAACCTGTCCAAACTCGTCAAGGACTAGGTGAATGAAATTGAGGTCCTGGAGTTGAGCAACTGCTTTCTTCTATTATCATGTAAATAGATTTAGGTCATCTGTACGCATTCCCTTGTTTTACAGTGTCTATTTTGTCAAGGCCCTTTTGCGGAAGGGGAATATTTCCAAGTCAAGTCAGAGGGCGAAACTGATTTGCGTTTGTTGTACTTTATTCAAGTAATCTTTGTTTATAGAAGTTGTAACACAGGGTCTCCTAAAAAAATTTGCTCTCCCTATAGATTCTATTGTGGCTGCGGCTACTCTTTGAATATCCAGATACTTATGCTGGAAGGGTAGATGTACCCAAGCATTTGTAGAAAGCATCATGTAGCTTTGTCATACCTACTTCAGGTTCAATCATGGTCTTGGATGTAGCGGCTTTATAATGTTTGGAAAGAGCTAGAAATTGAAACATCCATTGATTGAATGTGATTGAATTGACCTTTTATTCGGTCTAATTAGATTTAGTTGGTGAGCACATCACAAGCTTGGTGATTTGCCAGGTGCAACTATCTTGTGCTTTGTGCAGGCTAGACTTGTCTATATCGGACGTCGGGTACCGCAATTTCTTCAAGTTTCGAGCTTTTTGATGTGAACAAGTCAGTCTATGTTTATTTTTTGTATTGAAGTAGCAACCGGTGGGTTTTTGGAGAAAAGTTTTGATTCAAGGATACCTAATTTTTCACATTTTAATCCCTGGTTTCATATCGTTAAACTAGAACTCATGAATTTTTAGGGCTGGAGAAGAGTTCAAGAGGCTTGTGATTGCTTGTGAGGTGGAGATGAATTCTTGTGAAGCTTGCTTGTCTGAATCTGATCAAGGAGGAGGCATAGGAATCTTATGATAATAATATGTAGGATGGTGGAAAATGAGAGGAATGAGGCCAATTAACGGAAGTGAATCGGTTCTCCCTCACCAGGCCGGCCGTTGGGTCAAGGATTACTAAAATCTCTCTTTGGTCAGCCCAACCCAAAAGTATGGAATGAGCCGATTCATGGGCCTTACCGTCCCAAGATCAAGCGGGCCAAGGCCCAGGCGCGGGTAAGGACTCCGAGTTCCCATAGTAAAAAAGAAAAAGAAAAAAAAGCCAACGTCCAATCAGTGGCATTGTCGTGAATTAAGGAAAAAGCAAGCGTTCTTTATCAAAGTCACTTCCTTTTCTTTCCAATGCTCCTCTTCATCCTCTTCATCCGGCATCATTATGTACGGAAGGGGGAGCAAAAAGACAAAAACAGAAACGCTTTTACGTCAGTCGTGAATATTTTCTCCGGTGGTGACAATGCCCACCTCCGTGCGTACAGAAGAAGCCCGTGTCCAGTGGAAAAACGCACTCTGCGAGGGCGCCGGGAGTTTACACACGATGGGGGAGGAGAGCGAAAGGACACGACTTGGAAGAGAGGGTTGGAGGCAGAAATGGCTGAAACACTATTCACCGCATCATCAGATACTGCTGGTGGGTGAAGGAGACTTCTCTTTCTCGTCAAGTATGGCCTCGGCTTTCGGCTCTGCCTCCAATGTCACCGCCACTTCCCGTGATCTTTTTGGTAACGTAGCAGTGCTTACTATAATGCTGACGATCTTGCCTTGTGTCGACACGGTTTATGCATGTGCGAGCGTAATCTACTGTTGGTTTTCTAGGGCTCCTGTTATGGGAGCGATCGAACTGACCAAGCACGTTTTCTTATGCACTGCTCAAGTTATTTTGAGTATAGATGGTCTGTTTGGGCGTTAGATGGTCATGAAATGCGCAGGTCATTCTTTTAGGGATGAGAGGTGGGTTTTGTCGTAGGAAAAATTCTTGCTTTCGTGACCTTCTTGTCTGGGATAAAGTCGGGACTGAGACTATAACGAATGCTGTGATATTCACCTTGCTTGGTCTAGTTGGTAGGAGTCGCCTTTCTCTAACCAATCATGTTGCCACAAGGAAGTCTTATGTTATGCGAAACACTGACATAGTATCACTCACCAATTTATTTTGAATGGAAGTAGTAGTCTGAATGATGCCATGTCAAGTGCACTGATGATTCAGGTTGCCGCGTGATATAAGCATTGCAAAATAGTTTTCTTTCCCTTTCTTACACTGCTAGGCCTGGTTCAGGTCTCGCCATGTTTTTTTATTTTATTTTTATTTTTCTTGTTTTACTGAGTGAGACTCGCTTCGTCATCCTGGGCTAGCCTTATGTGACAGGAACATGTGATTCATTTTAAAAAAATAAAAACTAATTGGATTGGCCATGTGGTTTCAACTTTTAAGCTCGTGTCATACGTGGCAGATGCCTTGATCAGGAAGTATAAGAAAGCAAAATCAAATCTTTGGAAGTTAGAGAAGCTGGGAGCTTCCCTGTTGTATGAGGTGGATGCCACCAAAATGAAACATCTTGCAGATTTGAGTATGCGGAAGTTTGATCGAATCATCTTCAACTTCCCTCATGCGGGGTTCCATGGAAAGGAAGACAACGTGCAGTTGATCAGGTAAAGTGCCTCATATTTCTCCATGCTTATCTATAGTCTGTTAGGCTATTACCATACTATATCTTTTCATCCACTCTGTGGGTAATGCATTATCGTATTCTAACATTGTTGCAGCATCACCTTTCCTCTTCTTCTTCTTTTTCATTTCAAAGAACAACATGTATAATATTTTTTCTGATATTAGTATCAGCAGTGGGCTCTCTATTGCAATATTATTCCAAATTTTGAAATGTATGTATCCCTCTTAGCATTGTGGATGGAAGTCTAGAATAAGAAAGGGAATTCGTGTGAGTTGGATAATTTACAGAGTCCTTATGGTAGAGTTTTCCCCTTCCATGTCTTTGAATTTGATGGTGGAGTTTTTGGCTTTTCTAGTAGATGGAGATCAACTTACATTTCTGAGGCTTGTGTGTGTCCAATCCTGAAAATATGTTTCCTGGGGAAATAATGCGTGGACTGGTATTGATGTGTTTAATTGTGATTGTTCATATACAGCATGCATAGGAAACTTATGAATGGCTTCTTTCACAATGCGAGCCAAATGCTTCGTGCTGATGGGGAAGTACATGTAAGCCACAAGACCGATGCTCCATATTGCCATTGGACTCTGGAGGAACTTGCATCTTCGAATAATCTGGAATTGCTCGATCAGACAGCTTTTGAAAGCAAGAATTATCCAGGATATCACCAAAAGCGTGGAAATGGTGGGAGATGTGATGAACTCTTTCCTCTGGGGCCTTGCAGTACCTTCAAGTTCATGCTCTACCCTGGAGCTAGGAAAGTGTTGAGAAAGTTGAAGACGCACAACAGTGCAATTCATGGAGTATATCGGCAAATTAATGAAAGTCCAGTTCAGATGCCTGTAGAGTTCCCACCAATTTATGAGAGATCAGTTCAGGTGCATGGTGGATCTGAGCGAATTTATAAGAACTTGGTCCAGACACAGGAGCAGTCATTGCCACTCTCATCTGGTCCCTTTCTGTCAATGACCCATGTTCCTTTACCCAGGAATAGACATATAGAGTTGGAAATGAATCCCAGGAACAAATATGGAGGGATTAGTGCTTATTACCGAAACATTATGCAGGAGATACCACAAAGAACATGTTATGATAATGTGGGGTTTCCCTTCGTCCCTCTGCCTGGTCTTGCCTCTGAACAACATTATGCAGATGCAGAAAGAACATCTGTTGGTGACCTGCAATGGCGGGAGAACTTGAGGAGGCTCATACATTCTTTTGGAAGGCAGTGAATGGATGGCACTTCGCTTCTGAATGCAGGCTACGCAGAGGAATCTCGACGCTGGCAAGGGGTAGAATATTTTGGAATCTGTTTTCATACGGAGGTTATGCAGATGTATCTCAGTGCTGGTAAATGGTAGAATCCTTTGAAATCTGTTTTTGTATGGGCTTGAAAGTTCCGAATTTTTTATGATGCCTCCAAGTTCGCATGTTTAAGCTGAGGTCAAGGCCTGGACAGATTTCTGTGTTTAAATAATTATTAGAGCAATTTCAAGCCCTGTTCTCCAACTAGAGCAAAGAATGTCCATGGGTGTTAAACTGCCCCCTTTTTTAAGGTTGGGGGCAAATGGGTGACTTTGAACTCCGGTATCTTGACTTTTGCGAACCAATCTTTATTTTACTATGATTGGCCTTTCTTTTGATTTATCCTACTTCTGAACAGGCTACTTTTGTATGTCAAAAGGTTAAGGATTCAACATTTTAATCCTGTGTGTTTGATGTAACTTCAAAGTTAAGCTAACTAATTTTATGGTAGCAAGTCCTGTTCTCATATGCTCTCCAAAACAAGTGAAATGGGTGGTAGAACTAGGCAAAATCATCAATTTAAAAATATTGTGCCACTTAAATAATCAAGTCACGAAGCAACCCTGTGATCTTTCATAAATATAACAAAGTACCTTACACAATTTGTGGCGCTGCTTTGTCATCCACGAATCACTAGGATATGGCAGAAGTCCATTTTCTTTAGTACAGAAAAGCATGCCGTCATATGTCTTTTCATCATCAAATTTAAATAGCCACAATTGTGTAGCTCTAAAGACACACCTCCCGTTAGTTGTTTCCCAACATTTAGAAAACACAATGCCATTTGCCATCCTCCTTGTTTTCATCTATTACCAGATAGGGTAATTACTTTTGATGATCATGCTGGAACAAACCTCTATAGCACCAAGCCTTTCTGTAAGGCTGTGTATGTAATTTATATCAGTGGCATAAGGGACAAGCTGGATGAAGCAGCAGCACACGTTGTCTCAGAGACTGCTTTACGAGCTGATGCAGCATTAACTGTTGGAGGCATCTCAAGAAATTGAAACCACTCTGAGAACAGCAACACACGCATGATGGATGAAGAACATGGATCTGCTTTTTCAAAGAGGTGGGAGTAAGCATAGGCATTCTGTTGTGCTTCAGCAATGCTACACAGATCAACAGTATCAGCTTGTCACTTGGAAACCTTAAAAGGGAGATTCTAATCAATGATCATGTAAACAGGTTAAAATGATTTCGAATGGGTGAGTTAGTGCTGCTGATGACCCTAGCTGGAGTGATCTGATACTGAAGGGCATAATTGGCATGTTCATAACAAGCTGTCGGAGAGAATCCTACATAATGAGACTATAGGGTTCAGACGCTTGAGCCCCCCCAATGCTGCGCTTTTTATGAGCAGGTAGCTTCTCATACACGAACATGAGTGACTTCCACAGCAGAAATTATTATATGATTTATAGCTGTAGGTATAAATGTGATGATTGCAAAATAATATACAGTCGAATTGTGTATGTTAAACCACAAAGCTAACTAAGGGATTAGTGATCATACGAGCAATATCAACATGCTACTCTTGCAAATGCAAATTCACACAACAACTGAGCAATATCGACATGCTACTCTTGCAAATGCAAATTCACACAACAACTGAGCAATATCGACATGCTACTCTTGCAAATGCAAATTCACACAGCGAACAAGTGTAATGAAGTTGGGGCTAGGAAAACAAGAAAACAATGACCAGAAAGTAAGCAAGTTCATAGCACATACTCATGTATTTGGTTTCTTTCCTGAATGATGGATGGAAATACAGTCAGACAAATCGCTGATCATCGATTTCGGAACCCAGTAACAAATCCCTGAATACCAGCAAAATCAGATACTGTATTGACATTGCAAAAGCTTTCCTGGTAATTGACTTTGCTTGTATTCTACAAGAAACTTGCACTGTTTTTCTCTGTTTGTCTGTGCAACACGATAATTAAGTTGGATTGGATAATGAGGACAATGACAACAACATGGAGCTAATAACTGAAAATAACGGCTCTTTTTCACTTCAATGAAGCATAAATATGTGCGATGTTTTTTCAGACTCCCCAGACTAAGTTTGAAGTACTATCCTAGACTTTTTTTTTGGTCGTAAGTACTATCCTAGACTTGAACGCTTATGTATTGGCTACTCAACTATAATCAAGCCTATGGCTACATCCACATAGATTAGCAACTACGATGATGATCTTATAATGAAGATAGGGCCCAATCATGTGTTTTTCACCGACCCGCCCAATTCGTGAATTTGCAATTCGTTCTAGTATTTGTCAATTGCCATCATAAAATGTTATACATTGTTAGGTTAGTGACGCCCGCTTTCAATGAATGTGCAAAAATAGATTAACCATTCAGGTCGTATAGCCATAGTCGCATCAAAGAATGTTTGTAGCATGTTTTTTTAAGGTAATCTTCAAGGTATTGTCACAGGAAGGGTGAAGTGTTCACTAAAACCTTATAACTTGATCTAAAGTAATTTGGCTATAAATTCTCTTCTTTAAAATCATAGACATATGGTTGCATTTGTAATCACGATAAAATTTAATAAAGGATAAGATTTATCTTATTTTATATTTGGTACCTATTCAAAATATGATAAAGTTTGATATAAAAGAAATATAACTTGGATGAAATTCTCCAATTAGAGAAATGTGATAAATGTGGATACGGTTTTTAACATTCATAATATAAAGTTAATTTTCTCAAATAACAAGCTTCTTAATTTAACAAAAATAAAATAATATTTGAATAGAAATAATATTCTAATTATAATATAAAAATTAACAAAAAAATAACAATAATTTCATTTTTATTTCATCCTATTTTTTATATATTAAATTTATTTCTATCTTATAATATAAATTGAATTTGACTACTACAAAGGACCTAAATTTCATCTAAGTATATCGATCCATAGAGAAGGAACCAAAAAATCGATAGAATCATCGAGGTAAGACAATTAAAACAACCGATGAGGAAAGTACCTTCATCGGTCCACGTTCATCAATTTTAGACAATCTTAATTACTAGTATTTGAGTAATGTCCGTCGCACACTTTTGGTGATATTAAGGTTTTAATATAAACGTCAACATTGCTATTTACTCTGTCTTCATCACTTTCAAAGGGAGTGCGATCCAAATCATAACAAATGTAATTACTCAATCCCTATTAAGAAAGGGATTTATGAAGTTTCGATGTCATCACGATTGATCATCGGGAAAAAAGTTATTGCTGTTATAGAGAGAGTCCCATCATCACTTTCAAACTAGTATGCCATTAGGCGCTATGTGTATCGACTTGTGCATTGCTGTAGCTAACACGTTAAGTTTCTCACCTTTCTTTCTTTTCTTTTTTTTTTGGTAAAGAAGTTTCTCACCTTTCTTTTTATTTCTATCTAATCTTTTATTTTTTATTTTTTATGGCTCGGCTATAGATGGATTTAACAATTTAGATAGTATATCCAAATGAATTCCTTCTTGATTAAAAGCAAAGGAAATTCCTATGACTCTAATTGTTATGTGTCATCTAACTTAGCAATTTGATAGTAAAATTTAACGGAAATTAATAATGAGTAAATTTATTATAAGTGTACTAGTTTATGGTAAATTTATTAAAGGTATATCAGTTTGGAGTTTTATATAGTCAAAAAATCAATTTGGAGTAAATTTGTCATAAATGTACTAATTTGAGATTTTTATTGATATTAACCTTAAATAGATAGCTTGGGGTCACATCGACCTAACCAAGCATTCGGTTTAGTTTTTTGTCTCTCAATAGTAACATGCTCAATTATTACTTTTATAGTTTGTTCAATAGAAAAGTGATATTGGCTATTGCTTTAGAGTCTTCATGTCATTAAACTGACATTTCTCGAATGCTTGGATACAGTATTACTGTTCTAGTGATATGTATCCATCGCATGACAATTATTAGCTAAATTTATGTGCACTTAGGAACTCTAAGGTGTGACTACTGTCATGGGTCAAGGATATGCCTATTCCATTTTTGTTTACTAACATTTTTAACTCTAGTAACATGCTCAATTCATACTTTTATAGTTTGTTCGATAGAAAAGTGATATTGGCCATTGCTTTAGAATCTTCATGTCAGTAAGCTTGCCAAGGGAGTGTTGAGAAATGCAGCTGGATGTGATATTTTTAATTAGCTATACTTCTACTTGAGTAGTTTTGGAGTGAGTTATGTTGACTTCTACCTAATCATTCGAGCAAACATCTCTTTACATTGCAAATTGCATTAGATGGTGCAGTTTTGTTATGAGTACGGCAATTACAGGGAAAAAAAAGATTTATTAGGGATTTTGCTGACTTTGAAAAATCGCCCGCGGAAGATCTTGACAAAGTCTTGTGCTTCGTGGGTGAACTTGATTATTTGTTAGAGTTTTAATTCTTTTCATTTTTTGTGAGTCATTCATGTAGCGAAGTAGGGGGACAAAGATCAAATAAGTTATCTTTGCACTCCTGGACACTTTCTAGTTCTAATCCTCACAATAAGCTCCTTGCCAGATTATAACAATTAGGATTCTCCATTTTCAGCATTTACCTCCATAAAATGTATTTTTATAATTTGCCAAGTAGTAAGAAACACCTCGGTCTTTCTTAGTTGAAATTTTTTCTTCTTCTTTTTTGCTTGTGATTTGTTTCGAACATCCTTGTAATTGGACTTGAATGCACTTGAACGCCTAATGATGTTGTATCGGTCTTTTGGAAGGGCATTTCACAGTGGTCCTCATCATTGCTGTATCCATGCAGGGTATGGCTTGTCGGCCCAACACTCATCGTCCAAGCTTCCATGTGAATATGGTTGGCTTGGAAAGGAAGACACATCAATCTAACTCAACCCGTGGGATCTGGATGCAGTGATAATGGATGAAGGGGAAGAATTCAAGTTATGGCTTCAGGAAGCCCTGGCCTCTGGCCTCTTTTGTGAGACTTCCAAACGCAGAAAGAGCTGAAGTCCATTCAAGTTGCACCAGTTGAAGTGTAAGAAGCAATGGAGAAGAGCTTCATCACAAATGGCGGACCAAGCATAGAATTGGCCAAGTTCTTTCTATGCTCCTCAAGGCTGAGATTTCGCAGGACCAGCATTACATTGGTAGCTAATATGGTGATGTGTCTGATGTATCCAAAGCATGTTATGTTTGACCAGCCAACCTGCCCAATCTCGTCAAGGATGAGGTGAATGAAATTGAGGTCCTGGAGTTGAGCAACTGCTTTCTTCTGTTACCGTGTAAATAGATTTAGGTCATCTCTATGGCATTAACTTGTTTCACAGTGTCAGTTTTGTCAAGGCCCTTTTGGGGAAGGGGAATATTTCGAAGACAAATTAGAGGGCAAAATCGATTTGTGTCTGTTGTACATTATTCAAGTAGTCTTTGCTTATTGAAGTTGTAACACAGGGTCTCCTAAAAAGATTTGCTCTCCCTATAGATCTAATGTGGCTGTTGCTACTCTTTGAATATCCACGTAATTATGCTGGAAGGGCAGATGTAGCCAAGTGTTTGTAGAAGGCATCGTGTAGCTTTGTCACACCTACTTTAGGCTTAGTCATGGTCTTGGACGTAACAACTTTACAATGTTTGGAAAGAGCTAGAAATTGAAGCATCCATTGATTGAATGTGGCCGATTTGAGCTTTTATTCAGTCTAGCCAGATTTAGTTGGTGAGCTTTTCATGACAAGCTTGGTGATTTGCTTTGTGCAGTTATCTCATGCTATGTGCAAGCTAGACCTGTCCATATCGGATGTTGAGTACTGCAATTTCTTCGAGTTTCAAGCTTTCTGACGTGAACGAGTCAGTTTATGTTTACTTCGGCATCCATGGCGCTATTTTCAGTCGAAGTAGCAATCCGTGGGTTTCTGGAGAAAAGTTTTGATTCAAGGATACCTAATTTTTCACATTTTAATCCCTGGTTTCATATCATTAAACTAGAACTCAAGAATTCTTAGGGCTGGAGAAGAGTTCATGAGGCCCGTGATTGCTTGTGAGGTGGAGATGGATTCTTGTGAAGCTTACTATGTCTGAGTCTGATCAAGGAGGAGGCGTAGGAATCCTATGATAATAATATGTAGGATGGTGGAAAATGAGAGGAATGAGGCCAATTAACGGAAGTGAATCTGTTCTCCCTCACCAGGCCAGCCGTTGGGTCAAGGATTACTAAAATCTCTCTTTGGTCAGCCCAACCCAAAAGTATGGTATGAGCCGAATCATGGGCCTTTCCGTCCCGAGATCAAGCGGGCCAAGGCCCAGGCACGGGTAAGGACTCCTAGTTCCACTAGTTAAAAAAAAAAAAAAAAAAAGAAAGCCAACGTCCAATCAGTGGCATTGTCGTGAATTAAGGAAAAAGCAAGCGTTCTTTATCAAAGTCACTTCCTTTCGTTTCCAAGTGCTGGTCCGGCATCATCACGTACGAAAAGAAAGAGCAAAGACAGAATAGAAACGCTTTTGCGTCAGCGGTGACTGTGAACACAGCCCTGCGTACAGAAGAAGAAGAAGCCCGTGTCTAGTTGAAAAGCACACAGTAGGAGCGAGGGCGCCGGGAGTTTTCCCACGATGGTGGAGGAGAGCGAAAGGACACGACTTGGAAGCGAAAATGGCGAGGAGGGAGAAGGAGACATGGAGGGTCGGAGGCAGAAATGGCTGAAACACTATTCACCGCATCATCAGATACTGCTGGTGGGTGAAGGAGACTTCTCTTTCTCGTCCAGTTTGGCCTCTGCTTTCGGCTCTGCCTCCAATGTCACCGCCACTTCCCTTGATCTTTATGGTAACGTAGTAGTGCTTACTATAATGCTGACGATCCTGCCTTGTGTCGGCACGGTTTATGCATGTGCGAGTGTAATCTACTGTTGGTTTTCTAGGGCTTGTGTTATTGGAGCGATCAAACTGATCAAGCACGTTTTCTTATGCACGGCTCAAGTTATTTTGAGTATAGATGGTCTGTTTGGGCGTTAGGTGGTCATGAAATGCGCTGTTCATTCTTTTAGGGATGAGAGGTGGGTTTTGTCGTAGGAAAAATTCTTGCTTTCGTGACCTTCGTGTCTGGGATAAAGTCGGGACTGAGACTATAACGAATGCTGTGATATCCACTCTGCTTGGTCTAGTTGGTAGGAGTCGCCTTTCTCTAACCAATCATATTGCCACAAGGAAGTCTTATGTCATGTGAAACACTGACATAGTATCACTCACCAGTTTATTTTGAATGGAAGTAGTAGTCTGAATGATGCCATGTCAAGTGCACTGATGATTCAGGTTGTTGCCTGATATAAGCATTGCAAAATAGTTTTCTTTCCCTTTCTTACACTGCTAGGCCTGGTTCAAGTCTCGCTATGTCTTTTTTTATTTTTCTTGTTTTTACTGAGTGAGACTCGCTTCGTCATCCTGGGCTAGCCTTATGTGACAGGAACGTGTGATTCATTAAAAAAAGAAAAAGAAAAAACTAATTGGACTGGCCATGTGGTTTTAGCTTATAAGCTTGTGTCATACGTGGCAGATGCCTTGATCAGGAAGTATAAGAAAGCAAAATCAAATTTGGGGAATTTAAAGAAGCTGGGAGCTTTCCTGTTGCATGGAGTGGATGCCACCATAATGAATTATCATGTAGATTTGAGAGTGCGGAAGTTCGATCGAATCATCTTCAACTTCCCTCATGCGGGGTTCCATGGAAAGGAAGACGACGTGCACTTGATCAGGTAAAGTGCCTCATATTTCTCCATGCTTATCTATAGTCTGTTAGGCTATTACCATACTATATCTTTTCATCCACACTGTGGGTAATGCATTATCATATTCTAACTTTGTTGTGGCACCACCTTTCCTCTTCTTCTTCTTTTTCATTTCAAAGAACATGTAAAATATTTTTTCTGATATTAGTATCAGCAGTGGGCTCTCTATTGCAATATTATTCCAAATTTTGAAATGCTAAAGTATCCCTCTAGAGCATTGTGGATGGAAGTCTAGAAGAAGAAAAAGAATTCATGTGAGTTGGATAATTTACAGACACCTCATGGTAGAGTTTTCCCCTTCCATGTCTTAGAATTTGATGGTGGAGTTTTGGCTTTTATAGTAAATGGAGATCAACTTACATTTCTGAGGCTCGTGTGTGCCCAATCCTGAAAATGTGCTCCTGGGGAAATAAAGCATGGACTGGTATTGATGTGTTTAATTGTGATTGTTCATATACAGAATGCATAGGACACTTATGTTTGGCTTCTTTTGCAACGCGAGCCAAATGCTTTGTGCCGATGGGGAAGTACACATAAGACACAAGACCAACGCTCCATATTGCTTTTGGAAGCTGGAGGAACTTGCATGTTGGAATTTTCTGAACTTGATCGATCGGACAGCTTTTGAAAGCAAGAATTATCCAGGATATCACCACAAGCGCGGAGATGGCTTGAGATGTGATGAACTCTTTCCTTTGGGGTCTTGCAGTACCTTCAAGTTCAGGTTCTACCCTAGATCTTGGGAAGTGTTCAGAGAGTCAAAGATGCACATCAATGCAATTCATGGAGAATATTGGCCAATTTATGGGAGTCCAGTTCAGATGCCTGTAGAGTTCCCACTGATTTATGAGAGATCAGTTCAGTTGCATGGTGGATCTGAGCGAATTTATGAGAACTTAGTCCAGACACAGGAGCAGTCGCTGCCACTCTCATTTGGTCCCTTTCCTTCAACGACCCATGTTCCGTTGCCCAGGAATACACTTGTAGAGTTGGGAATGAATTCTAGGAACGAATATGGAGGGATTAGTGCTTATCACCGAAACATTATGCAGGAGATACCACAAAGGCCATGTTATGATGATGTGGGGTTTTGCTCGGTCCCGCTGCCTGGTTTTGCCTTCGAACCACATTATGCAGATGTAGAAAGAAGAACGTCTATTGGTGACCTGCATCTTTTCCAAGGGCCCCAACATCAAGAGAACTTGAGGAGGCTTGCACATTCTTTTGCTCGGTCAATTTATATGGGTCCAGTTCAGATGCCTGTAGAGTTCCTGCCAATTTATGAGAGATCAGTTCAGGTGCACGGTGGATCTGAGCGAATTTATGAGAACTTGGTCCAGATGCAGGAGCGGTTGCTGCCACTCTCATTTGGTCCCTATCCTTCAATGACCCATATTCCATTGCCTAGGAATACACTTATAGAGTTGGGAATGAATTCTAGGAACGAATATGGAGGGATTAGTGCTTATCACCAAAACATTATGCAGGAGATACCACAAAGATCATGTTATGATGATGCGGGGTTTTGCTCGGTCCCACTGCCTGGTCTTGCCTCTGAACCACATTATGCAGATGTAGAAAGAAGAACGTCTGTTGGTGACCTGCATCTTTTCCAAGGGCCCCAACATCAGGAGAACTTGAGGAGGCTCATAGATTCTTTTGCTCGGTCAATTTATGTGAGTCCAGTTCAGATGCCTGTAGAGTTCCCGCCAATTTATGAGAGATCAGTTCAGGTGCATGGTGGATCTGAGCGAATTTATGAGAACTTGGTCCAGACACAGGAGCAGTCATTGCCACTCTCATTTGGTCCCTTTCCTTCGATGACCCATGTTTCCAGGAACGAATATGGAGGGATTAGTGCTTATCATCGAAACATTATGCAGGAGATACCACAAAGACCATGTTATGATGATGCGAGGTTTTGCTTGGTCCCGCTGCCTGGTCTTGCCTCTGAACCACATTATGCAGATGTAGAAAGAAGACCGTCTGTTGGTGACCTGCATCTTTTCCAGGGCCCCAACATCAGAAGAACTTGAGGAGGCTCGAATGTTCTTTTGCTCGGTCAATTTATGTGAGTCCAGTTCAGATGCCTGTAGAGTTCCCATCAATTTATGAGAGATCAGTTCAGGTGCATTGAGGATCTGAGCGAATTCATGAGAACTTGGTCCAGACACAAGAGCGGTAGCTGCCACTCTCATTTGGTCCCTTTCCTTCAATGATCCATGTTCCATTGCCCAGGAATACACTTATAGAGTTGGAAATGAATTCCAGGAACGAATATGGAGGGATTAGTGCTTATCACCGAAACATTATGCAGGAGATATAACAAAGACCATGTTATGATGATGCAGGGTTTTGCTCGGTCCCGCTGCCTGGTCTTGCCTCCAAACCACATTATGCAGATTAGAAAGAAGACCGTCTGTTGGTGACCTGCATCTTTTCCAGGGCCCCAACATCAGGAGAACTCGAGGAGGCTCGTATATTCTTTTGCTCGGTCAATTTATGTGAGTCCAGTTCAGATGCCTGTAGAGTTCCCACCAATATATGAGAGATCAGCTCAGGTGCATGGTGGATCTGAGCGAATTTATGAGAACTTGGTCCAGACACAGGAGCAGTCGCTGCCACTCTCATTTGGTCCATTTTCTTCAATGACCCATGTTCCTTGCCCAGGAATACACTTACAGAGTTGGGAATGAATTCCAGGAACGAATATGGAGGGATCAGTGCTTATCACGGAAAGATTATGCAGGAGATACCACAAAGACCATGTTATGATGATGCGGGGTTTTGCTCGGTCCCTCTGCCTGGTCTTGCTTCCGAACCACATTATGCAGATGTAGAAGAACGTCTGTTGGTGACCTACATCTTTTCCAAGGGCCCCAACATCAGGAGAACTTGAGGAGGCTCGTATATTCTTTTGGAAGGCCACGACTGGATTGCACTCCCCTTCTGAATGCAGGCGATGCAGAGGAATCTTGACGCTGGCAAGGGGTGGAATATTTTGGAATCTGTTTTTGTACAGAGGTTATGCAGATGTATCTCAGCGCTGGTAGATGGTAGAATCCTTTGAAATCTGTTTTTGTATGGGCTTGAAAGTTCT
The DNA here is from genome assembly GCA_014182515.1 of Eucalyptus microcorys. Lineage (NCBI taxonomy): Eukaryota > Viridiplantae > Streptophyta > Magnoliopsida > Myrtales > Myrtaceae > Eucalyptus > Eucalyptus microcorys. The sequence continues at coordinate 11,976,670 of CM024567.1, read as the reverse complement.
GAATTTCTTATGATGCCTTCAAGTTCGCATGTATAAGCTGAGGTCAAGGCCTGGACAGGTTTCAGTGTTTAAATATTTATCAGAGCAATTTCGAGCCCTGTTCTCCAACTAGAGCAAAGAATATCCATGGGCGTTAAAACTCCCCCTTTTTAAGGTTGGGGACAAATGGGTGGCTTTGGACACCCATATCTTGACGTTCGTGAACCAATCTTTATTTTACCATGATTGGCCCTTCTTTTGATTTATCATAGCTGCGAACAGGCTACTTGTAAATGTCAAAAGGTTAAGGATTCAACATTTAAATCCAGGGCGTTTGATGCCACTTCAAAGTTGAGCTAACTAATTTTATGGTAGCAAGCCGTGTTCTCATATGTTCTCCAAAACAAGTGAAATGGGTCGTAGGACTAGGCAAAATCATCATTTCAAAGATATTGTGCCATTTAAATAATCAACTCACCAAGCAACCCAATGATCTTTCATAAATATAACAAGATACCTTACACAATTCGTAGCACTACTCTGTCATCCACGAATCACTAGGACATGGCAGAGTCCATTTTCTAAAGCTAAAAGAGAGCATGCTGTCATACGTCTCTTCATCATCAATTTTTTTTCCTTCATAATCAAATTCAAATAGCTGCAATTCTGTTGCTCTAAAGATGCACCTCCTGTTGGTTATTACCCAACATTTAGAAAACATGATGCCATTTGCCGTCCTCCTTGTTTTCATCTTTTACCAGATAGGGTTGTTAGTTTCGATAATCCCGCTGCAACAAACCTCTAGTAATTGAAGGATAGGAGTAGGACCAAGCTTTTCTGTAAGGCTGTGTATGTAGTTTATTTAAGTGGCATAAGATACAAGCTCGATGAAGCAGCAGCACACGTTGTCTCAGAGACTGCTTTGAGAGCTGATGAATCAACTGCTGGAGGCATCTCAAGAAATTGAAACCACCCTCAGAGCAGCAACACACGCGCGATGGATGAAGAACATGGATCAGTTTTGCTTCAAAGAGGTGGTAGTAAGCATGGGCATTCTGTTGTGCACTTCAGCAATGCTACACAGATCAACAGTATCAGCTTGTCACCTGAAAATCTTAAAAGGGAGATTCTAATAAATGATCATGTAAACAAGTTAAAATGATTTCGAATGGCTGAGTTAGTGCTGCTGACGACCCTAGATGGAGTGATCTGACGCTGAAGGGCACAACTGGCATTGTTTATAACAAGCTGTCGGAGAGAATCTTACTTCATGAGACACTAGGGATCAGACATTTGAGCCCCCTCGATGCTGTGTTTCTCATGAGCAAGTAGCTTCTCATACACGCACGTGCGTGATTTCCAGAGCAGAAATTATGACATGGTTTATAGCTGTAGGTATAAATGTGATGATTGCTGAAATAATACACAATCGAACTAATTCCGTATGTTAAACCACAAAGCCAACTAAGGGATTAATGATCATGCGAGCAATATCGACATGCTACTCTTGCAAATGCAAATTCACAACAGCAACAAGCGTCACAAAATGGGGGCTAGGAAAACAAGAAAACAATGACCAGAAAGTAAGCAAGTTCATAGCACATACTCATGTATTTGCTTTCTTTCCGGAATGATGGATGAAAATACAGTCGGACAATCGCTGATCATCGATTTTGGAACCCAGTAACAAATCTCTGAATACCAGCAAAATCAGATACTGTATTGACATTGCAAAAGCTTCCTGGTAATTGATTTTGCATGTAATCTACAAGAAACTCGCACTGTTTTTCTCCGTTTGTCTGCACAACACGATTATTAAGTCAGATTAGATGATGAGGACAATGACAACAACATGGAGCTAACAACTGAAAATAACAGCTCTTTTTCGCTTCAATGAGGCATAAATATGTGCAATGTTACTCAGCTTTTCAGACTCCACAGACTAAGTTTAAAGTACTATCCTAGACTTGAACGCTTATGTATTGGCTACTCAAATATGATCAAGCCTATGGCTACATTCACATAGATTAGCAACTATATTTGCATGATAATCACGGCAACTTTTGATCTGCCCAAACGAACAGCTAAATTTGACTCATCATGCGAGTCCCCAGAGATGGAGAAGCCAGTATACCTTCAAGCGTACCAAGTTTAGCGCATTAAGATGACGGTGGAGATTCAATGAAAAGGAGTACCTCGAAAGCAAAGAAACCACCAGGTTTCAACATGGAAGCAGCCCCATTACACAGATGGAGAAGATCATCCATGCCCTCAGCGCCACCATCCAGGGCAAGCCTTGGCTCATGTCTCCCAACTTCAGCTTGTAAGCCACTTATGTCATCACTCGGAATATAAGGCGGATTGCTCACGAGACCTGCAACTTTTCCTTCAACGCCCTTCAAAGGTTCCAACCAAGAACCTTCACTCACCTCAATCTTATCCTGAATTTCACAAAAACTAAACCAAATTAAAACCTAGCCCGTTTCATGCTATCCCTACAGCCAAATAGATACATGTCAATCACACAGACCTGCAAGCTATATCTTTGTACATTAAAGGAAGCAACTTGAATAGCAACAGGGCTCAAATCCGTTGCAATAACGCTTCCATAATTACCCAGGATCTTGGCAATTCCAATAGCAATAGCGCCACTACCAGTTCCCAAATCAGCCCACAAACCCTCTCTCAATCCTTCATCTTTCGAGATCACATCACCCACCAAATCCACAATGATCTCGGTCTCGGGCCTCGGGATCAAGACACCTTCTCGGACGCACAGAATCAAGTCCCTCCAATGCTGGCACCCGACTATATACTGAAAGGGCCTTCTCTCCTCGATCCTCTGCTTCCATAAGCTGTAAAGCTCCTGGACATCAGCTCTCAAGCTAATTACGATATCTGGGTCGTCGCGAGCGACGGCTTTGCGCATCAATGAAGGGTCGAACCCGTGGAGGACGTCTTGAAGCAGCCAGTTGAGCTCCCTGCAGAGGAGAGTGGAGTCCGGGCCGTTGTCGGAGTCCTCGAAGGAGGACCCGACAGAGGCGGCGAGAGATTTGGCCCAAGAGTGCCATTCTATGAGGTCCGAGACGGTGGCCGTGTACTTGGGTGACCTTAGAAACAGTGGCGGCAGCGGCGAAGGCGGAGAAGAAGCCAGTAGCGTCGGCGGCGGGGCAGACAGAGAAGAGTGAAAGCGACGATGGCGAATTTGAGTGATGTTGCGAGCATGAGCGAGAGGAGGAGGAGGGAGTTGGAAGAAGAAGAAGGTAGAGAAATTGGAGGCGATGCATGGCCATGCGCGGATGAAGCTCGGCCGCAGTGTACAAGGCTTCATTTTGCTTCGGGCGAGGTCGGACAAGTCGTGCGCGAGTACGATGACGATCTTATAAGGAAGACGGGCCAGGGCCCAATCATGTTTTTTTCACCGACCCGCCCAAATGATCGTCTCCGGGTCTCCAATTCCTGAATTTGCAATTCGCTCTTAGTATTGGTCAATTGTCATCATAAAATGCCATTTGCCGTTAGGTTAGCAATGCACGCTTCAAATGAATGTGCAAAAAAACATTCTCCATTCGGCTTGTATAGCTATAGCCGCATTAAAGAGCGTGTGTAGCATGCCTTTTTAAGGCGATCTTCGAGGTATTGTTGGGAGGGTGAAGTGTTTACTAAACCCTCTAAAGTAATTTGGTCATAAACCCTATTCTTTAGAATCATAGACATATATGGCTACATTTGGTAATCGGGATAAAATTTAATATAAAATAAGATTTACCTTATTTTATATTTGGTACCTATTCAAGATAGGATAATATTTGATATATAAGGAATATAGCTTGGATAAAATTCCATAATTAGAGAAATTCTCTAAATATGAATAAGATTTCTAACATTCATAATATAAAAGTTAATTTTCTTGAATAACAAGTTTCTTAAGTTAACAAAAATAAAATAATATTTGAATAAAATAATATTATAATTATAATATAAAAAATTAACAAAAAATAACAATAATTTCATATTTTATATTAATCCTATTTTTTATATATTAAATTTATTTCTATCTTATAGTATAAATTGAATTTGACAAATAAAAGACCTAAATTTTATCTAAGCATATCGGTCCGTAGAAAAGGAACCAAACAATCAATAGAATCATCGAGATAAGACAATTAAAAGAACCAATGAGGAAAGTAACTTCATCGGTCCACATTCACAAATCAATTTTAGACAACCTTAATTTCCAGTATCCGAGTAACGTCCGTAGAACGTAATTAGTGATATTAAGGTTTTAATATAAACGGCAACATTGCTCTTTACTCTATCATCATCACTTTCAAATTAAATGTGATCCAAATCATAACAAATACAATTGCTCAATCCCTATTAAGAAAGGGATTTATCAAGTTTCGATGTCATCGCAATTGATCATCGGACGGGTTTTCATTATGGAAAAAAATTATTGTTCTTAGAGGGAGAGTCTCGTGAAGTTTGGCTTCCTTTACTCAGTTCATGTTGCATCGAATTTGTCCCTTGACAAGAAAGTGAATATGGACTTTGGATTCGTTCTAAGAATAACATTAAATTGCTTCGTCTAAAGTCTCGTGTGGTCCTCAGCATTCTTGAGACATAATTTAAGAAGAGATTAGAGTCGAGTAAAAGACTCGTAAAGATATCGTAAGAGGAATGGGTATGTGCATATTAAAATAAAAAATGCATAGATAGAGATGCGCTTCTTTTAAACGCCAAGGAATGGAGAAAGAGAATTCTTGAAAAGGAGCATATTTTAAACACATAAAAACCGGAGAAAATATGGAACACGAAAAAGAGCAAAGACAAATTCTCCAAAAGCCTTATCTATCAGAACGAATTTTGACAGGCAGAGAAGAAGCCACATGCGAAATTGAGACGTATTTATATCCCCACCTTGAAAATGATATGAAAAATTTCAAGCCTCTTTCGTCATCGCCACTGCCATATATTTTCCTCCGCGCTCCCTCAGCCACAGAGGACTCCCTCTCCCTCTGCCTCAGTCTCATCCTCTTCCTAACCGAAACATCGCTCCTCAGATGATTTCTCGGACACCCATTGCCATTTCTTGATTCCTCGCAGAATCGGGCTTCAGGTAAATTATCTACTCCCGGTGTCTGACTAATTCGCTCGCTTGCCCTGTACGTGGAACTGAATTTCCTTCTTGATTATTTTGTCGAGAGCTCGGAATTTGATACCCTTTGGAGTAAATCGCCCTTTCGCCATGTGGGTTATGATAAACCTTAGGAGAGGGAAGAGGGTTGTGGATTTGAGGATTTGTTAGTTCGTTTCTTTTCGGTCGGTTGGAGGTGTGTTTGGCTCTTCTTGCGTGAGAATTACTGATGGTGTTGATTCTAGTGGGAGGTATGCAAGGAGGAACGATGGTTTCTCTGGCTTCTGCAGCTTCCGTCGTGAGTGCGGGGACTAGTGCCAACCGGGGTTCCTCTGAAGTGCCTTATTCGCTGGTTGGCAAGATTGCCTTCCCGAGAGGCAAGCACTGGAGTAGCGTCAAAAGATGGCATTGTAAATATTCGGTCACGACGACCGATTTCATCGCCGAGCATACCAATGCCGTCTCCCTTGATTCTAACAATGGTTATGGAGGGGATAAAGACGATGACAACGAGATTTTACTGAAGCCCGCGCCAAGGCCTGTTGTGAAACCATCCAATGCTAAGACCAATTCAGTGGGGCTAGAACCTTCAAGACCTAGCAGAGATTCCTCTGTTGAGACGCTAGATGGTTTAGAAAATAAGAATAATGTTCTTGAGTCCCTTGATGAGGTATTGGAGAAGGCGGAAAAGCTCGAAAAGTCTAATCTGGGTCGACAAGCAAGCAAAAAGGAGGGTGGAAATGTAAATAAATCAACACCATCCAGTACAAGTGCTAATCCTAGAAACGGTAAACCTGTGAATTCTGCTGGAATTAAAAAGGCTAAGACTTTGAAGAGCGTGTGGCGGAAAGGGGACAACGTTGCCGCAGTGCAAAAGGTAAAGTTTCCAAAGGATTCTCCCGATAGCAACAAAGTAATTGATGATCCAGAATCTCAAAAGGTTGAAGAGCATGCTGAGCCTCGAGCTTCTCTAAGACCTGCTCAGCCACCTTTAAGACCGCAACCTAAGTTACAGGCCAAGCCTTCTGTGGCTCCACCACCTGCTTTAAAGAAACCTGTAATCTTGAAGGATGTTGGGGCAGCTCCAAAATCGTCGACTGTGGATGATGTTGATGCTTCAGGAAAAACTAAAGAAAGGAAGCCAATCTTGATAGATAAGTTTGCTACCAAAAAACCAGTTGTTGATCCTCTCATAGCTCAAGCAGTTTTAGCCCCAACAAAACCTTCAAAGGGACCTGCCTCTGGCAAATTCAAAGATGACTATCGGAAGAAGAATGCTTCGGCTGGTGGACTGCGGAGGAGAAAGGTCAATGATGATATTGATGAGGAGGCCTCAGAACTAAACGTCTCCATTCCAGGTGCAGCTAGTGCGAGGAAGGGTAGGAAGTGGAGTAAAGCAAGTAGGAAGGCAGCTAGACTCCAGGCAGCCAAAGAAGCTGCTCCAGTGAAAGTTGAAATTCTTGAGGTTGGGGAACAGGGTATGTTGATAGAGGACTTGGCATACAACTTGGCCACAAGTGAAGGTGAAATCCTTGGACTTTTGTATTCAAAAGGAATTAAGCCAGATGGGGTGCAAACTTTGGACAAGGAAATGGTGAAGATGGTCTGTCAAGAATATGAGGTGGAGGTCATAGAGGCTGATCCTATCAAAGTTGAAGAAATGGCAAGGAAGAAGGAAATATTTGATGAAGATGACTTGGACAAACTTGAAGATAGGCCACCTGTGCTGACTATCATGGGTCATGTGGATCATGGCAAGGTAATATAAGTGAGACCCTTGTTTTCTCAGATGTGTGAAAAATGGCATTGCTTCTCCATTGTTAATAACTTACGCTGATGTGTGTTGTGCATAATGTTTTGCAGACAACCCTGTTGGATTATATTCGTAAAAGCAAGGTATGAATGGAAGCTTCTATTATGATCACTTTTTAACTATTCTTGCACCGGATCTGCATTTAAGGTTTTCTAGATGGCTTCATTATACACCTTTATAAATGTGTTTCCTGAATGTACTTTTTGTTTAGTTTCACTTGTTACCAGTTGAGGAATGACATTAATGAATACCAATTTTAAAATGTAAATCATAGATCGCTGTGAAATGTCAGGTCTAGTTGCTCGTGTGCATTATGGATTGGGTGACTGGACTTGACTGATAGACTTTTGCAGGTGGCTGCATCAGAAGCGGGTGGGATTACGCAAGGAATTGGGGCATATCAGGTGCTAGTACCTGTGGATGGCAAATTGCAATCCTGTGTTTTCCTGGATACTCCTGGGCATGAGGTAATTTTGCTACACATATTAACCAGTTTATGATGTTCTGAACTTTAGGCTTATTATTGTAGTGAGGGTATAGTTTGTGGGATCAATCTCTATTATGTTAATTTCCTGATCTAACTTCAATTACATTCTGTCTTACAGGCATTTGGAGCAATGAGGGCTCGTGGAGCGAGAGTGACAGATATTGCTATCATTGTAGTGGCTGCTGATGATGGGATCCGGCCTCAAACCAATGAGGCTATTGCTCATGCCAAAGCAGCTGGGGTACCGATAGTGATTGCAATAAATAAGGTTTGCCGACTGAAGCAAAACTTACCTGAAGTGTTATAAGAAATAAATGCTTGAAGTAAATGTATTTAGGATAGTGATATTTGCTCATCCTGGTGTCTAATCAAGCTGCTCCATTTTTTCTCGATCAGATTGATAAAGATGGAGCCAGTCCAGAACGGGTAATGCAAGAACTTTCTTCAATTGGCTTGATGCCTGAAGATTGGGGTGGCGACATCCCTATGGTTCAGGTCCACCTTTTTCTCTGGATGGGATCTGTCTTTTCATCTTGTTGTGCTAGTTCATGGTGTCTCACAGTATTATGTGCCATTTTACAGATTAGCGCTCTCAAAGGGGAGAACGTAGATGATTTACTGGAGACTGTCATGCTTGTTGCAGAGGTACATCTACATGGATGCATTGTAAGTTATTTGTAATGGAAGCAAATTTTCCTTATGGTATCTTTCCTGGGGGTGGGTTAGCAAACGTTTTTACCCCAATTTATTCTCTTATTTAATGATTGTAATGTTAAAAGTAGATCCATCTTTTACTTCTTGGGGTTGACTTTCTGATGGCTTTCCTGTTTCTACTTTGACTCATGTTTTTTTCCTTTTGTTGGGCAAGATACTTTAACTCATGTTTAAGTGAGCTTTTGGACATTATTTAGCCCCCTTACAACTACAGAGTAATTCCTTTGATATTTTATGACATTTAGACTTCTCTTAAAACTCTGGCCATGTTTTTTGTGAAACATTTTCTCCTGTGACCTACAGAGTTATTATATGTGTTGCTGTGATTTTATGCTAACCCCAAACACATTTTTCATGAAGTTGCAAGAGCTGAAGGCCAATCCTAATAGAAATGCAAAGGGCACTGTAATTGAAGCTGGTCTTCATAAATCTAAAGGACCAACAGCTACATTTATTGTGCAAAATGGAACCCTTAGAAGAGGGGATGTTGTGGTCTGCGGAGGAGCTTTTGGAAAGGTTAGTGTGTAAAATAAACTCTCAGCAGTTCTGTTAAACTTAATATATGCACAGTGCAACTTGAGAAAACAGTTTCTCAATATTTTATTTTTTAGATTGCTCTGTCATTTAGTAATGCTCGAAAGGTTGTTCTGTGGTCAGGTTCGGGCACTATTTGATGAGAATGGCAAGCAAGTCCAAGAAGCTGGACCATCCATCCCTGTACAGGTTGGTGCTTCTTTGACTATGTCATTATTCCCTTAGGCATAATGATACTTGGGATATGATTTTACAACAACTCCTAGTGACATCAGTTGATGGGGTTTCTACCTAATTAGCCTTAATTTTGATTTATCATCCATTGATAAGTCATTGATATGGTCTTGCTGTGCTTGATGAACATCTCTAAATTTTCCTTAGGCCAAATACAGTAGCAGATGTTTCCTTGGCAATGCTATATGCAGATATACTTTCTCATTCATGAGTTTGGAAGTTGTGCGATGGCATACTCAATACCTGGGCAATGTGCAATTTCTTTTTAACCTGAATAAGGTCTTAATCCAAATATTCCTGCATTGAGAGTTTCTCCTATGGCTGCATATCTGTAACACATGAAAAGCCCTTAAGTCTTGGATATGCAAACAAGTTATGCAGTGCGAAGAATATTTACCTTCCCTACATGCAGTTGGAGTTAAAATTGGCTAAAGGCATGTTTATGTTATGATCTGTCACACATGATGCTACTATGATGTACCGGGAATCATCCCGACATCTTTCTCATATATTATCTATGTTTTGAGAAGTCACTATCATTTAGAAAGAAAAAGCAGATTAGAAATGTTATGAAAGCAGTCACATGCTCTGACTACTAGCATGCGTTTGTTGCATGACGAGTGAGAAGCAGAGACGTTCTTATTCCCGTAGATAACCTAGACTGAAATTGTGGCCATGTGGGATATAATGATTTTGTTCATTTTCCATGTCTTGTATTCCTTAAATTCTACACTGCACCACATATAATTTGCTGGTTGTGATATAATCATGGCAGGTAATTGGACTGAATAACGTTCCAATTGCTGGTGATGAGTTTGAGGTTGTTGGGTCCCTTGATACGGCACGGGAAAAGGCAGAAGCGCGTGTAGAGTCTTTGCGAAATGAACATATTTCAGCCAAGGCTGGTGATGGGAAGGTCACACTTTCTTCTTTAGCTTCTGCAGTTTCATCAGGAAAGCTTTCTGGTCTGGACTTGCACCAGCTGAATATTATCATGAAGGTTGATGTTCAGGTATGCACATAACGTGCTTCAAATTCATGCGTTGGAGGGTAGTTGGTTATTTTGTTTTTTGTGTTATATTTTATTGCATTGAATTCTTCTTCCTAGTTTCTGTGGAACTGAAGGATCTTTTTCATGCCCAGGGATCCATCGAGGCCATAAGACAAGCCTTGCAAGTGCTTCCACAAGTTAATGTCACTTTAAAATTTCTGTTGCAAGCGCCCGGGGATATTAGTGCTAGTGATGTTGATCTTGCAGTTGCTAGTAAAGCCATAATTGTTGGATTCAATGTTAAAGCACCAGGTTCGGTAAAGAGCTACGCAGACAATAAAGGTGTTGAGATTCGTCTGTATAGAGTGATCTATGAACTCATTGATGACATACGTAATGCAATGGAAGGACTTCTTGAGTCGGTGGAGGTTAGTTTCTAGAACAGACTTTTGAAAATTCCTCTATGTGAGGCTGCGGCATAATCTTGTATCACTTGATTTTGACTTGATTGACTCTGCATATCTGCTCCTACCCGAGAGACCACTTATCAGTGCTTTCAGAGCGATACGGTGTTTGAGATGCTTCTTAGAATAGAGTCTCTGTCTTAATTAGAGCTCAAGTCCAGCTAACCCTGCCAAAGCTACATGATTTTCTTCTTCTCTGAAAATCCTTGTGGGGATACCTAATAATGACTTCTATCATGTGCACACCTGTACAATGCTAGTTGATAGGTGCTGATGCTGAGTCCAATCGGGCTCAGTCGGAAAATATCGCTTTTACGCTTAATATTGCTGGAATATCTGTTTCGGATTATTCATTCTATGTTCTTTTATTAATATGCGTAGGAACAAGAAATGATTGGTTCTGCTGAAGTGCGAGCAATATTTAGCAGTGGCAGTGGTCGGGTTGCTGGATGCATGGTTACAGAGGGGAAGGTGGTGAAGGGCTGTGGTATACGAGTTGTTCGAAAAGGGAAAACTGCATATGTTGGTATTCTGGATTCTTTGAGACGGGTCAAGGAAATTGTGAAAGAGGTATGGCTAAAAGATGTTATTTATTGGACCTTTTTGCTAAGTCATATTTTGCTTTGTGTCGTAATAATCCGACTCTAGGCACATTTTTTTGCATGACTTTCTATATGGTCTACGTGCTCTTTCATGAGCTCTGCTGGAATTAGACTTACCTTTTAGTGGAAACAAGCTTTGTGTACAGAATGCTTATCATTTCCTTGATGGAAGGCATGTGTTATTGCTTTAATGTGAGGAATAGGGGTAAGATACAATTTGAAGAATTATATTTAGTAGCGTGATGAAAAACGGTAGTGACACTAGTAGAGCTCATCAAGTATGAATTCAAGTATATTTCAATTATTCTGATATTTTAAGGTATAAGTTGTGATGTACTGGAAAAAGAATCTTGTTTATAAGGATTTATATTTAGACACTTGTACGCATCCTGCAGTATGAGGGGGGAGGAAAACTGAGCAAAGTGATGATAGCTTATTGTCTGAGCATGACAATTGTTTGGTTCTTGTTGTGTAGCCTTATCCGTCCATGGATTAGTTATCTTTTAGTTTTCACTCATGGCATCCTTTTGCTTTTAATATATTTCTTGACCACCGTTGGATCATCTTCTTGCCCTTGATTTAACTGGTTCCTTTGAGAGTTAAAGTGTCCAACCCTTAATCCCCAGAAGAGTTGCTACTCTCTCAATAGCAATTCATTCACAGAAGTTAGAACTCTTTGTTTAGGGACCATCTGGTTTTGTCTCGTCTCTTAATTGTGATGCACAGAACTGAACGTTGCGTAATTTGATCACTTTCTCGTATAGGTTGGTGTGGGACTAGAATGTGGTCTCGGGATGGAAGACTATGATGATTGGGAGGAGGGAGATATTGTGGAGGCCTTTAACACAGTTGAGAAGAGACGGACCCTTGAAGAAGCATCTGCTTCAATGACAGCTGCTTTGGAAGACGTTGGAATCAGATTATAGGAACACACATGCACACTGTTGTACAAGTTGCTGTTAGGCATCATGTTACAGAATATCACCAATTGCCCTTGCCATTATGTAGAGTCAAGGCTTTGGCACAAGTTCCACCTGTGGAGAACAAACATTTGGTCGACTGTATTTACGTGATTCAAGGTGGAAGCATGGAAGGTCTTGGGCAGACCTAGCTTATCAGATACGATTTACAGCATTTGGCAATCCAGAGGAGGAGGTTTCAGCGGTAGGGTCCAGCCAATTGGAATGGGTTTTGTTCCCTTTAACTTTACAAATCAACATTTTTGTCAGGCCGTTAGCCTGGTTTAACTTGTAAAAATGTTACCTTATCATGAGAACTGTGTCATTGTTTCTGTGTCAGCAAGCACTGTCCAAATGATGCGATGTAAAATCTCTTCTGATAGATTAAATTTGAAGGAAGGTCATTTATTTAGTCGTTTTCCCAAAACCAAATGTTCCTTCTTGTTCTTCGAGTGATCCGTTATGATTATTTCTGAAAATGCAGTCCATTCTAAATTTTTGCTTTTCCTCTGCACTGTAATTGCTCTCTCGGAAAGTTGGCACAATGTTACGGAGTAACCTTCTGCGCTGGATTTATCAGCTGACTGTTATTTGATCAGCTGCCTTTATACTCTTTGTATGTGATATATAAAAGGTTCTCTACGAGCCACGGACGCGAACCTGATCTTTGTAGTTTCAACTGCATTTCGGGAGTACATCATCTTCATCAAGAATTGAGCATCCGGCTAGTCACTCCACTTATTCATGATTGCGATGGCGGTTCAGTAGTCACTTTAGGCTTCCATAATATTGCCAGTCACCGTAATGGAAAAAGGGTATACAACGTCAATCCCAGGGACATTGTTTAAGTGAGGACAGGGAGCTTGAAATCGGTCTACTAGAAGTAATTTATGTTGTCCTTATCCCCTAGTTTAATGAGTTGTTGCTAGCAGTATTGTCGAACTCTAGTTAATTTTTGGTTCTTGTCACCATAGTCTCTTTGAATCAACAAAATATCCCACTGGGTGTGCCAAAGGGATATATCACTGAAAAGTATTGATGAAATATCCTTTTGAGGGTAGAGCGTGAAACCCTGCAAGGTTGATTCTAAGGTGGAAGTTGGAATCTGAAATCGAATCCATTTTGGGATTGGTTTACCCATAAACTTTGACTTTGTTTTTTAAAAACAAAATGTATTTATTGAAATTAAATATGTTTGATATATTATTTTCAACCAAAAAGAATTGTATTTTTATGGGAATAATTACCAAAACAGTGTTAAATCTATTGTAATTTTTAATTTAGTTCTAAACATTTTGTAATTATATCAATTTAGTCCATCATTGACGTGGACGTTGGCCAACAAAAAATGTAGATATTGAGTAACGGAAATATGCTGAGAAACTTTGTATATGCCATCGCGCCCCCAAAAACAAAGGAGTACGCCGATGCTACGGAGTTTTGACGTAACGTTCTTATTTAATTTACAATACTCCTCGATTCTCTAGGGTCGAGTGCTGGCTTAACAGTTGCTATTATTCACCCCCTTTTTAACACTTCGAAATTGCTCTGCTTCGATTCTCAAGGGTCACAAACACACAGAGAGACTTCGAAGGCAATGGCCGATGAAGTGACCCTCCTCGACTTCTGGCCCAGCATGTTCGGGATAAGGTGCCGCGTAGCGCTGGCCGAGAAAGGGGTCGTGTACGAGTACAAGGAAGAGGACCTGTGGAACAAGGGGGAGCTTCTCCTTCAGATGAACCCGGTCCACAAGAAAATCCCTGTCCTCATCCACAACGGCAAGCCTGTGTGCGAGTCTCTCGTCATTGTGGAGTATGTCGACCAGACCTGGAGCCACAAGGCCCCCCTCTTGCCATCCGATCCTTACGAACGAGCCCGAGCCAGATTCTGGGCTGATTTCATCGACAAGAAGGTATTAGTCCCCGTGGTTTTATCGTCGTGTACGTTTGTTAATGAGGGAAGTTGACTGATGTTGCCCATATAATACTGAAGCACGAAGTGCTTTTACTAGGAGAAAGGTTGTGATGATTCTGATGACTTTCTGATCTGGGACCGATCTACGATTTTGCAGTTCTATGGTCTAGGGTGGAAGGTGCTGACGACGAAAGGGGAAGAACAGGAGGCGGCGAAGAAGGAATTCATCCACAGCCTAAAACTACTGGAAAGTGAGCTAGGAAATGAGCCTTTCTTTGGGGGCAAGAAGTTCGGGTTCTTGGACATATCATTCATCGGCGTCTACTGCCGGTTCTACTCCTACGAGATGTGCGGAAACTTCAGCATCGAAGCGGAGTGTCCCAAGCTCATTGCGTGGGGCAAAAGGTGCATGGAGAAGGAGAGCGTGTCCAAATCTCTCCCCGACCCTCAAAAGGTGCATGGCTTCGTCTTGGAGCTCAAGAAAGCAAAGGGCATAGAGTAGGGGACGCTGCTTCTGCTTTTGCTAGACCCTGTTTTTCTCCCTGGTGTGGCTGTCGGCATTTGCTATCCTTGTTAGTAATCCTCTTGTACTCGCAACGGGCTTCTTTGTTTTCTTAAGACTTCTGTAATCTGAGAGGACACTTCGTTGTGTCTTCTCTTCATCTCGTACTACTAGGCGATCATATGGCACAGTAAGGCATTCTACCTCATGTCATGTTCAGGTAGCAATTCTGATCAGGTCATGAGTACATTCTGGTTTTCGAATGTTCTTCGAGATCCTTCCTGTGTTCTTATTTTCTTTCGTTTTTTGAGAATTATGGACTGCGATTTGAATGCTCATCGGAGCTGAAAGAGCTGGGGAAGGACGAAGACTACTCTTTGTAACTGTCCTTAGTCCTGAAGTACTTTAGGTTCTCCACCTTGGGGAGTGACTTTTCCGGATACTCTTAGACCACTTATAACCATCATCCCTTAATCAGCCCTAACACTTGGTTGTTAGGCAATTAATGATTGTAGTTGCCATTGAGGTGCCTAAATATTTCAGCAGTCAGGACACATTACTCACTGCTCCCTGTCACTAGCTGCATTTGAGAGGCAATGCGACATATACTACTCTCAATAAGAAAAGAAAGGTGGACCTGAGGTCCGCATGACACGACATGATTTGGTAAAGATTCCTGCACAGATGCTTTATGGAATACATCCTAACTGCTTGAGCCCACCCGTGGTGAGAAAGACCTTGTTATTAACATCAAAATCAGAGAGAAACAAAATTGGACTGCTAAAATGTGTTCGTGGTTGTTGACATTGACGAAGTATCGTATGAGCCAACAGGCCTTGTTATTAACATCAAAAACAGAGAGAAACAAAATTGGACTACTAAAATGTGTTCGTGGTTGTTGACATTGACGAAGTATCGTATGAGCCGACACGGCTCCACTGATGCGCAGATGACCAATAACATGGCCTGCATGACCTCCTTGCTTCCTCTTCAACAACAGTTTCTCAGTCCGTATTAATGGCATTATGAGGAGGAAGATACATCGGAAGCAGAAGAGTAGGAGTAGTTTCCAGATCATCAGTCTCTTCCTCTGCGATCGTCTCAAGCAATTGAATCAGCGGCGGACACCTTCTGGCCGAGACAAGTTTGCTCGGCGCAAATTCGACTGTAAATCTCATGGCTTGCGCCTTCTCCATGTTCTTTGAAAGGTGGAATATGAACTAATGTCCCAAAAAATGATTCGACCCGCGAACCAAATATAGAGGAAAGGGTGTGGCGATCGCCATCAAGAGCGTTAAAAAGTTCGAGCAGCCGTATACGCCGCCCTTACTTTTTGCAATTAATTCGCATTGAATTGATAGACCTTGTCTTGCATTTGGTACTGGGTCTACTGAGGATGCACGACTATATGGTCGTTTTTCCGCTCCACCGACGCTATCATTGTCTGCCGACCAAAACAAGTGAAGGCTGAGCAGTGTGGGGCAAGCGAGCTGGGACCCCTTTTTGTGTGATATCACGTGCTCTTTCCTCTGCTCTCGAGAGTTGCATCTTCCTGCAAAAAGGTATGCTGTCCCATCGCAATGCATTGCCGACGCGTAAAGTGCGAAGGCTGATCATGAGCTGTGTGGATAATGCGGTCGCACTCTAATGAGTAATGACACGCCGGAGGGCGTGGCTTTCATGGAAGTGAAAGTTGTCGTCCGTCCAAATGATAAAAAATCGTCAAATAAGTCGAGTGCACTCGGTATGAATCTATTGAATTTTGAAGGTCTCTCGTGTATAAAGTAGATGAATATGAATCTCATTAAGTTTTGTTGGAAATATATCTTGAAGATTCCGTTGATTACAATTTAGTCAATAGTGGATTAGTTTTGGTAAATAGGAAAATAGAGATTCATTTATTATTTTTTCCTGTTTCATTCCTTTGTCTCTTACACTATAAGTTTTCCAATGTATTGTAAATGTAATACAATGAATATACACATAGAGAAAGCTTATTCTCAAGCCTACGTTACATTTTCTGTCATGGTATCAGAGTCGACATTCCTGGCCTAGCTTCCGCACATTCTTGAATTGCCACCGTTCCTTTTCTGTCCTGCTGTTGCGTGATCTTTACCTGCAAAACAGACCAGCAAAACGGTCAGGAATTCATATTTTTATGCCATGACGAATAATGTTGAGAACTCCTCAACAGAGGAGACACCTACCTCAGATCCGGCTATTTCCCTTGGCGAAGACCGAACTTCTGTTCGACCATCAGAGGAAACTCTTATTGCAAGGTTGAATCCAACCTTTCCTCCGGCGTATGGACAAGTGTGGACCCAGTATCCTCTTGGCTCATCGCCACAGGTATGGACTCAGTACCCCTTCGGACCGTCGCCATCTGTAATGGGACCAACAGAAGCATCGGGTCAGACAATCCATGCACAGGGATCCGGATCTGTTCCGGGTCAAGGAATCGGATATGTTCCGATTCAAGGAATCGGATCTATCCGGGTCAAGGGACGAATCCCTACCCGGGATTTCAACCCGATACGCGCCGCCGGTCACGAATCCGGATCCAATCCGGGTCAAGGGACGAATCCCTACCCGGGATTCCAACTCGGATATGCGCCGCTACTTTTTCCGATTGGCAGCGGCGGCCGGCTTGAACCCGGTGACCCTCTTTACACATCGCCGGCTGACGGACCCGAATTGAAGCTCATCGGGATGCAACTTACCGGAGCGGAGAACTACACGGCTTGGGCTAGGGATCTCCGGCGCGCCCTTGTCACCAAAGACAAGGACGGCTTCCTCGATGGAGCCGTTCCTTTTCCGACCGACGAGCGACTTCAACGGCAGTGGCGCAAGTGCAACCAACTGGTTCGCACATGGCTCGGCAACTGTCTTACACCGGAAATCGCCGCTGGACTCCCACCCACCAAAGATTCCAGAACCCTCTGGGACAGCATCTGCGAGATGTATGGATGCCTCGATCGAGCGAAGCTGTTCACCGTCACTCAAGCCCTGTCGGAGTTGAAGCAGGGGAACCTCTCGGTTACCTCCTGCTTCAACCGCCTCTCCGCTCTATGGAATGAGCTTGAAGCCGCCGAAGAACGCCTCGAGGGGCCTGAAGAAACTCTACAATAGTACCGCAAAATCAAAGATAGAGAAAAAATGACGAGATTCTTACTGATTCTCAACGAATCCTTCTCGGCCTTCCGGTCACAGATCCTCGCGATGGACCCTCCACCACCGCTCGGCCGCATTTACCGGTTGGCCGTCCAGAGGAGCATCACCGGATGGCCGCCGCCGATCATGCTCGGGTAGGCGAAGGCATGAGCCTCGCCGTCCTTCCCTCCGGCAAGGGAACCTCCAAAGTGGAACCCTCACGGATCTGGAGAGAAAGGTCGTCGCTGCAGCTGCGACGAGGAGAACTGGAGCTGGAGGGAACCCTAAACCCGTGCGATCCGACGGCTCGGATCTAAGATCAGGAATGGATGGCTGGGATCGCCAGTCCAGAATGGACGGCTTGGATAGACACGCTGGATCCGACGGCTGGGATCTCGGCCATTGGAACTGAACGGATGGACGAGATCGACGCTTGCCGGATCGGATGGCCATCACTTATCCGCGGCTTCAACGAATCGGACGGCTGGGATCGTGCCACGTCGGCAAGAACGGTCGGTGGGCAAAATTCTCAAAATTCCAGATTTAAAAATAAATATTGCAGCTACCGTAAACGACCGCATCATACTTTTGTTGAAACGTGTTGGAAGCTGCATGGAAAACCTAATGACAAGGACAAAAAGAGAGAATCCATAGTTTCTCAAGTTTTTACACAAAAGCCATATGGATCACCTCACCAGATGATCACCCAAGAACAATATTAGAATATTGTAGAAATGCTGGATCAACTCAAGACTAGCGATAAAGGTGCGGGATTCTCGGTACTTTCCTATACAACAAGAATTCTTTTTCGGTTGATGTATGGATTATCGATTCAGTGCTAGTGACCACATAGTATGCAACAAAAATCTATTTTCTCACACATATAAAATGCCAGAATCCCCTATCACGGTGCGTCTTCCAAATGGGAACATTACAAATGTTACCAAAACCGGCACCGTACATCTTGGTCAAAATTTAATCCTGAAAAATGTCCTATATATTCCAGAATTTGAATTCAATCTTTTGTCTGTCTCAAGAGTATGTGAGGATAACTCTTGTCATGCCACATTCAATTCAGACAATTGTCTTTTTCAGGACCATTCGACTGGCAGAGTGATGGCCTTGGGTAGTATGGTAGAGGGACTCTATTTCTGGAACAATTCCCCAGGAGATTTAGAATTATTGAATAAGCATGCTTCTTGTAATGCCATCAGTTCAAATAAAATTCTCCTTTCTCATCAACGATTGGGTCACAATGCTTCTTTCCCTCATCCAAAATGTCCAATATGTCCTTTAGCTAAACAATCTCGAGCATCTTTTCCGAAAAGTACATCTCGTGCACCAAATTCTTTTTCTTTACTTCATATGGACATTTGGGGACCTTATCATACTCCTCACCATGACGGATCTCGATTCTTCCTGACAATTGTTGATGACTACACTCGAGCCACATGGGTTTATCTTATGCAATCAAAAAGCCAAACTTTTGGCCATTTATCAAGTTTTCTTTCCATAATTAAAAATCAGTTTGATAAATCTGTACAAAAAATCCGTACAAATAATGGGCGTGAATTTTTCACTTCTGATTGCAACACATTATTATCTTCCCATGGTATTCTTCATGAAAGTTCCTGCACTTACACTCCACAACAAAATGGAGTCGTTGAGCGCAAACATAGGCATCTCGTTAGAGGTTGCCCGTGCTCTAAAATACCAAGCTTCCATTCCGAGAAGATTTTTGGGGCGATTGTGTGGTCACAAAGAGCCTACTTGATCAATCGCATGCCAACTCGAATTCTTAATGGTAGGACCCCTTTTGAGATGCTTTACAATAAACAGCTTGATAATAATCATCTTAAAGTATTTGGTTGTTTATGTTATACAACAAATGTGGGTCCTCGAGATAAAATGGGTCCTCGAGCTACTCGATGTGTTTTCATGGGATATTCCTCTCTTCAGAAAGGATATCGAGTTATGGAGATCTCTACAGGGACTTTCTTCATTAGCAGGGATGTTATATTCCATGAGGATGTATTTCCATTTGAGGAAATGGTTTCTTCATCACCGTCCTTCTCAGGGCACGACAGACAATTTTTGTCCGATGAATCTTTATCCTCAGCATCAGGATGTCTTATCGCACTAGGACCACCCATATCATCAGGACCCTCTCCGTCTGTATCAATGGAATCTACACCTTCAGAAGCGACATCGCCAAGTTTATCTGAGGACATTCTCCAATCCCCTTTAACAACAACTGCCTCACCAGTTATTCCTGAATCATCGGATCCTACAGCACATATCATCGAACAGCCTCGACGATCCGGACGACACACTCGTCCACCTACATGGACCAAGGATTATATATGTTCTGCCAAGAGTTCTTCAGGTACACAATACCCTATTGCCTCATATGTGTCATTTAATCAGTTATCATCAGGACATATGTGTTGTATCGGTCGTATATCTGAAGAACGAGAACCATCCTCATTCGCCGAGGCAAAGACGAGATCCTAGATGGCGACACGCGATGGAATCCGAACTTACTTGCTCTAATGGAGAATCACACTGGACATTGTCCCTTTGCCGCCAAGAAGGAAACCGATTGGCTGCAAGTGGGTTTATAAGATCAAATTCAAGGCAGATGGTTCTATTGAGCGCTATAAAGCTCGATTGGTTGCCAAGGGATTCACTCAAAAGAAGGTTTTGATTACCATGAGACTTTTTCTCCAAGCTAAAGAAGTCACCGTACGTTCCTTCTTGTCCGTTGCAGCCATACGGAATTGGTCTCTCCATCGATGGATGTGCATAATGCTTTTCTCCATGGTGATCTAGATGAAGAAATTTACATGGATGTTCCTCCAGGATTACGCAGACAGGGGGAGTCTCGGGTATGTCGTCTTCGCAAATCCTTATATGGATTAAAACATGCATCTAGACAATGGTATGCTAAATTCACTGCTGCACTAACCAATACAGGTTTTAAGCATTCTAAGTATGATTATGCCTTGTTTACACGTACTACAAAAGACTCATCGATTTATTTGTTGATATATGTTGATGACATACTTGTCATGGGTAATAATGAGTCTGATGTTGCCAAGTTCAAAAGGTATTTGCACTCCACTTTTCACATCAAAGATTTGGGACCACCAAAATACTTTCTCGGCATTGAGATTGCTCGATCCAATGAAGGAATTTGCCTCAGTCAAAGGAAATTCATCTTGGAGATCGTTTCTGAAGTAGGTTTATCGGGATGTAAACCAGCAGTCATCCCAGTTGAGCAGAATGTCAAGTTGACGACACATGAATATGACATTAGTTCCCCTTCAACCATTAAGGACTCAGTGCTCAGAGATCCTTCTGAATATCAGCGACTTGTCGGAAAGTTGATATATCTTACAATGACAAGACCTCGACATATCGTATGTCGTAAAATACTCGCCGGTTCATGCATATGCCAAAGCAATCACATATGGATGCAGCGTTGAAGGTTGTGAAGTATCTAAAGGGATGTCCAGGTCTTGGTATACTTCTATCTCGTGACTGCAATATGAAGATGATAGCCTTTTGTGACACAGATTATGCCACCTGTCCAATGACCAGAAGATCTATTACTGGTTTTTGCATAAAGTTGGGAAAGTCATTGATTTCTTGGAAGACAAAGAAGCAGTCAACTGTCTCACTATCATCTGCAGAGTCAGAGTATCGGGCTATGGCAAAGACTACCTGTGAAATAGTCTGGATACGAGGACTTCTCTTGGATCTTGGAATACAGGTCAGTGGACCAACTGAATTGTTCTGCGATAATGATGCTGCACTCAAATTATCAGCAAATCCAGTCTTTCATGAAAGAACAAAACACATAGAAGTGGATTGTCATTTCACTCGGGATAGAATCAAAGACGGAGTCCTCATGACAAGAGGAATTGGAACAACGGAGCAACCTGCGGACATCTTCACTAAAGCATTATGTCGAAAACAACATAGATACCTATTGAGCAAGCTAGGTATCCTTGACATCTACAGACCACCAGCTTGAGGGGGAGTGTTGGAAATATATCTTGAAGATTCCGTTGATTACAGTTTAGTCAATAGTGGATTAGTTTTGGTAAATAGGAAAATAGAGATTCATTTATTATTTTTTCCTGTTTCATTCCTTTGTCTCTTACACTATAAGTTTTCCAATGTATTGTAAATGTAATACAATGAATATACACATAGAGAAAGCTTATTCTCAAGCCTACGTTACATTTTCTGTCAAGTTTTGCGGTGTGGATGAATTTCATTGCAAGAGATGATATAAATGCAGCGATGTTGCTATGCCCTATTAAAGTGAATTTCACCAAATCTTGGCTACAACTGAAGCAAGAAAACCAAAAGCGTCGACTTAAAATATTAACTTGGAAGGCCAAGTCAAAATCATTATAAATTGCTTGATGCTTCTCACATGTAATTAAATCATTAACCATTTTTCCAGATTAATAATTAAATGAGTAACCTAGATAAGAAAATAATAATAAGGGTTAATATTACGAAAAATCCAAAATTGATATATTTATGACAAATTTATAATTTTTTGACAACAGAAAATCCTAAACTAACACACCTTGAATAAATTTACCATACGTTAGTTTTCATTAAATTTAACCTTTAAATTATTGAGTTAGATAACATATGACAGTTGATCGCTATATCAGTTTGAGGTTTTATTTTCCGTTTATCACAACTATACCAGTTTGTAATTTTTCGATTGCAAGGTAAACGGGATAAATTTCAAGTTTCAAAAATTAGGAATCGATTTTAACATGGTAAGTTTCAGGTTCTAGATTTGAAGTTGATTACTCCCATCGAACTTGCATGGATTCTTTTGGACGTTGTTCCATCTTATTTTCGAGTTTATTAATTTAGTTACCTTTTTATGGTTTTAAAGATGTTGACCTGGGTGACTTAAAATACATGGATCCTTGTTGAATTTAGATTGAAATTCACGATGATAAAAGTAGAAGTTTCAATGACATAGAAAACCATGTGTATTCGTGCGTAAGAAAGCATCTTACATAGCCGACGCATTCCGTGTCATAAAAAAGTGAGGAAATGTATTGAAATTTCAAGCACAGCTATCTATTTTAATGAGAAACAAGAATTTTATGATTGACTAATTAATATTCACGCAAAATGCGACTTGTGTTGTTTGTTTAGAAATATTACTCAGCTCTCTTGGGTCGACTGCTTGCTCAACAGTAACTAGTATTTTTTTTTTTTGTTAACTGAAGAATCGCCGGAGATCATCCTTTGGAAATTACACGATCTTCCAGTGTCCGGTAGCACCGTCGGGTCTCGCCGCAAACCATTATTTAGACGTAAACTTTGGGGGAGGCTAGTCTAGGACCCCAATACCAAGACCCCCACTTTAGACACTTTAGTAACAAGAGGGTTCGAACCTCAACCTCTGCGATGAGGGGCTGCGATGAGGGGGAGAACTCACACCAACTGTGCTGCGCGTGGTTGGGTAACAGTAACTAGTATTCACCCCTCAACACTTCGATAATCCTCACCTCCGATTCTCAGGGGCCAAACACACGACCTTGAAGGAAAAAGCCGATGAAGAAGTGACCCTCCTGGACGTCTGCGCGAGCATGTACGGGATGAGGTGCCGAGTAGCGCTGGCCGAGAAAGGGGTCGAGCACAAGTCCAAGGAGGAGCACTCGGTGAACAAGAGCGAGCTCCTCCTCCAGCCGAATCCGATTCACAAGAAAATCCCCGTCCTCATCCACAACGGCAAGCCCGTCTGCGAGTCCCTCGTCATTGTGGAGCGTACATCGGTGAGAGGTGGAGCCACAAGGCCCGTCTCTTGTCATCCGATCCATACGAACGAGCCCGAACCAGATTCTGGGCCGATTTGGTCGACAAGAAGGTATTATTAGTTCCTCTGTTTTTTATAGTCGTCTAATTCGTCAATGATTCTTCAGTCTGTTGACATTTACGCGCCTTCATAATGGAGCGATCGTTTTTAGCTATTTATATCTCATGCTGAATGCGAAGAAAGATCATCTGGCTTAAGTCGTCATCGTTGTCGTCATTCACTATCGTTGATTCTTTGTATGACTTTTCATTTTTTCTGAAAGTGTCATCAATTTATTATATTTATGTCAATTTAATCTTTAACTTTTAATTTATCTAATTTAATTCTAAACATTTTGATAATTTACCAATTGAGCACTTCTGGTTAATTTTAACCAGAAATCACTAAAATGGATATCAATCTTCCTATGTGACGTAATTAGTACCAGCGCAAACAATTTTTATAATTTTCATAAAAGATGTTTTTTTTTTTTTTTTTTTTTTTTTTTTTGTGGTCCCCAAAAACTTTTGCCGGCTACTAGGTTGCAAAGGCCCTGGGTGGGGGCCTTTATAGCCCAGTCGGCCATGGGCAAGATGGCCATAGTGAACAAGGGTGCAAAGGCCCTCATCAGACCTATGCGAGGGCCATGGCGGTCTCTCTTGTAGCTGGCGAGGATCATTAGTGATCCTCGCTCCCACAATGACAAAAAAAAAAAAAAAAAAAGCAAACAAGAAAGAAAATGATTTTTTTTTTTAAATTACAAAAATTGTTTACGTCAATGTCAATCGTGTCATATAGAACAATTGGTGTCCATGTCAGTAGTTACTGACCAAAATTGATAGGAGGAACTCAATTAGCAAATTGTCAAAAGATTTAGGATTACATTTATCAAATTAAAAGGTTTAAGATTGAATTAGCTCAAGTGGAATGAATTTATGCATTTTTTTGGTAATCTTGCCTAACAAATGGTTGGACAGCACTGGCAATAAATTCACAACATGTTGGAAATCGATGATGTTGCACAAGTAATATTGCAGCACGAATTGCTGATACTAATAATCAGCTTGTGATGATTCTAATGATTCTTTCTGATCCAGTACCATTATGAAGTAAATTATAAAAGTCAACAATTTTGCAGTTCTATGATCTCGGGAAGAAGTGTGGACGATGAAAGGGGAAGAGCAGGATGCGGCAAAGAAGAAATTCAAATGCCTGAAACTGGTAGAAAGTGAGATTGGGGACGGAGCTTTCTTCGGGGGCAAGAAGTTCAGGTTCTTGGACATAGCGATTATCGGCTTCTACTGCTGGTTCTACACCTACAAGACATTTGGGAACTTCAGCATCGAAGCCAAATGCCCCGAGCTCGCCGCGTGGGGCAAGAGATGCATGGAGAAGGAGAGCGTGTCCAAAGCTCTCACCGACCCACGAAAGTTGTGTGCCTTCATCTTGGAAAGCAAGAACGCGAGGAGCAAAGAGTAGGGGAATGTGCTTCTGCTCTTGCTAGACCCCCGTTTCCTTCCTGCTATGTGGCTGTTGGAATTTGCTATCTTGTTTGCGATCCTATGCACATAAGGGACTTCTGTGTTTTCTTATAGTTCTATGTTCTGAGAGGACACTTCGTGGAGTCTTCTCCTCATCTTGCACTGCTGGGCGATCATGTCGCATAAAAGAAAGGCATGCTGGCTGATGTTGTGCCGAGGTTCTGGTCAGGTCCATGAGTACATTTCAGGTTTTTGGATGTTCTTCGGAATCCTTCCCATGTTTCATTTTTTCCCTCGAGAATTATGGACTGCGATTTGCATATACCTATCGGAGCTAAAAAAGCAGTCGAAGGAAGAAGCCTCCCCTTTGTTACCGTCCCTGTTCCTGAGCTACTGTATGTTCTCCACCTTGTGAAGTGACTATTTCAGATACTCTTAGACCGGTTATAACTGTCAATCTCATTACTTAATCAGTCCTATGCCTTAATTGTTGTGCAATTGATGATCTAATTCGCATTGAAAGTGCCTAAAACTTTCATAGTTCTAAACATTTTAACAAATTGTCAATTTAGTTATTTCGACTAATTTTAGCCATACATTGTTGATGTAGCGGTCTAATCAATGCCAACCGTCTTATGTGGTAAGATTGACCCTCACACGGATAGTCTTTTAAATTTTTTAAAAAAAATTCTGAAAATTTTATTTTATTTTTTGTCCATCTTTTTTGCCCAAAAAAACTTAGGATAGGGGGCCACCACCACTAAGCAAGGGCCAATGACTCCTTTGCCCACTAGGCAAGGACTCATAAGCCCTTGCTATGGCTAGCGAGGGTTGCAACGCCCTTCCCCCGCCAAATCGGACAAGGGCATCACGGCCTTCGCCAAGCTCTTGCAAGCCACAATGAGCATATCACAGCCCTCACCTTGCCCTTACCATGGCCAACGAGGGGCGGGGCAAGGGCTCCATGACCTTCGCCCAGGGGTTCGCCCAGGGGCTAGCAAGGTTGCTGGTGGCCTCCCGGTTCTCTCTCTCTCATAAAAGATAAAATAAGAGAAAGAAAAGATGAAAAAAATAAAAAAAATAAATAAAAAATAAAAAAAAAGTATTTTCATGTCAGTCGTTATCTCAAATAAGGACCCGAAGTAGCTAATAAGTTAATCTTGTCACATGGAACCGGAATATGAGTAATTTTGTCCACAAAAAATATGATAGAAATTAACAAACCTTGAAAACAAAACCCCCCAACTCTTCACGTTCTTTTGACCTAAAAAAACTCTTCACGTTCTCTAATTTTTCTTCTTCTGCTCTTCATCTTCTGCTGAAATTTTCTATTAATAGAACACGAATGAAATACAACAAGAAACCCCTACCTTCATTTCTTCACATCTTCTTCTTTTGTTTTCTGTCTAAAATCTTGATTTATTTTCGATTAATTTGGTTTGCAAATTCTTTAAAATGTTTCCTTCGTTCATTCAAAGTGGTTGTAACTTGTCGAAACAACGTGTCGACAAGGTGCGGGCATGTGGTGGAATATCTCACAGATGGCAACGAGGATGGTGATGGTAGGAGGAATTCTTTTGTTTTATGGTGTTCTTTTTGCTTGTTTTGTCGGATTTCTACGTTACTATCTCTTTTGTCCGAAAAAATGCATATGAGTTGTGTCAAAATGAGAGGGGACAAAGAACGTAAAAGATGAAGAACAAAAAAAGAATAACATGAAGAGTTTGGGGGTTTTGTTTTTAGGGTTTGCTAATTTCTATCTATATTTTTTTTGGGACAAAATTGCTGATATTCCAGCCACTAGAAATGTCACATTTGCCGGCCAACGGGTTCAGTCCTTATTTGAGACTTGTTAGCCACTTCGAGTCCTTATTTGGAATAACGATTACTTGGTCCTTATTTGAGAAAGTAAAAATTTAAAATTTTCAAGATTAAATTGATTGTCATATAATAGGTTTTGTACTTTTTGGAAAAAAAAAATTCTAAGAAAGAGGAAACTAACATTATCCCCCAAAATTAAACAAATCTCTAATCGCTTATACTTATGCAAAAATAAATTAGATTAGCATCAAATTTATGAAGGTAAAAAGATCTAAGATGGATCGTACTTCATATCAAAAGAACTTAGAATGACAAGAAAAGGGAAAATTCATAAAATAGAGTTTCCTCTAACAAACCCAGATCAAACCCACTAGAGTGAGACGAGTGCCAACAAGTTGGAGCTTTAAAACCCTCCTTTAGAATAGAGAATAGATTTATCTACTCATCCACAGCCGCACGGCTTTGCGGAGAGCTGTGCTTTGGATAAACAATCGTCCGGACCCTGGTCACTATTGCCGATCTGGGTTCTCGTCTTTAGACTACCTACTGAAATACGTTGAACTGTGTCGTTCCATTACGCTTATGGAAGTTGCTACACGATTTGATATTCAGTTGTTTGATTGGCCGATAGCTGTCCTCTATAGTCAATTTCCTTTCCTGTGATAATTAGGTTTCTGAGAAACTAAATAAACTCTTGCTAGGTTATGCTTAGACATTTGCATATCTTTTGTGGTTTCATGTCTGATATTGCATCTTTTAATGTTTTTCTAATAAAGAGGCACAAGTGCAGAGAGAAGTCTGGATATTTAGAAATTCATGAAACATCCAGCAAGCCTTATGGACCAGTAGGGTTAACCTTTAGGCTACACAAGTGGTCCTAATAACACAACATTTTATATATCAATATTAATGAGATTTGAATAGAGGACTTTCAGGAACTAAATTACAAAAATTCTTTACACTTCATTCGGCTATTTACGATAATTCTGGAAATTTTGATAATATTTTTAATCTCTATTAAGAGCTTGACTAACGAATTCTTATCATATTTAATAGAAGAGAAAATGGCATCTTTTTGACTTTGTAGAGGCATTTTTAAACAACCTACAATAAAGATAATATTCTTTTTAATAAGTTAACTATTCTCATGATATGCATAATCGGATCTCTCATTTAAACAACTTTTTTTTTTAGTAAAGATGCTTTATTAAGTGTCCTCAAGACACTAATAAATAAGATACTTCTCGTCCCGTTTATAGCCTTCTTTTCGCACAAGGAAATGACAATTAGTCATGCTGATCTTTGACGAATGACACAGCCGAAAGTCCAAAAACTCAAGACAAATCAATTGAGATATGATCTCACCAATCACATCTTTTCGATTTTGCCTAAAAGTCCAAAAGTAATACACATTCAATCATAGACATATTAGATATTGCATAATAATTGAAAAACAATACACATTCAATTATAGACATATTAGATATTGCATAATAATTGAGAAGATTCAAGATCTAGAATGAGAAGTCCAGAATTGACACACCTGAGACAGTGTGATGTCCCATGTCATGTCATGTGATGTTGAGAATTTTTATAATGAGGGCTTGCCTGTTCTTTGTTGCTCCTGTCAAGGGGAACTTAGTCAAATAACAATAACGCATGAAAACTGAGACCTAAACCGAAGTGGTGATTTCACCTTAAGCCTCCTGCTCCCAGCTCTCTCATTCTCTCTTTGCTCTCAGCAAGATTAATTAATTACTCCAGGCATGAGCTTTCATGGAGCTGCCTCCCACCTCGAACCTGAACTTTCCTTTCTCCCTCAATGAACTGTGTGGCCTAAGGCTCTGTTCTTACACTAATGTTTCTACTTGCTAGTCTCAAGGAGTGAATGCTAATGACAAGCCGTCCATTATGGATAGATAATGTTGAATATAATAAGGATATGATAGGATCTTAAATATCTCATCTAATTTTTGTTATTGTTTGGATATAATATATAGATCAAATGAGTGTTGGATTTGCAGGATTAGAAGTAAAAACAAACCATGGAAATAGTGAAACTACTCTCGACTCATCCGGGCCGTCGCCACCTCGGATGTAGTGCCGCACAGGGTCGTACGCGGTGGACCAGAAAATTCTGCTGACAAATAAGGTTCCACCGCCGGCCCCAAAAGTCCTTCAGCGAGGTCGTGAGGTGGGACTTGTCAAACCGCAGATTGAGGTCAACCCCTGAGGTGGCGCGAACCGGATGGTAGGATGGTGAACAAGAGGTCCAATTCTAGGTACGTGTAGACGCAATAGAGCGTGGGGATTGTGTATATATGCAATTTAGACCTTTAGTCGTGGGCGTGAAAAATCCAGACCATAATCAAAACCTCGATGGCCGGTCGAAGTGAATTTTGGGGAATTTTTTTAGAGACT
The DNA here is from genome assembly GCA_014182515.1 of Eucalyptus microcorys. Taxonomy (NCBI): domain Eukaryota; kingdom Viridiplantae; phylum Streptophyta; class Magnoliopsida; order Myrtales; family Myrtaceae; genus Eucalyptus; species Eucalyptus microcorys. The sequence continues at coordinate 11,947,625 of CM024567.1, read as the reverse complement.
TTCTTGTCTTGGTGTGGTGGTGGGTGAGTCATGAATGTGAATAGAGCATAAATAGGCCGAAGAAGAGGAGGGAGATGGATGATGAGAAGAGAGGGCAATAGTGTAGGTATAGATGAAGGTTTTGCCTAGTTTCTATCCAGGTCTATATCACCTTTAGTGGGATTTTTTTTTTTTATACGAACTATATCCAATCCACCAAATGCAGTTTTAGTATTTTTGAAGGCAGTGATCCACGGACATAGTTTCACTTATAAAGCTATATAAAATAATATTAATTTGATAAATTTGATATTAAAAGATGAAGCGCTATTTCCAAATGTGGGTTTGCCATCCTCAGCATACTTGTGTGTTGCAATGTTCTTTCAGTGACAAGTCTCGACTTTTCTCTCTCATCTTTTTAGTGATTGTTTAGAATCAACAAAAGCATGTAAGCTAAATCATGGGAGCATCTTCTTTTATACCTCGGTTGCGACAAAGAGTTATATTTATTCTCGAATGTAGAAGGCTGTGATTCCAGCGTCCCATAACTTTGCATAGGCTTTCCTTTAAAAAAACTACATCATGTGTACATTTATGTCATAATTCACAATGCCCCAAACAAAGGGAGAACTGCCAAAAAAATCCTAGACTTTTTGTCTTTGTGCCGATTTAGTTAAACCTTTTTTTGTGCCAATTTAGTCTTTTTTTATGTTGTGCCAATTTAGTCATTTCCAGGTCAATCTTGGCCGAATTTTGCTTGATTGGATGCACTGCCCGGCCGACGTGGCCCGATCGGCGCTAACGTGGATAACTTTTAATAATATTTTAATATTTTCAATTTATTATTATTATTATTATTATTATTATTATTATTATTATTATTATTATTATTATTATTATTATTATTATTTTTCTGTTTTTCTTTTTTTCGTTTTCTTTTTTACTTCCTCCAACCGGTCGCTAGAGCTCGGCGACGGCGCGGGAGGACCTCGTGCCTCGAGGCCGCGAGGGCAATGAGGCTCGCCCTTGTTGGATCGGCGAGGGCAGCCTTGCCCATGGCCTCGAGGCGGGCAATGAGGCGCCCATGGGCGAGGCGAGGGCGAGGAGGCGGCCTCGCTGTAGTCGCGCCGTCCCTTGCTTGCGTGCTTGTTCGTGCGTCTTCGCCTCTTGCGCTCGTCACCCGCGCCCTGCTCGCCGTCCGCCGGATCTAATCCAGCCGCCTGCCATCGCCGTCGAGCTGGCCTTATGCCGAGCTGGCGGGGCTCGCCCTCACCGGCCATGGGTGAGGCTCGAGCCTCGCCGGATCCGGCGAGGGCAGCCTTTGCCGCCCGGCGCGAGGCCACCCTCGCGGCCACTAGCGAGGTGGCCGGCGAGGTCGAGGTCGACCTCGCCGGCCGTCGCCTCTGGCTGGTCGTCGAGCTCCGGCGACCGGCTGGAGGAAGAAAAAAAGAAAACAAAAAAAAAAAAAAGAAAAAAAAAGAAAAAAAGAAAAACAGAAAAATAAAAAATAAAAAAAATAAAAAAATTGAAAATATTAAAATATTATTAAAAGTTATTCACGTCAGCGCCGATCAGGCCACGTCAGCCAATCGGCATCCAGTCAGTAAAATTCGGCCAAAATTGGCCGAAAAGGACTGAATTGGCACAACGTAAAAATATTTAGGACTAAATCGGCACCAAAAAAAGGTTTAGGACGAAATCGGCACAAAGAAAAAATGTTTAAAATTTTTTTGGCACTTTTGCCCCCAACAAAACCCTCTAGCCAAAGCACTTCTCTTTTTCTCCTCCTCTTGTTTGAATTAAACTTGGGAATTGCTTTGTGAAATCTAAATGTTATCTTGAATGCAATCTAGCTGATTTTTTTTTCCCAAAAAAAATTATATTTATCACAAAAAAGCATACAATAGAAGTACAATAACATAACAAATTGAAGTAAAGAAAAGTCAGGATACTGTAATACAAATCCAAATCCAGAAAACAAAGTGGATCGATAGAATATCGACGGGGTTAAGCACATGCTTGTTCACAATAATAAATCTTTAAAGCAAGATAATCGATGGCTGATCACTAGATTTCATATCTTCGTTAGTGATGAAGATATACTGGAACTTTTAGGCATTGTCAATTGGCAGTGCATGCCTAAATTCATCTTTCTCTGCACCATTGCTATAATGAAGATAATCAAAACAAGTTAAACAAACACAAATCTAATATTTGGAAGAGCAAATCTTCGTGATTCAACGAGACTGAAGATTTTGTGACAACCATTAGAGTTCGAGGCATATGACTTGTACATGGATGGAGCAGATGGGTGTCATATACAGAAAAATGTATTTTATTATATCCTCAAATCTAGATAGAGAAAGAGTAAGAAATAAGAAAAGAAAAATCATAGCAATATGGGAGGATATCTTTCTTTCCTCCTATGACATTAGAAATCGGGGCACTTCTCTTCTTGAATTAATGTAAGAAGCAACAAGTTCCCAAAGAACTTCCTCTTCCGGAAAAACAGGAAAAGGATTCGTAGCAAAATAACACTGATCCCTCCTCTCGTACCTTCCCAAAACGATAGGCATTCAATTGGAGCAACGGAGCAAAATTATCATTTGGGGGGCCAATCTTACCGATTCCTAGACGAATGGCTACATAAAGAGGGGACAAACAATTATTTCTTTATTTGTCTTTTTTGGGCCCTTTCTTGCCAAAGTGGGTCCCATTGCCTTTCATGAGTTTCGTTTTGGGTAGGAGAGCGCGATGACGAAAGTGAATACGTTTTTGTGGAATAGTCTCGAATGTTCTGGAATTATCAACAACAGCAACCTCACAGACGACTTGTCTCTCAGGTTATGTCGTTTTGGACTCCAAGAGAATAAAAAAAAATCTTTGAAGGATATGCCGTGTCTCGAACGTCAATGCTTTTGGAAAAATCCCGTCCCGCCCCCACAAAAAATTATGAGCAATTACCTTGAGAGCAGAGTTGTAATGACTGATATTATTTAAATTATCTATTAAGCGGTGTAGCAAAGTTTGACTGATTTCTTGATATCACCTTATCCAACTCACCATTTTAAGTTCACATATAAAACCATAGCCAATCATTTTAAAAATTTAAATAGTTAAAAAACAGCATTATATTCAAAAAGATCTAAATCTATGATAAAAATTTAAATAGTTAGAAAATAATGTTATATTCAAAAAGATCTAAATTTATGATATTGTAATGCAACTCTGAAAATATGCAGTATCATTCATTTATTAAATTAGTAAAATATATCAAACGAAAATTTAAAAAAGAAAATTGATATTTTGCATATTAATATTTAATTTTTCGAGTGGACTAGTCATCTGAATTAATAGCTATACAATGAAGAAATTAACAATGCTAGATGTACTAAAAACGTATTACTAATATATGTATTTGTTCAACGATGCGTTGAAAAGGGATATAAGTAATGCATAATAGGCGAAACTAGTTGAAATTATTCTTAACGATGACCAACTCCTCATTTTTTAAAGCAATCTAATTAGACTCGAGCCCATAAATATCCACTCTCTCACCCAGCCTTAGTCCTCACACAGCCCCTTATTGCTGAGCTTGGCGCGTCGTCTGCATTATCCTTGAGGCGCTTGGAAATCGCGATTTCTCTGCTGCCTTCTCGAGAGATCGTGTGGCGGTGAGGCGGAAGCGATGGCGGACGAGGTGATCCTGCTGGACTTCTGGCCGAGCATGTTCGGCATGCGGTGCAGGATGGCGCTGGCGGAGAAAGGGATCAAGTACGAGTACAAGGAGGAGGACCTGAGGAACAAGAGCGACCTCCTCCTCCGCATGAACCCCGTCCACAAGAAGATCCCCGTCCTCGTCCACAACGGCAAGCCCGTCTGCGAGTCCCTCATCATCCTCCAGTACATAGAGGAGACCTGGCCCGACAGGTGCCCCCTCTTGCCTTCCGACCCCTACCAGAGGGCTCAGGCCAGGTTCTGGGCCGATTATGTCGACAAGAAGGTAAAATTTGCCCCCTCTCAAAATCTCGCGCTCTAGGTTCTGTGGGAGTTGTAGTAGCTGAATCCGTAGCCGCTTGCAGTAGTCGTTGTACCTATACCTTTCGGGTCTTCCTACGTTGGACTAGTTGGGTCGTTTCGGACGGTGGGTGACGGTGGGGATAGAACCCGCTTGCTGTGTGATTGTGGGGTGTGAATGATTTCGCCTCTATACCCTCGAGCTCGTTAGTAATGCCGAGTGCCATTGTCTCCATGGTAACTCTAAAAGTCGGTAGCGCCGCCTGCTTGGTTACCCATCTCTGCCTTAATTGGTTGGACAAAAATATGGAAGGGGGCTTCTCAGCTTATCTGATCAGATCTTTTTTTACATGTATGTGTCTCGCCGTCTACTGGGTACGGATGTGATTTATTCAATTGATTTACTTGTCACGGTGAAGTGAGTTTCAGGAAGAACTTCTCAAGCAAAATTTAATGTTATATTCGGGGGAAGGAGTGCATGAAAATTGGTTTGCACTATTCTGTTTATGATGAGTTCTGCGGACATTGAAATTAAACATCGTGTGATTCGGTTTTGTGAAAATACTTGCAGTTCTATGACCTGGGTAGGAAGGTGTGGACCACAAAAGGAGAGGAACAGGAGGTGGCCAAGAAGGAGCTGATTGAAAACATGAAGGTATTGGAAGGCGAGCTCGGTGACAAGCCCTTCTTTGGGGGTGAGAAGTTAGGATTCGTGGATGTTGCAATCGTCCCCTTCTCCACCTGGTTCTATGGGTACGAGATGTGTGGAAACTTCAGCATTGAGGCGGAGTGCCCCAAATTGATAGCATGGACCAAGAGGTGCCTGGAGATAGAGAATGTCTCCAAGTCTCTCGTCGACCCTCATAAGGTGTATGACTTCATCTTGCAGCTCAAGAAAGCCCTCGGCATTGAGTAGAGATCTGGATGAGTCGTGGGTACTTATCTCTATCACCAGTCTTAATGTAATAGTTACTGCTCAGGGCTTTCTCTTGTTGTTGAGTTTCTGGTACTGGGAAGGAGACACTTCATTGCGTCTTCTTTCGAAACTTATGTTGTTGGTCATGATGAGCAACAGAAAGTTGCTAGGTAATGTTTGGTTTGCACTAATAAAAAAGTCGCTGCTTGGATTATGAGTAAGCCCGAAGCTTTTCCTTTATGATCTAGTCTTTTCACTTTCAGTAGTAGTTAAGATGTGTGAGTACTGAGTGGACTTGTCAAGGCTGAAAAGATATGCAAATGTGATGCCTAATGTGTTGGAGTGAATCCTTATGTTTCCGGGAGCAATTATATTCATATGGACTACTCGATTCTTGCTCTACCATTGGCCTTTATTGGCCCCTCTGTGAGGGCAGGCGTTGAGCATTGTTGTTGTATTTCCCACTGGAGAAGAAAACAAGGGCCAAGGATGGACAACGCCATTGGTTTCGTTATATCATGCCTCAACAACTTCGTCCACAACAAACGGTGAGCTGTATTACATTCTTTATTTGGAAAAGTCAGGACACATCAAAGTTGATACACAAACCAACATCCACTACAGGTCTGTTTGTGAATAGGTTAAATTGTAATTGATTTTATTCTTTTATTCTTGGAAATAAATTTGGAATTAAAATCCGTTGGATAAATTTTTTGTTTTTGAGAATAAATATGGAGAAAATCAAGAAGTTAGGAAAAGTTGCTTCTTTATTCTCTGGAATAATTTCAGAATCAAGTAAGCCCTATTTTATTTTATTTTATTTTTTTTTTTCGTTTTCTCCTTTTCTCTTCGTCTTCCTCCCAGTCGGTCACTGGCCATGGCACCATCACTGTTGTTGCCAATTGCCGATGAGGAGTTTGGGACATCTGGTGCTATAACTTGGCACGGAGGGACACTTAAGTGTCATAATTTCAAAAATGTACACTTAAGTGCCGGTTTCGGAGTAAAGTAGAACACTTAAGTGTTACTCCGCCAAAATTCAGCCAAATGGGACGTGATAATTTTCCGTCGAGTTGGGTGCAAAACGGCGTCATTTTGCGCACGCTAACGTGGCGAAAAATGTAAAAACGACGTCGTTTTGTGTCGATGTATAAATAATTAATATAAAAATTAATTAAATTAAATTTAAACTTAATTTTATTAAAAATATTCTAAAAAAATAAAAAACTTAAAATTAAAAAAACTTAAAAAATAAAAAACTTAAAATTAAAAAACTTAAAAAATAAAAAAATTTAAATTAAAAAAATTAAATTTAAAAAACTTAAAATTAAAAAAAAATTAAAAAAAAATTCAAAAACTTAAAATTAAAAATCTTAAAATTAAAAAAAAATTACAAAATAAAAAATTTTAAATTAAAAAAACTTTAAATTTTAAAAAAAAATTAAATTAAAAAAATTTAAATTAAAAAAATTTAAATTTAAAAAACTGAAAATTTAAAAAAATTAAAATTTTAAAAACTTAAAATTAAAAAACTTATGTTTTTTAAATTTAAAATATTTTAAATTGTAAGTTTTTTTAAATTGTAAGTTTTTTAAATTTTAAGTTTTAAATTTTTTTTTTTAAATTTTAAGTTTTTTAAATTTTAAGTTTTTTTATTTTTTAGAATATTTTAAATAAAATTAAGTTTAAATTTAAATTTAATTTAATTAATTTTTATATTAATTATTTACACATTAGACATAAAATGACATCGTTTTTGCATTTTCTTGTCGCGTCGGCGTGCAAAACGACGTCGTTTTGCACCCAACTCGCCGGAAAATTGCTATGTCGCCCATTTGGCGGATTTTGGCCGAAGTGACACTTAATTGTTCCACTTTACTCCGAAACCGGCACTTAAGTATATATTTCCGAAGTTATGGCACTTAAGTGTCCCTCCGTCTTGAGTTATGGCACTTGGGCCGTTCTTCGCCCGCCGATGAGATTATTGGAGGCTCACCTTGCCATTGCAAGCCTTAGCCTCGTTGATAGCCAGGCGAGCCGCGCTCAACCTAGCAAGGCTTGACCTCATCTGGGCGGTGCGAGGTTAGCCTTGCCCTAACTTGGTGAGGCTAAGCCTCGTGCAATCGCTAGGCTAGGGTGAGGCAGAGGCTCGTGGTGGCCAAGCGAGGCTTTGATGAGCTTGTCGAATCTCGCCTAGCCGGTGCTGGCCACTCTTGTGGCTGGCGACTTGTTACAAAGAAGAAGAAAGAAGAAGAAAGAACAAGAGAAAAGGAAAAAAAAAGAAAAAGAAAAAAAGAAAAAAAAAGTATTAAAAAATTAAAGAAAAAAAAAATTAAGAGTTTTGCAATATGCATTTTTATTTTGGAAATAAAAATTTTAGGTGGTTACCAAACGCCTTTAAATGTTTAGAAATTATTATCAAGAACAGAATAAAAAATAATCATTTCAGGGCGAAAATTTTTTTCAGGAACAGAATGGTTACCAAACACCCTAAACTACTTATGTTGGTCCCTTTGCTCCTCATCGTCCCGAACCCATTCTTGTGCTCCAACATGAATCTGTGAACTTTTTCGCAGTTGGGCAGAGACTTTGAGACACCATCTTTCTGGGAATACCTTTTGTCCCATGCAATGAGCTTGGGGCATTGTGTCTCGATGCTGAAACCGCCGCACTTCTCATAGCCATAGAACCAGCAATAGAAGGGAATGAGAGAAATGTCGACAGGCCATAATGTTTCCCCTCTGAAGAAGGGGATGTCGAAGAGGGGCTCGTCTCGGAGCTTTCGTTCCAACACCTCGAGGCAATCCGTAAGCTCCCTCCTGGCGGCCTCTAGTTCTCCTCCTTTGGTCAAAATGATTCATCTCCCAATCTCCGTGTTCTCGGACTTGGATCTGACTTTGTTGTCCTTCTTTTATCTGTCTCATTTATTTGTGCTTGATGCTTCTTGGTACCCATATGAGTTGGTAAGACGGAGGTGATTGATTTTCGTGGACTCCAGCGAAATGACAAAGTCAAGAAACACGAGTTCTCTAGTCGTTTTCGGACGGTGATCTTAAGGCGATTATCAACCACAACCTCACCAACACAGCCATAAAATTCAGCACGCAGCCTAAGAAAAATCCAACGCTTTCAGGGTCCGTTCGTTTCGCGGAAAATATCACGTTTTCGGAAAATATTTTTCAGGAAAATGACTGTTTTCCAGGAAGTTATTTTCTTGGAAAATGACTATATTTTCCGGTGTTCGATTGAAACCTGAATTTTGAGTAGAAAATATTTTCCACCATTCGTTAGCTAATTTAATTGTTTGGGAAAAATTATCAAAGAATTAAATTTTAATATTTTTAATTGACCAAAAAAATAGTTTTATTTTTTTAAAATGAATTTTTAATTATTTGTATTTAAAAAAAAAATTTTATTATTATTTTTCCTTTTTCTTTTCCTTCCTCCTCCTTCCTCCTTCCTCCGCCGCCGTAGGCTTGATGATGGTTGGCTGGCGGCCGACCAAGACACGATCACTAGAGTCGGCGAGCTCGAGGCTCGGCCGATCTCGCCCAAGCTCCCTAGAGGTTCATCGGGCTTTGGTGAGTTGCGAGCTCGCTTGATTTGGCGGTGGAGCTCGGGCTTGCCTAGATCGAGAGCCCGAGCTCCGCCGCCGATTTAGTGAGCTCGCGGCTCGCCAGAGCCTGGCAAACCTCTGGCGAGCTCGGGTGAGGCTCGAGCTCCACCCAGCTTGCCGGATCTGGCGAGGCCTAAGCTCCGCCTCAGGCCGACAGGGCTCTGCCTTGCCCGATCTGGCGAGGCTTGAGTGCGCCGGGCTCAGGTGAGCTCGGCTTTGCCAGATCGGGCTAGGCGGAGCCTTGCCGACCTGGGGCGAGGCTTGAGCTAGCTCGCGGCCGGTTGCCGGCCTCCGCCGTGGCCGGCGATTGGCCACCAAGGAAGAAGATGAAATGGAAAAAAAGAAAAGAAAAAAAGAAAAGGAAAAAAAATTAAAAACTCGATTTTTTTAAAAAAGAAAAAAGAAAAAGAAAGCATAAATGTGTTGGTGAAAAGAAATAAGGTGGAAGAAGTTACGGAAAATGTTTTTCACTTTTGAAAAGTAGAAAACATTTTTCTTATCTTTAAAGGTTGTTTTCTACAATGATGGAAAACATTTTCCTTGATTAGTTCATTTTCCATGAAACGAACACTGAAAAATCCGGAAAATGTTTTCTTGAAAGTCATTTTTTGTGAAACGAATGAAGCCTTAGGTCGTTTTCCACCCTCTTGCTCTTTACTGACTCATTTGGTGACCGTTCCGAGAGTCGAACTTTGATAGAGTTCGACCACGAATCGAGTGGGAAGTGAGAGGCAGAGGGCACCCGTGAGAGTTCAGCCACGAATTAAGTAGGAAGTGAGAGTTCAGCAATGAATTGAGTCTTTCCTATGGAGCGATTGAGACTTCGTAATCGTTTCAATGGAGCAACCGAGAGAGATGGAGAACAACCGAGTTCCACCAAGATCCTTAACCCCCCAAAACGAGAGAACGAAAAGCAACAAAGAGATGAAGAGCACAACACCATTTCGTTAATAAACCAAGATAAAAGACTTTCTTTCTCTTTCACTAATCCACGTGAGCCCCATTTGCATTTCATCATCCACGTCAAGCTGCCACGTCAGAGTTTTAAAGGGGATTCTTGACGAAAACATAACGGAAATAAATGTGTTATAAGAACACAAGTTTAAGATTTTTTGTGATACAATAAAAATCAAGATAAATGTGTCATAATAGATATAATTTCAGATTTTTAGTGATTTTTTTCCTTATTAAAAAATCTCATTTTGGATTTCTTAAAAGAGGGACACTCGTTCATTCATGATTATTGATTACCGACTTTCTATGAAATCTGATATCCTTCGTTTTGTAAAGCAATCTAATCATACTCAATCCGACAAATCTCCCCACGCCCTCACCCAGCCATTTCTCGCTAAGCACTGTACCCTTTGCATTAACCAAGGCGCCTGTGAATCGTGATTGCTCTGCTTCTCGAGATTGTTGGTGAACTGGAAGTCATGGCTGACGAGGTGATCCTCCAGGACTTCTGGTCGAGCATGTTCGGCATGAGGTGCAGGATCGCACTGGCCGAGAAAGGGGTCAAGTACGAGTACAAGGAAGAGGACCTGAGAAAAAAGAGTGACCTCCTTCTCCAGATGACCCATCCACAAGAAGATCCCTGTCCTCGTCCACAACGGCAAGCCCGTCTGTGAATCCCTCGTCAACCTCCAGTACATCGACGAGACCTGGCCCGACAAGTGTTCCCTGTTGCCGTCCGACCCCTACCAGAGGGCTCAGGCCAGGTTCTGGGCTGATTATGTTGACAAGAAGGTTAATTTCCTATCTGAAATTTTAAGATTTGGGTTTTGTACCTGGTGTTCCACAAAGCTGAGGTTTTTATGGCTTTTCTTGGATGTACCACGATTATGGTGGCCTCCCAGGACAGGCTAATATTTCACAAACCTGACGTGACTACACACTCCCGCTACCTAAGTTCAAGACCACTTGTAGTAGTTGTGCTTGTATTTATATTTAGTAACCAGGAAAAAATTGAAGATATGATAGAATTGAATTTATCACATATATCTAATTTATGCTCATGACAGGACAAAGTTGAATATAAATGGAGACAACTTGGATAAAATTATCTTAGGAAAATTAGGATAAAGGTTGATAGGATTTTTATATATAAAATATAAGTTATTTTTCCAATTAAAAAATTTCTTATATTAATAAAATTAAAATAATATTTGAATATAAATAATATTTGAATTCTAATATAAGAAGGAAATTCAAAATAAAAAATAACAACAATTGCTTTTTTATTTATATATTTGAATTTTTTTATCTTTTAATATATATTCAATTTATAAATATATATTTAGTATTAAATTTATTGCATATTTTACATATTTTAGTATTTTAGATACATTAGTATAATTTATTATTTAATAAATTTTTATTAGAAAATGATAGAAGGGGAAAAAGAAATAATAAAATCAAAAAAGAAAAATAAAACAAGGGAAAAAAAAAAAAAAAAATGAAGTAGGCTAGAATGTCATAAAATATTCTTACCATGTCCATTTGTGCAATTTTTAGGTTTAGACCAAGGTATGAGATATGTGGAAAACAAGGGCCAAGGACGGACAAGGCTATCGGTTTCACAAAACCTTTATCACATAGTTTTCGAGTTTTCAAAATATATTAACTGATGAATTAGTAGCTATTGTCTTTGTTCTTTTAGTACTTTTAGCGGTTCCAATAACTATCATGTTCCTTCGATTATTTACAAGTGGTATTCAAGCTTTTATTTTTGCAACTTCAGCTGTGGCTTATATTGGCGAATCCATGGAGAGTCATGATTGACTCTGTTTTCAAAATGGTCGTTTTGTAGTTTAGACCAAGGTAATGTATGTGTAATTCAAGATAATCTACTTAGGCAAGATAAAAACAGACAAATAAGATATATATAATCTACATGAATAGGAAAAAGGATTAGGATACTTCGATTTAGGGAGTTGTTCGAGTCTTGCTGAATTGGACTAGTAGGGTCGTTTCTGACACTGAGTGATAGTAAGAATCCAAATTTACTTGCTGTGTAATCGTGCGTGCGGATTAGTTCACATCCATGGCGACTGGACTGCCTATCTTGAGCTTGTTAGAAATGCTGATTGCCATCATCCCCATAGTCTTAAATCAGGATATTGCTTGGCACTGCTTGCTTGGTTACCCCTCTGCCTTTATTGGTTTGGCAAAATCATGACATTTTCCGGGGAAGGGGTCTTTTGAGCTAATATGATCAGATCCTTTTTTTGTATATGGCTGTGGTTTATTCAGCTAAGTTCTTTGTGACGCAGACGTGAGTTTCGGGAAGGACTTTGCAATAGAAGCAAAACGTACATTCTGGGAAAGAATACTCGAAAATTGGTTGCCTATTCTATTTTTTATGAGCTTTTCAGACATTGAAATTAAAAATCGTGTGATTCTAATGGTGTCATAAAAAACTCGCAGGTCTCTGACCTGGGGAGGAAGATTTGCACCACAAAAGGAGAAGAACAGGAGGTGGCCAAGAAGGAGCTGATTGACAGCCTGAAGCTATTGGAAGGCGAGCTCGGTGACAAACCCTTCTTTGGGGGAGATAAGTTAGGATTTGTGGATTTAGGGATTGAGAGCAACAACTCCCGAGAGCAACATATTTTGCATTCTGTTGTTGATAAAGTTACAGTATTTTGCTTTCTTGAGAACCAAGATATCAACATGTTTCCTAGCAGTTGACAAGTATCAGATGTGCTCTTTCTATCGACTTTGCAACTGGCTAAATCAATGTTTGAATATTTAAGAATAGTAAAGTCTCATCTTTCGGATACCATAGACCCAGCTTTGGAGAAGTCGCAACATATTTAATGATGCGTTTTGTAGCACTTAAATGAGATTCTCTAGGATCATACTGAAATCTAGCATATATGCAAACACTGAATAAAATATCAGGTTTTGAAGCAGTGAGGTAGATAAGTGAACCGATTATGCTTCTGTATAGCTTCTAATCTACTTTCTTCCCTTCTTCATTCTTGTCCAGTTTTGAAGAGCTCGACATTGGTGTCTCTGTCTTCTTGTAATTCTTCAATCCAAATTTCTTGATGAGATCTTTTGCATACTTCTCTTGATGAATTAATATACCTTTCTTTGATTGTCTGACTTGCAATCCCAGAAAGAAAGTTAACTCACCCATCATGCTTATTTCGAATTCATCTTGCATAGATCTAGAGAATTTCTTGCACAGATTTTCGTTAGGAGAACCAAAAATAATATCATCTACAGAAATTTGTACCAGCAGAAAATCTTTTCCTTCTCTCTTTATAAATAGAGTAGCATCAACCTTTCCTTTTGCAAAACCATTTTGAGTTAGAAATTTACTCAACCTTTCATACTAGGCTTAAGGTGCTTGCTTCAGTCCATATAAGGCCTTTTTCAGTCTGTAGACCGAGTTTGATTTTCTTGGATTTTTAAATCCATGTGGTTGTTCCACATAGACTTCTTCTTATATGAATCCATTCAGGAATGCACTTTTGACATCCATATGGAATAACCTAAAATTTTTAAAACAAGCAAAAGCAAGTAATAATCTAATTGCTTCTAACCTCGCTATTGGTGTATAGGTCTTGTCATAGTCTATCCCTTCTTCCTGTGTATATTATTTTGCCACGAGTCTTGCTTTGTTTCTGACCACTTTTCCTTTCTTATCCATCTTGTTCTTGAAAACCCACTTCGTTCAAATCACAGATTTTCCTTTGGGTTTTGGAATCAGTTCCCATACATCATTGATGTTGAATTGTTCGAGTTCTTCCTTACATAGCTTCTATCCAGCTTTCATCAGACAGGGCTTCGTCTACACCTTTTGGTTTTATTTCATAAACAAGTGCTAGGGCACTGGACTCTTCTCTTCTTTTGGATCTGGTGCGAATCCCTTCATTAATGCTACCAATGATGAGTTATTTGTGATGACTTGACTTGTGCTTCCAGTTACTGTTTGGTCTGAGAGTCTGTTGATCCTCTGCTTTAGTTGAATCTTCTCGATCTGCTTGTTGCTGTTCTCCATAAATCTGAACCTCTTCGGGGGAAGTAGACTTTGTAAAGTCTGGAACGGGTTCAAACTCTTCAAGTTGAGTCTGATCTGGTAGATTCTGGACATAATCTTGAAACTTGACGTTCATAGATTCCCACGGATTGAGTCTTCTTGTTAAAGACCTTGTAGGCTTTGCTTGTACTTGAATAGCACAGGAAGATTCATTCGTCTGATTTCTCATCGAATTTTCCAGATCGATCATTCGCATTCTTTAAAATAAAACATTTACATCCAAAGATATGAAAGTGGGAAACATTTGGCTTCTCTTCTTTATATACTTCATAAGGAGTTTTCTCAAGAATAGGTCTTAAGAATACTCTGTTGATAATATAGCAAGCAGTAGAGACTGCTTCTGCCCAAAATCGAGAGGATATCTTGCTCTCTATCAAAAGAGTTTTGGCAATCTCCTATAATGTTCTGTTCTTTTTTTCCACAACCGATTTTGTTCTGGAGTGTATGGAGAAGAGAAAACATGCTGAAAACCAAATTCATCACAGAACTTCACAAAGTCTTGATTTTCAAACTCACCTTCATGGTCAGTTCGTATGCTCGAAATAGCATAACCCTTTTTATTCTGAACCTTCTTCGCAAATTTTGAGAAATAAGAGAAGGCTTCAGACTTTCTTGCTAGAAAGTAGACCCAAGTGAAGCGAGAGTAATCATCCACGATTACTAGGCAATATTTCTTTTCACCAATACTCTAAGTTCAGGTTGGTCCGAAAAGGTCCATATGAAGCAGCTGTAGAGCTCGATTGGTAGAGATTTGATTCATAGGTTTAAAGGAACTTCTGACTTGTTTTCCCAAGACACAGGGAGTGCATAACTCATTCTTCTGGTAAGCCAAATTAGGAAGTCCTCGAACAAGCTTTTTAGAAGAAATCTTGGCAATTTATTTCATATTAACATGACCAAGTTTCCGATGCCAGAGACTTGCTTCATCTTGAATAGAAATAAGGCACTTAGAACTTTCTGGGTTTACATCCATAAAGTATATGTTGCCATGCCTTCGACTAGTAAAAGATTTAGAGAAATCTTGACTCGTTCAAGAACAAATACATTCTTGGAAGTTTATTCTGAAACCAGTATCGCAAAGCTGACTTATACTTAGCAGATTGTAGTTCAAACCTTCCACCAATGAAACATTGTTAATGGTCAGGCTTCCAATCTTCATAGTTCCACATCCTACAATTTTTCCTTTACTGTTTCCTCCAAAAAAATACTGTTCCACCATTTAGTTTATCAAGCATTATGAAACAGCTTGAGTCTTCTGTCATATGCCTCGAACAACCAATATCTAAATACCATTTGATTTTCCTTTTAATAGTGACCTATTATCAAAAGAAAAACTCAAACTTTCTTTGGTATCTAGATTTTCTTGGGTCCAGGAGAGTTAGTATTAAAAACAGTCTTAGCATAGTCCTTCTTAATTGGTCTCCAAATCTTGGGACATTTTTTCTCGAAATGTTCTGAGCTGTTACACTTTGAACATCTGAGTACACTTCGGCCAACAGGTTTTACAAAAACTTTTTGAAAATGATTTTTGTAAAATGCCTTTACAGGTCTTTGTTTAATTCTTTCTTTTACTTTGAGAAAATCAATTAATGGAACAATTTCTGAAGTTATACCTAAACTAGATTTGTTAAAGTAAGGAATTTGGGCTGAAAGAATTTTATCTAGTTTTTCAGATACTTTGAAAATCTTTTTGTAATGTTTGAAATATCTATTTTCAAAATAGTATTTTCCTTTCAAAGAGAATCAGAATTTTTTTTCAAATTATCAAAACTTGTTTTCAGACTTTCAAAATTTTCTTTCTAAGAAACTTCTTGTTGCTTGAGCTTAGAATTCTCCCTTTTTAGTTCAGAAATCATTTTAAGAGATGATTTGAGACTGAGACAAAGTTCATCTATGTATTTAGAGACTTTGATAGGAATTTTTAAATCATTAACCTCAATTTCTTTGACTAAATCTGAATCAGAGTCTGTTTCTGAGTCCAAGTCGAAATGAACCATCAGACATATGTTGGCCTATTCTTCTTCGCTTTCCTCACACTCGGTGTCACTCCATGTTTTAGCTTTGAGTGCCTTTTTGTACTTCTCAGTTTTTACCTTTCTTCTTCTTCAACAGTGGACAATTTGGTATGATATGCCCATTTTTCTTGCATTCGAAGTATATTACATCTTTGTTGGTTTCATTGTCCTCTGTTGATCTCTTTTGGAAATTTTGTGTGTTCTGCTTCTTCCAGTTGAATCTTTTTCCCTTTCTATTAAGCTTTCTGAATTTCTTGATCATAAGCACTAGCTCTTCATCGTCCATATCATCATCTGAATCTATATCATCAGAATCAATGTTAGACTTTAAAGCAATTGACTTCTTACCTTTATGATCTTCTTCATCATTTATCTGCTCCATTTCGTATGATTGAAGCGTGCTTATCAGTTCATCAACTGATAAAGGCATAATCCTATGAGTTTCCCTAATTGAAATCTTCACATGATTCCAATCTTTTGAAAGCCCATGTAGCAGTTTGTTGACTTTCATTGGTCCTGAGATTGTCTAGCCTTGATAAGCCAGGCCATTCACAATCTCTGTAAAGCGACTGAACATATCAATTATAGATTCTCCAAGCTTCATTCTAAAGGCTTCATATTGTCCAAGCCAAAAGTTGATTTTTGTTTCCTTCACACAGTCAGTCCCTTCGTAGGTAATATATAATCTGTCCTAAACTTCTTTTGCTATTTCACAAGAAGAAATTTGATTATATTTAGTGGGAGATAAGGCACAATATAAAGAGTAGATAGCTTTTATGTCAAGAGCTTGTCTCTCGGTAATTTCAGCTTGTGTTGTCTCATCAGCATCAACAACTTCTTTCCCTCTGTCCAAGATTGATGTTGCTTTAGGATTGATCCCTTTTTCAACAACATCCCACTCTAAGGGGATCTCTCGATCTCATAAATGCCTTCATCTTGTTCTTCTACACATTGTACTCCTTCCCATCGAAGTAAGGATGTCTGGTGTTGCTATGACCTTCAACCAGTCCTGGAGCCAAAATACTAGCCATAGAAGATCTTTAGCTTAGAAGTAAAACACTTCAATAATTAAGCACACAGGCTCTGATACCAATTGTAAGTGCTAGTATGAACGCCTAAAGCGGGGGTGAATAGGTGTGAAGACAATTTTTCGCAAGGAACGGTAGAAATAATTTGCTTCTGAAATTGAGTCTGAAGAACAACAGACTTTGAGCAAGTTCAAACTTTAGCAATTAAATATAACTACGAACTAAATAAAGGAGTTTGGGGAAGATAATAAGAACATAGAATTTATAGTGGTTCGACTTAGATTAAGCCTACGTCTACTCTCCACATTGACAGCCTCTTGGTTGGATTCCACTAAGAATTAGAAGAGAATTTACAATCTTGCGATCTCGACTTTACAGTAAAGAATCTCTACTGCTCTCTCACGAAGTCGCACTACGAGTCTTTCTTTCTTTTGAGTACAAGTTTGAACTCAGTATTTAGAGTAACAAGTAACTAGGAAGTTACAGACTTTGGAATTTTTCTTTCACGCATTCTATCGAACAACTAGAGAGTCCACCTTAAATACTCATTCATGCCTTTTCGATCGTTGGCACTTTCCAAAGAAGTTATTCTAATCAACCCGTTGGACAGAATCAATCAAAGAGATCTCCAGCCGTTAGAAGATTGATGAAAGCTCGTCAATCTTGTTCGCCCATACAATCAGGATTTTGGTTTCTATAAGTAGATTCTTTCAATATTTACTTGCTATTCGAAAAAGATTTGATATATCTAAATTGATTTTAATAAAGATAATCAATCTCGTAAGTGATATTTTCATCCAGAAGGCCATATATAACCTATACGAACCAAACTCTTGAAGATAGAAATATAATCTCGCGTTTAAAAAAGTCTTCATTTTTTAGTTGCGTTCAGTCTGGAATTCATCAGAGTGGGCAGACTTTTGATGTAGAACAGACTTTGACATTAAAGTTTGGTAGTTTTCAGACTTTGACATAGAAGTCTGTAAATTTTCAGAATAGACTTTGGATAAGTTTTGTCAACTTCGAAACATCAGAGTTTTCTCCAACATTTGGAAGGGGACCCTTCATTGTGTCTTCTTTTGAAACTTATGTTGGTGATCCTGATGAGCAATAGAGAGTTGCTCGTGCTGAGGTAGTGTTTGGTGTGCAATGATAAAAAAGTCGCTACTCTAATTATGAGTAAGCTCGAAGCGTTTCTTTCATGATCTAGTCCTTTCAGTTTCAGTTGTAGTTAAGATGTGTGTGAGTACTGAGTGGACTTGTCAAAGCTAAAAAGATATGGAAATGTGAAGCCTAATTTGTACCTACACCAGCGGAAAAAATTTGTTGGAGTGAATTTTTTTGTATCCGAAAGAAATTATATTTATCAGTCTCAATTTTGTGGGGGTCCAATGGCTCTCTTTTAAATTTGATGGTGATTGCTCTTGGCGAAAAAAGTTCTTCAGGACTAGTCGATTCTTGCTCCACCATTGGCCTTTATCGGTCCCTTCACGAGGGCAGGCATTGAGCATTGTTGTCGTATTTCCCATTAGAGAAGAAAACAAGGGCCAAGGACGGACAAGGCGATCGGTTTCACTAGGCCATGTAAAGCATGTGTTAATTATTCCTCAACAGCTTTGTCCACAACAAACACTGAGTTATATTTCATCCTTTACTTGGAAAATTTAGGACCCATCAAAGATTGAAACACAAACCAACATCCACTATACCACCTAAGTTGGTCCTTTTGCTTTTAATCAACCCTGAACCTCTTCTTGAGCTCCAACATGAATCCGTGAATTTGTTCGAGGTCGGCTAGAGACTTTGAACACTGTCTTTCTGGGAACCCCTCTTGGCCCACCGATGAGCTTGGGGGAATGTGTCTCGATGCTGAAACCGCCGCACCTCTTGTAGCCATAAAACCAGCTATAGAAGGGGACAAGAGCGATATCGACAAGCCCTAATGTTTTCCCTCAGAAGAAGGGCTGTTCACCGAGCCTCCGTTCCAACACCTTGAGGCAATCTAGAGCTCCCTGTTGGCTGCCTCTTGTTCTTCTCCTTTGGGTCAAAATGACTCGTCTCCCAGTCTCATCGATCTGCACATTACAATGAAATGAGTGAACCATGTAAAGTTTTAATGAAAATGACCAAGTCATAAAAGGAGGAGATTTTTGACAAGCTTGAAGTAAAGCTTGTACTTCCATAAACAGGGTTATCTCCACGGACTCAGACTTGGACGCGACTTTGTTGTCTTTCTTTTATCTGTCTCATTTATTTGTAAGTGATGCTTATTGGTACGCTTAGGAGTTGCTAAGACGGAGGTGATTTGAATTTCGTGGACTCCAGGGAAATGACAAAGTCAAAACACGAGTTCTCTAGTCGTTTTCATATGGTCATGTTAAGACCATTGTCAACCACAACCTCACCAACACAGCCATAAAATTCAGCCCCCAGCATAAGAAAATCCAGTGCTATAAAAGTTATATCTGTCCGTTCTTTCATTAAAAATCTGGTACATAAAATGGCCCCGACCTCGGATGATCAAACTCCTTACGAAATATCAAGGCTTTAGGTTGTGATAACTGTCAGCAAAGTTGATAACCAAGCATCATTTGGTGCCTCTAATTAGCCGACGTAATCAGCCCAAAACTTGGCTTGGGCTCTATGATAGGGATCACATGGCAACAGAGAACCTCGGCTATGTATTGAACTACAATGAGGACCCGGATTTTCTTGGGAGCTGGGTTCATCTGCAAGAGCAGAGTGCTCTTGTTCTACAAATCTTTCTTTTTGTATTCAGTTTGGGGCTTTACCATTCATTTTGTGGTAGTTGACTGAAATCTCAGTTATGTATTGAACCGCAATGAGACACTCATATGCCAATTTGCTGGTTTGAATGAGGAATGGGATTTTCTTGCGAACGGGGCTCATTTGCAAGAGTAGAGGGCTCTTGTTTTGCAAATCTTTCTTTCTGTATTCAGTTTGGGGTTTTATCATCCATTTTATGGAAGTTGATGGAAATCTCGGTTATGTATTGAACCGCAACGAAAGACTCACAGACCCATTTGTTGTTGTGAATAAGGACTGGGATTTTCTTGTGAACTAGGTTAATTTGCAAGAGCGGAGGGCTCTTGTTCTACAATCTTTCTTTTCGTATTCAGTTTGGGGTTTTACCGTCTTTTTTGTGGTAGTTTACGGAAACCTTGGCTATATATTGAACCACAATGAGAGACTCACAGACCAATTTGCTGTTGTGAATGAGGATATGGATTTTCTTGTGAACTAGGTTCATCTACAAGAGCGGAGGGATCTTGTTCTGCAAATCTTTCTTTTTGTATTTAGTTTGGGGTTTTATCACCTATTTTGTGGTAGTTGATGGGTGCTAAATGATAAGGTTATGATTTTTATTATTTGTTTAAATGGTTTAACTTTTGTGATTTTGCAAACATAGGGGCCTTTTTTTAAGATTAATTTTGGAATATTTTGTACTTCAATTGCCCAAATGAGTCCAACTAGCGCAATGTAAGATTTTTGGCTATAAAAACACTGTTACAAATTTAGTATAACCATAAGGTTAGCCCAACTAGACTCATATATAATCTCTATCACTTTCAGGTATAAGTTTGCAAATTTAAAGAATAGATAAAACCATTCACATAGGAAAGTCTAAACCAAACCACATAAGCTTATTCAAGTAGACAAACTCGTAATCCAATTGGTTAAATGAGAAAAAAAATCAAAATAAAATAAAATGCTACCTCAATACAAATCGACTAAACTAAGCTTAATTGCTGAAGAAACGACACTTACACATAAACGAAATGTATGGTCAAAGCTATTCAAAGCTATCCACTATGTGGAGTGAGACAAAATATTAAAAATTCACTCCAATCAACTTAAACTATCATTTCTATTCATAGCTTAGCAACTCCAAAATTGTACACTTAAATACAAAATTCACATAATTTTGAAGATTACTTCAATTAGATGAATAAAGGGCTTGAGTCTTTACCAGCGTTGCAAACGAGATCTCCCATGTGTGTACGCATGAATTTTTCCTGCTTTTCCTTTCTTTCTTTCTCCCTCCTCGTCGGTCACGCCTCTGTTGAACGAAGCCTCTCTCTTCTTTCTTCTTATTGCTCTTTGTCGTCACTTTATATTCTCTCTTTCTTTTTTTGTCCTAAGCAGAAGCGTTACCAAATTGATGGGGGCTTGGGCCCATTTATTACAAAACCGATCGGACCATAAGAAAAAATGGCAACGGAATACTGAAATCAGTTTGCAAAATGTGCTGACAAACTATTATAAATGGCTTCTGACCAAAAAAAGAAACTATTGTAAGTGGCCTTTAAAATCCGATTGAGAAAGCACTCAACATAAACCTGTCCCTTCTTTCTGTAAGTCCATTCTACAAAATTTTATAAGAATACATAGCGCTATACACACACTCTCCCTCTCTCTCCGTCGGTAGCTGTATCTGCGAATAATGAAGTTTGTTTTCTTAATCTTGAAGTAAGTGTACCTAACAAGCCAGTTTCAAAAGAGAGATCTACTCGTTAGCTAATCTGTATTGCCTTCCAGAGCTATGACGTCGACAAGTCAAGCAAGAAATAGAAAGTACGTGGTCCCTGTTTATGGCAGGTTGGTCCACCCCCCACCCCCCCCGCAAGCCCCTCCTTCCTCTCTCTTCACTTTCTGGGTTTCCTTAGCAATAAGTAAGACATCTACTTGAGGAATTCGTGCAAAAAGTGTGGTCACCCACTTTCCATTGCTGGAAGATGGAGACGTGGAGACGTCTGTGTCCATGTACAATCTGTAGAAGGTGTCGTATCAAGATACGCATCCGTATCCTAGATCTTCTTCGATCTCGTGGACTCTCGGTTCCGTTTTTTAACTTCACATTGCTCATGTGCAATTTTCCATGTTTATTTGAGGTTGGTTGGTGCTCGATGCCAATGGCGAAGGCATCTTTGCGCAATGTCTGGAGTTCAAGTTCCTAAGAATGATTAGACTTATATGTGTTTGTCTAAGGAAATGCAAGTCGTCAGCTTAGCTCCTGAAAACCCTGCCCATTAGTACATTGCGTGCGGCTTGCTCAGCTTATTGAAAGTTATCCAACACATAAGCTTCATAAAACATGTTGGCACTCCAAATTTACACGAAGTGGAGAGAGAATCAAATGAACGCTTCGCTCATTTGGAGTAGGTATGGTAAAAGAACTCCAAAAGGAACAGAACTGACCGGCGAGGTATTAATTGCATGTGGTACCAATTGACAACAAAATTAGTACGGAAAGAACGCTCTCCACATGCTCCCTCCATTGTAAGATACCAGTATCCACTATATATTCTAAGGGAAATGCCCGCAACTTCTTCATCTCATTCGGCGTTCTGGTGTTCATTAAGTTTCACTGGATTCCGAGGCCTCCGAGTTTATAATCATATATGCTCTCAGAGTTTGTCTTCAACTTGTTCAGATGCCCAGTTTTAACTTTGCGATACTGGGGACTGCTTTTTAGATGGCCAAGATACAACGCACCAGGTTCATCACAGAGGTTCTCCCCCCCCCCCGCGGAGATTCCTTCGCTTCCCTTTAGATTTCCACATAGAGCACGCCCATGTGTTAGTCCAATTGACATTCGTTTCTCTTCTGTTATCGATGTATGTTTTTTAATGATGCTGTGGGCGTCTGTGCACGCACTCTCGAGAGAGAAATAAGGGGCCATGGCGTATTTTTAGCCAAGCCATGGGAAGGCAGTTTAATAAGTTGAGCGAATCTAATTTGTCGAGTGAACGCTTTAACGTGTGCCAAATAAATTTGTTAACTTTTGGAAGATTTGTTATTGGAAACAGAGGATATATTCCCTAGCGTGACTGAAAGAGATCAACGGAATTGATGAAATGCTGTGTATAGTTTATTAACTGATCCAGAAACACTTGAATACAGAAAGGAAAACATAGAAGTACAAAGAAGCTTAGCCTCGTCCAAAGGAGAGGGGTTATTATTGTACAATAGTCATAAGATGACCATAATCAGACTCAAGAGAGTTGTCTATTGCGCCTGAAGCTCTTTCCTGCTCTCTATGATGTAATCATAAAGCTTGTGCTGGTCGGGCAACGACTTGGCCACGCTCTCCCTCTGCATGCACCGCTTGGCCCACGCCGCCAGCTTGGGGCACTCCTCCACGATGCTGGAGTCGGCCAATTTCCCCAAAGCATCTAACCAACTATAGAAGGGTATCAGCGACACATCCGCATACCCGAACCTCTCCCCGCCAAAGAAAGCATCGTTCCCGAGCTCTCCCTCCAACACCTTCAAGCACTCAATGTACTCCTTCTTCGCCGCCTCCTGGACCACCCCCATCGACAGGTACACTGTTCGCGCCACCTGATACATCTGCACCATCCTTTCGTATCTCGATGTTAAGCACAGATGATAACAGAACGTTCGAAAGACTAAGGGGTTGTTGTCTTACCTTCTTGTCCGCATAATCGGCCCAGAACCTGACCCGGGCACGCTCGTAAGGATTCGAAGGCAGGAGAGGAGACTCGCGACCCCAGGTCTCGTCGATGTACTGGACCATGATGAGGGACTCGCAAACGGGCTTGCCATTGTGGATGAGGACGGGGATCTTCTTGTGGACTGGGTTCATCTTCAAGAGCAGGGGCTCTTGTTGCTCAGGTCCTCCTCCCTCACGTCGAACTCCACGCCCTTCTCACGCAGGGCAATCCTGGTCCTCATCCCGAACGGGCTCGGCCAGAAATCCAACAAAATCACTTCCTCCGCCATTGAATTTGTAGCTACAAGCTGAAGCTTTTGCTAATTTGAACTGAAATGAAGAATGCTGTCCGCGATGAAATCAGGCTAACTCGGGTGCCACTTATGTAGAGGGAAAGAGGATTTTGATGGGATTTTGATTTGGTCATTGCTCGCGTCACTCTCAGATCTCAAGCCTCCATGCCCGAGCCGATGAGGTCATGGCTTAGGTGTCGCACAAACAAATGAGATTATTAGAGAAAATACCACCAAAAACTCAAAACTTTACCAAAAGTGACAAATTTACCCCAATTTTTTTTTTTTAAGATATGAAAAATCCCAAATTTTGCAAACTGTGACACATTTGTTCCACCAGGGGCATTTTTATCATATATATATATATATATATATATATATATATATTCTGTTTTTCCTTTGTCACGACCTACCCCTTGTGGGAAGGAACAGGTTTAGGAGTATTGCCTAAAGGACGGGCTTAAGGCTCATGATTAGGCGCGAGCTCTCTCAAGCCCATATCCTGCGTGATATTGAGATTTTTTTAGGAATTTTGCATAAAATGAGTCACCACTAGTCTATTGGGGTTGGCTAGAAACCAAGTGAGGTATAAGAGTGTACCTTACTTCTTACACAACCAGAGAATCTAGGGTCGGGGACTTGATTATACTAATTGACCCTTTCGGTACCTAATCTTGTTCATTTTAAAAGAAAATATTTTTATCAGGCAGTTTGTATTGATTTTACATACATCCACTAACATGTGAGGTGATCATGCGGGTGCGCAATTATTAAAGTAACAACCATAGCTATCAAGATCCTAATTGTAGCAAAATTAAACACATGCAAATAAACATAATTAGATATGCAAATTAAATATACGATATAATCAAAATACGAGCCAATAGGGGTCTAATTAAATATGCAATTCCTAATTAAACCCTACAATTTTTGGATTTTTGAATTTTTTTTTGAAAATTCTTTTTGGGGCGAACCGGGTCAGGTCCGATTCTGACCCGAACCGGGTTCAGCCCGAGCAGGTTGGGTCGGGCTCGCTCGACCAGGCTTGCTTGAGGGCAGACCGAGCTTGGGCCCAATTAGGAGGGGCCAACCCTTTTTTGTAAAAAGGACTCACCCGTAGGCCCACGGCCTAGGTTGATTTCGGGCAGTGGGCTTACGGGGCGGGAGAGGTCAAGCGGGCTAGGTCGCAGACTTGGCCCAGCTCGGCCCGCGGCCCCTTGGTCAGCGATTGCTTAGTCGCGGCCAAGGCGCTGTGACGGCGTGCCGCCCGCGGAGGCTCTTCGAGGAAGGTGGTGGTGCCGGTTGGGGCTCTGCTATAAGCGGCAAGGCGCCGGTCGAGGGCTTTGCTAACTCCGCAACCCCCCAATTCGACAACTGTCCAGTTGTGACGAGGGAGAGGGCAGAGGTGAAGGGCACCGGCAATCTCCGGTTGGGGTTGCGACGGCGCCACCTCGGTTCGGAGGGACACGGTTTGGCTTTCGAGCAAATGGCGGCGGCCTTCCGGTGGCTAAAAACCCTAGCTGGGCTCTACACAAAGGAGCCGGGGAGGTCGAGCTTAGTCGGGCATTTCATTGAACAGTTAATAGACACCACTAAATTCAAAGGTTTCTGGCTTAATCGAGCTTTCATCTGGCCTTAGGGAACTTCGGACATGATTTATAAAGAACATAGGAGCAAAATGTAAAAGCAGCGAGGACTTGAGCTTGTGCGAGCTAGTCGGCCATGAGCTTCGGCCCGATGTTTTCCAAAGATGGAACAACAGGGTTCAAGGGACCTACCTCATCTGGGGAAGAGTTGCGGCGGACAACGGCGGGCGGATGGGCCTCCGGCAACGGCTAGTTGCTCCCTTGAGCTTCTTTCCTCCCTTTGGTTCACTCTCACCCCCGCTCCCTGTTTCTCTCCGTCTTTTTCTCTCCCCCGCTCTCTGTTCTCCTTCTTTTCCTTTTCCTCCTTTTCCTTTTGCCTTTTCGACCCTTCGACTTGCGTGCGTGGCCTCAATTGACCAACTAGCTATCTCTGCTAGCCGGTTCTGACTCGAGGATCGCGTTGCTCGCCTGCCCAGTGAGATCCCGCTGTCCCTTGCAGCCGCTTCTTCCTGCTCTAGCCATTGCTTTCTACTTCGCTCGTTCCCCACGCAAAAGACGGTTGGAGGAGGGAGAAAGCCTGGGTGCGGGCCGGGCCAAAAGGGAGAGGAAGCTGAGCTGCACGAGGGAGAAAAAAATGAAAAAGAAAAGGGGCGGGCCGGGCCAAGGCTGGATCTGGCTCGACCCTAACCCTAAGGCCACCTTTTTTTTTTTTAAATATATATTTTTTTCAATCAATTTTTTTTCATCATTGTTTTTAAATATATATGTGCTTGAAAATATAAATTAGATGTCAACAGCTGCCCCTCTTTGAATGTAGCCTTGAAGAGGTTGCAATCAAAGATAGAAGATACCTAAATTATTCCAATGGTTGACGGAGAGAACTCAAAGCTATGGAAGCACGTCTTGCCAATAAGAGAAAGAAAGATCCCAGGCTACAGAAGTACGCTGTGTCATAATAAGAAAGGGAGGGGGACTCCGGGCTACAGAAGCCCACCGGGTCATAAGAAGAAGGAGAATGACTCTAGGCTATAAAAGCCCACTGGGTCATAAGAAAAAGGAAAATGACTCAGGGCTACAGAAGCCCACCGAGTCATAAGAAGAAGGAGAAGGACTCCGGACTACAGAAGCCCACCGGATTATAAGAAGAAGGAGAATGACTCCAAGCTATAGAAGCCCATTGGGTCATAAAAATAAGGATATGGACGAAATCTTACCATGTAATAACGGGTTTCGACTGGGCTGAAAATACATGGTTTGAGGAAAACCCATGAACCTTTGTAGATGACATGGTTTAAAGTTGACCATGAACCTTTGTAGATGACATGGTTTAAGGTTAATCATGAACCTTTGGAGATGATATGGTTTAAGGATGACCGCGAACCTTTGTTGTCTTTAGGGAAGCATCTACTAATCCCTTGAAAGCTGCATGGCTTCACTGGGGATTCTTGTCAAACTCAACTTGACCAAATGTCATTAGGGACGCCATCAAGAGACATATTTGTAATATTGCAGCATTAATTGAACAAGCTAATCAAGCTAAGTCCGATTGCTTTTAAAAATCATTCGATGTCAATCAGCATCATGTGGCGCAAAACTGTCATCTTGTTTGGGAATGCATCATTAATCATCAAATTCTCCGGGAGTGAAGTTCTTATCAGAATGGCTACGACTCGTAAAATGGCTCATTAAGCATGCCGAACTAGAGCTTCTTAGTCAGAAAGGGTTTCTCACACACTCTTGATAAAATTGTTGCTTGATCCCATCTATTCATGTGGGAAGTAACTGATTGCTAAGGGTATCTCACATAACCCACGTCAAAGGCATTCAGAAACATTCGCGATGAGTACAATCTAATCGATCAAAAGGGTCTTTTGAAGGAACCGCAATATAGATTTGGTCATGGGCTTACACAAAGGGATTATTGCTTTGAGGCCAATAAATGAACATTTGTCGCTATCTTGATCGGGTTTACAAGTTGAGAACTTGGAAGATAAGATAAGATATAATTACTTCCACTCCTTCAAGCAGTAGCTTCTTTGTGGTATTCTCATTTTCACTTAAACCATCCCAATCAAAAGAGATTTCGGAAGATGGTTGTAATGTTGGCTTGGAAGAAGCTCGAAAGGCTTAAAATTTTCAAGAGGGTTTTTAAGAGTCAGTGATCATTTTAGCATCGTGACCAGGTCACTTAACCTTTCGAAATCATTCGGCTTTTGAAACACAACACATCTCAAAAGTCTCTTGACTAATCATTTCTACATTGGAGCTTTGCTCCTTTTTCTAATTTCCTTTGCATTTGTGATGATTTTTTACGTAGGCATTTTGACTTTGATAATTTTTCTTTCACATAAAATGCAGCCTTTTGGCTTTTTTTTTTTTTACGAGCATTGGCCTTGCTTTTTCTAGGCACGCTGTTTTCTCAAGCTCCCTAGTTTGTAGAATTTTTTGCTCTTTGAACTTTTAGAGCTCTTATGACTTTTGAGATGCTTTTAAACTTTTCTCGTAAATGTCGATTGCATGTGGTAAGTCTTTATGCCTTGCCCCAGTGAAGGGACATGATCACCGCTCAGGACTTAGAAATGAACAATCAGGCCCAAATTGGTTAAAACAATGGGTATCAGTGTTTGGGTAGAGAAGGAAATGCTCTTCTTCACATTGGGATGAGTCAAGCTCTGATGAGAATTTCTCTAAAGCTATCACTAAAAGATTGATGCAAATGAAAGTAATAGAATCTTTCTCAATCTTTCACTCTACAACACGATCGTAACCTCTTATGCTGCCTTAATGTAGGGTCATTCTCGATAGGGGTATTTTAAAGGATAATTTTTATTCGGCCCAAAGGGGAAGCAAGAGATTAGTGTGATACTTGGGATTGATGAAGGTGACACCTTTATCATTCCGATCTTTGCGCTCAATGCGAATGAATCCTTTGTCCTAAGAGAAGGTTGCCTTTTACTCAACTCTCAAAAGTGTTTGAAGGATGTGTTTGGAAATGGCTTGTCTTTCTTCATCCTAAGCACTTCTTGTTTGGCATAGTTAATGTTTCACCTTTTTACTCGAATAAAATCATTTTTATGAGCCCCCTTTTCAAGGGTCACCGATATGAAGCACACAAAGTGACACCGGAAATAGGTCATACGAATGATGCCATGCATTTTTTTTTTCATTTTGGTTTGCCTCTTATTTAAGAAAAATAGATATTCAACTGTTTGTGTGGAGACTCGATGGGTCCTTGAATCGACTTTTCCCTCTGCCATTTCCTCATTGAACGGTAAGGTGCTTGAAACACAAATAGATATGTGTGTATGTAACATATGCCTGATATCTACGATGCTATGCATAATGCCATGTGACTTGGATTGTGCATGAAGTGGCTCCTCGGCCTTGATTTCAATTATGGAAAATATTTCTTGACTACATCAATGTTTACAGGTCTAGGCAATTCACTGCCATCTATTTCAACTAAAATCAAAGCACCACCAGGAAGAATTTTCTTAATGACATACGACCCTTCGTAGTTTGGGGTGAATTTTCCACGAGGGTCTGGTATAATCGGAAGCACTTTCCTCAGCACCAAGTCGTTGACTTCAAAGTGTCTGGGATGCACCCTTTGATTGAAGGCTTTTGCGACTTGTATTTGATAGCATTGGCCATGACATACAACTTGTAATCTTTTCTCATCGATCATGTTTAACTGTTCATGCCTCTGTTGCATCCATTCAGTCTCATCGAGCGTAGATTGGGAAATGACCCTTAGAGAAGGGACTTCAACTTCAACAGGCAAGACTGCCTCCATCCCGTACACGAGTGAAAAGGGAGTTGCCCCTATGGAGGTGCGGATAGAAGTTCGGTATGCCATTAGCGCGTAAGGGAGCCTATTGTGCCAATCACGATAGTTTTCGGCAATCTTTGATAGGATTTTCTTTATGTTCTTGTTCACCGCCTCCACTGCTCCATTCATCTGAGGACGGTACGGTGACGAGTTCAAATACTTAATTTGAAACTCATTGAGCAAGCCATCCACGACTTTGTTGTTCAAATTAGTGCCGTTGTCGGTAATGATTGCCTCCGGCACCCCATAACGAGCGACAATGTCGCAACGAATGAACTTTGCCACATTCTTGGCAGTAACATTAACATACGAGTTGGCCTCGATCCACTTGGTAAAATAGTCAATCGCCACCAAGATAAATCGATGCCCATTTGAAGCTTTGGGGTTAATGGGCCCAATCACGTCAATTCCCCATATTGAAAAAGGCCAGGGTAGAGACATTTGGTGAAGTTCATTTGGTGGGGCCTTTATCCTGTCTCCATAAATTTGGCATTGGTGACACCGTTGTACGTGCTGAATGCAGTCGGACTCCATGGTAAGCTAATAATAACCGAGTCGCATGATCTTTCTCACCAAGAAGTGTCCATTCATATGGGGGCCACACTCCCCTTCATGTAGCTCCTTCATCAAATGGTTGGCTTCTTTAGTGTCGACACACCTTAGCAATGTCGAGTTGAAGGACCTTTTGTAGAGGACATCTCCACTGGCAAAGAATTTTGATGCTAGCTTTATCAAATGCTTTCTGTTTGCTGCTTCACTTCCTTCGAGGAATTCACCTTTCTGTAGATACTTCAAGATGTCGTGATACCAAGGCTGTCCGTTCGGTTCCTCTTCAACCGTCATGTAATAAGCCGGGTGCCTAAGGATTTCAATTCTCAACGGTTCAATGTTCAAGCCTCCAGCTACTTGCAACATTGAAGACAAAGTAGCTAGGGCATTAGCAAACTGATTTTGGGACCTTGGTAAGTATTCGAATGATATTTCTTGGAATTCCTCCGTTAACTTCCCTAGGAACTCATGATATGGAATCAATTTAGAATCTTATGTTCGCCACTCACCTTCGGTTTGTAAGATGATAAGAGCCAAATCACCATAAACTTGCAGCTTTCGGATCTTTATATCGATGGCAGCTTGGAGGCCAAGAATGCATGTTTCGTACTCAGTGATGTTATTCGTACAAGGGAACATCAATTTAGCCGTGATAGGGTAGTGCTGTCCATCTGGGGAGATAAGAACTGTCCCACTACCTAACACAGCTAAGTTTATTGTTTTGAAATAACTTCCCTACTTGTTTTGAAGCTGACAAAACGTTTCCATCAGTCTAGTCTGAAGATTAGAAGACTCTTTTGTCAAAGTCTGAAGACCGTCATACCGTCAGACTCAAGACTTAAAGTCTGCCCTCATTGACCGTTTCTGGACCGTCGAAGAAAAAACTTATCCAGATTCGTATAAGGATTTGATTCTAGCGGTTAAAGAAGATCTCATGGCTGGAGATAGCATCTCAAGATCTCTTATTCGTTTTTAAATTAAATCGAGTAAGTTTGATTCGTTGATTAGCAAATCGTACATGGAATGTTCTACTTATGGAAACCTAGATCCTGGTTGTATAGGCAAGCATGATCAGTGGGCTATCCTCACATTCCTTAGGTAAACTTGAGATCTTCCTAATTGATTATATCTAACGGGAATATTGGTAGGAACTCTTTTAGAATGTGCCAACAGTTATGAAGGCATGGAGGAGTATTTAAGGAAGACGTTCTGGTTACTTGAGTGTGTGTGCGATAAAAAAATTTCAAAGTCTGAATCTCCTTGTTCTTTGCTGATTCAATTGTTGAGCGAAAGTTTGTACTCAAAAGAGAGTCTAGACATTTGTGAAGCCTTGAGGAGGTGTAGTAGAGTCTCTACACTGTGGAATCAAGGACGTGAGACTGTAACAACTATTTTGTTCATAGTGAAATCCAGCCGGTGGGTTGTCAGTGCGGGAGAGTGAACGTAGGCTTGGATTAAGCCGAATCACTATAAAACTTCGTGTTCTTTTTCTTTTCTCTGATCTATTTAATTTAGTTCATAACTTGATTCGCATACGTGTGATTTCTTTGCAAAGTCTATTGTCTATCAGACTCAGGTCAAAAGTAAGATCTTATCTTATATTTCGCAAAATTTGGTTAAGCACCTATTCACCCCCTCTAGGTGCACATACTAGTACTTTTAATTGGTATAAGAGCTTGCGTACTCATTTCATTGAAGTGTTTTTACTTCAGAGTTAAAGATCCATGGCTAGTATGTTGGCTCCAAGTTTGGTTAAAGGGCAAAGCAACACCAGATCGCCTTATTTCGATGGAAATGAATACAACATATGGAAAAACAAGATGAAAGCATTCCTAAGATCGAAAGATCCTCTGGAATGGGATGTGGTAGATAAAGGAATCATTCCTAAAGCTACAACAGTTTTAGAAAGAGGAAAAGAAGCTGTAGAGGCTAGCGACATGACTCAAGAAGAGATGACCAAGAGACAAGCTCTTGATGCAAAAGCAATTTATTCCTTATATTGTGCATTATCTCCTACTGAATATAACAGAATATCCTCTTGTGAAACAGCTAAAGAAGTCTGGGATAGGCTGCACATTACCTATGAAGGAACAGATCGAGTGAAAGAAACCAAAATCAATATTCTGCTCGGTCAATATGAAGCCTTCAAGATGAAGCCGAGAATCTATCACCGACATGTTTAGTCGTTTTACAGAAATTGTGAATGGTCTTGAATATCAAGGTCAACCAATCTTAGGACCTATGAAGGTTAACAAATTGTTGCGTGAACTTTCCAAAGGTAAAAAAATCAAAGAATCATGCCTCTCTCTGTTGACGAATTGATTGGCACACTTCAATCCTATAAAGTGGAGCAAATTAATGAGGAATAAGATCCCAAAGGTAAAAAATCTATTACTTTAAAATCTAATGATGATTTTGATGTTACAGATTTTGAAGACGATATGGATGATGAAGAACTTGCCCTCATGATAAGAAGATTCGAAAGCTGAACGAAAGGGAAGAGATTCAATTGGAAGAAACAAAGTTCTCAAAAGTTTCAAAATAAATATGCTGAGGATGATGAATCAAATAAATATGTGATCTGTTTTGAATGCAAGAAAAATGGACACATCAGACCCAACTGCCCCTTGCTGAAGAGAAAGAAATGAAAAGTTGAAAAATACAGAAAGGCACTCAAAGCAGAAACTTGGAGTGATACCGAATGCGAAGAAAGTGAAGATGATTGTGCTAATATTTGCTTAATGGAAAAATTAGAATCAAATTCAGACTATGAGACAGATTCAGACTCAGATAGTGAAATCGAGGTAGGTAACTTAAAAATTCCTACTAAAGTCTCTAAATATATTAATGAACTGTGTCTTAGTCTCAAAACCTCTCTTAAGAGGATTTCCGAGCTAAAAAGGGAAAATTCGACACTAAGGCAACAAGAGTTTGTTTGGGAAGAAAAGTTAGAAAATTTAGATAAAACTTTTATTGCTTTGAAAGAAAATGTAGAATCTCTTCCACTAGAAAATAATTTTTTAAAAATTAATATTTCAAATATTTCAAAAAGGTTTTCTATAGAGTCTGAGAAATTAGAAAAGATTCTTTCAGCACAAAGACCTTACTTTAACAAATCAGGTTTGGGAATGACTTCTGAAACCATTCCTCTAATCGATTTTCCAAAGGTAAAAGAAAGAATCAAATAAAGACCTACAAAAGAATTTTATAAAAATCATTTTCAAAAATTCTTTGGAAAACTTGTTGGCCGTAGTGCTCTTAAATGTTCTAAGTGCAACAGCTCTAAACACTTTGAGAAAGAATGTCCTATGGTTTGGAGGCCTATTAAGAAAGATTGGGCAAAGACTGTATATTGCACTAACTCAATTGGACCCAAGAAAATGTGGGTACCAAAGAAAGCTTGAGTTCTTTTCTTGAATGCAAGTCACTATCAAGAAAAATGTTAAATTGTACTTAGATAGTGGATGTTCAAGGTATATGACAGGAGATTCAAGATGTTTTATAAAGCTTAAGCAAGTGAATGATGGAAAAGTGTCTTTTGGTGGAAACAGCAAAGGAAAAATTATTGGTTGTGGAACAGTAAAAATTGGAAGTCTCACAATAAACAATGTTTCCTTAGTAGAAGGACTCAATTACAACTTGTTGAGAATCAATCAACTCTACGACACAGGCTTCAGAATTAACTTTCAAGAAGGAATATGTTCGGGGACCAGTAAAGACTTCACTCAGACTTTCATGGGATGAAGACATGAGAATATTTATCTTTTGGATATCAATTCAGAAAAATCTCAATGTCTAATCTCAATTCAAGATGAAGCAAATCTCTGGCATCGGAAACTTGGTCATATCAATATGAAGCAAATTGCCAAGATCTCCTCAAAGAAGCTTATTCGTGAACTACCCAACCTGACATATCAAAAGTCTGAATTATGCACACCATGTGTGTTGGGAAAATAGGTTAGAAGTTCTTTTAAACAAATAAATCAAGTTTCTACTAATCGTGTTTTGCAGCTCCTACATATGGATCTCTTTGGATCTACTAGAACTCAAAGCATTGGTGGAAAGAAATATTGTTTAGTAATTGTGGATGATTATTCATGATTTACTTGGGTATACTTTCTTTCAAGTAAGTCTGAAACCTTCTATTATTTTGAAAAGTTTGCTAAGAAAGTACAGAATGAGAAATGGTATGTTATTTCAAGCATACGGACAGACCATAGAGGTGAGTTTGAAAATCAAGACTTTGCTAAATTCCGTGATGAATCGGTTTTCGGATATGTTCTCTTCTCCATACACTTCCGAATAAAATGGAGCTGTGGAAAGGAAGAATAGATCGTTGCAAGAAATTGCTAAAACACTTTTAATTGAAAGTAACATTTCTTCTCGTTTTTGGGCTGAAGCAGTTTCTACAACATGTTATGTTATTAATAGAGTTTTCCTAAGGTCAATTCTGGAGAAAACTCCTTATGGGTTGGTCAAAGGAAAAAAGCCAATCGTTTCCTATTTTTATGTGTTTGGTTGTAAATGTTTTATATTGAAAAATGCAAATGATCGAATTGGTAAGTTTGAGGAAAAATGATATGAATGAATCTTCCTTGGATATTCAACCACCAGCAAAGCTCACAGAGTATACATGTGACATCCTGATTTTTAGGCTCTGATTTCGATTGGTTAAATTGGGATGTAAGTGGGCTACATTGGTAAAGAAAAGTATCAATTTGATCGATGAGGCGTTGAATGAAATTATGGGAGCCAATTTGATTTAATTCAAGAGGAATTAAGGCTCAATTGGAAAGAAAACCTAGCAAAATTCGTATGCCACACTTACCCCCACATTTTGGCCTATCTAAAGGCTTCTAGAAGGGGCATTTTTGGGCTAGAAATATGGGTGGATGATAGCTCATGGTGGCCCATGTGTGGATGACCTAAGAGAGAGAGAGTGAGAGAGGAAAAAGGGGAAACCGGTTCCCCCTTTCTTCCTCGTCGTTGCCTCTCTCCCCTGCATCTTCATCTTCAGCTGCACGACGCCATGGAAGCTGAAGACCAGCGAACCAGCAGGCTGAAGCAGCGGTTCCTTTTGGCGCCGTCATAGCAAGCAACCGGAACTAGAGTCGACGCCGTCCGCCGTCCTGCTGCCTCGCGCAGCTCCGCCTCACCCTCTTCCTCTCACCTTGCGAACCAGAGAAGTTGAAGACGGAAGCAGCTCACCTAGGTTCGGAGCAACAGCCGACGTCGCCACTCGCCGCCGCACGCCGCCTTGCCGCCGCTGCCGCACGTCGCCTCGCCGCCGCTGCCGCACGCCGCCTTGCCGCCTTCCTCTTTCCTTGCTACTACCGTTGAATTCTTCTTCTTCTTTTTTGGGTTGTCCGAAACCCAGCAGATTTGGGAAGCTGACAGAGCAGCCAGCAGCGCCACTTGTCGCTGTCGCACGCTGCTGGACCGCACGCCGCCGTTCCGCTGTCCACCACCATCACCGAGCTGCCGTCCCATGCTCCGCCTGCCTCGGCCTCCCCCTCGCTCAGTGCTCTGTTCCAGCGACGTTTCAGACTTGGTGGAGCTCCGTCGGAGTCGTTCAGCCCACCTTCGGCCACCATGAAGCCCCGCCTAGGTCTTGTTCAGCCCCTCCGTCCATCTAGGTCTGTTGTTGCCTCAATCCGAGCCCGGATCCGCCCCTAACCAGTAGCAAACAGAGAGTTCGAAAATGGGCATGGCAGCGGACGTTTGGCCCGTTTTGGCCGTCTTCCCGAGCTCGGATGCTCGGCCCGCTTTGAGGAAAGTCGATCCTCGCATCGAGCCCGTCGTTTTGTGTGAGTTTTACTTACTAATGCCTTCTTAGTTTTCTAATTACACTTAAAGGTTGATTAGTGTTAGTTAAGTGTAATTAGGTTATTAGATTAGAATGGATTAGCGATTATTAGTTAATTGTATTGCATATTAGTTAGGTGGTTAGTGTACTTAGATAGAGAATTGCCTATAGTATTTATTGGATGCTTCGTGGGATTTTTCCCAACCCTTATCGGGTGTTAATTAGGCAATTTGGGCCTAAATGGTATTTTTAAGAATTAAATATTAATTTTCGGAATTAATTATTTAATTATTTAATTTTTCAAAAATTCACCTGGGATGGCCAGTGACCGAGATTTTATGCTGATGATCCCTACAAGCGCAGTCCGTTTATTTAATTGAGCTTTATATTGTGCTAAATTGAATTTATTGTATTTACTTATTTAATTTTCGAAATTAATTATTTAATTATTTATTTTCCGGAAATTCAACCGTGATGGCTGGTGACTGGAATTTCGTGCTAATTGTCGTGGCGCAGTCCGTTTATTTATTTGAGCTCTACGTTGCATGGAATTAAATTAATTGTGATATTTTGGGATTTATTCCTCAATTGAACAAGGTTGGTTATTAATTGAAAAATAACCAGGCATCGGTTATTGATGCCAAAAATATTTGAGGGGACTACAGAAAATGTGGGAGTTATGGAAAGGAAAATATTATATTTTGGCTAAGGCTAACCGTGTGCCCACACACGATATTTTATCGAGGATGATAAAAGATGAGAAGAAATGCTGTGTGATGTGGCTCGGCAATTATTACATCGCTTTGGCATGTAGGATGCCTTAGAGAATGCCCGTAAATTGTTGAAGATTGATCATGCCTGTGTGGCGATAATTGATCAAGCCTGTGTGGCGATAATTGATCATGCCTGTGTGGCGATAATTGATCAAGCCTGTGTGGCGATAATTGATCATGCCTGTGTGGCGTAGATCGTGCTTGCGTGGTCATATTTCTGTGTGTCGAGTATCGTGCCCGTGTGGCTAAAGGTAATTGGAATGCCTAAGAGCATGCACATAAAGTATTTATTGCACGTCACCTTGGCGAAGTTGATGCCCGAGAGCATTGATATGGCTTTGTGACTGAGTGTACTATTGGAGGTTATATGGGATGGAATGAATGACCTAGAAATGGTCCGACTGACATGTAATCGACTAGATCGATTGAGTATTGCTTTGATCTGGTGTTGTGAATTGATTGATTGAATGGGAATGACCGTGAGTGGTCTTGTTGGCGTGTAATTGACTAGGTTGATTTGATCGATGCTTCGATTAGTGATGTGATTGTTTATGTGCCTATTTGATATGTGCTAATATGCAGTTGGAATCTGAGGCTAAGGTAAGCCCTCTGACTCATGTTGTGCATAGGCAACCCTAAGGTGTATTAGTTTACTGATCGGGTCTTAGTGTGGTAGAACTTGTTGAGACATAGTCTCATCCCAGTTTGGGGAAAACATTTCAGGACCCTGGTGAAGAACCTGAGGAGAAAGAACTCGAAGAGGAGTATCTGAAGGAGAACCCCGAGGATGATCCAAAGTAGGATCCTGATGACTTTTGCTATAGAATCAATTTGAGTAGAAACCAATCGTTTTAGTATGGCTTGTATATGAACATAAGGGTGATTTTTTCTATAACATATAAAAATTTCATAATTTTTGGAGTTGATTTAGGATTTTTACTGAATTCGTGAATGAAACTGTGTATGGCAATATTCCGAAATTATAAAGACTGTGATGTGTGGACTGTACCAAATTGTATGATATTCTTTTGATATGGTGTTCTTCGCAGAATATTTTCCTCTAGATCTTGTATATAACATGTCGAATTTTTAGAATTTATTAAGGCTTTTTACTAATTTTTCAAGAATTATGACCAAAGGAGTGCAATATGTTTTTATCCGAAATTTTTCTATATTTTCAAAAATAAATGAAATTGCTCCATGTGATATAATGTCTTGAGTGGTTGATTATGCTGCATATGTGGTGACATATGGCATGTTATATGACATCAAGAGCTGGTTGAGACCTTTGATATTGTCGCATCAAATGCCATGTTGAAATTGGGATACATGTGTGAATATAAATTATGATAATGATGATACCGTCGGAGGTGTGAGCCGACGATGCCCCGGGAGTGTTGGGATGCCCGAAGGTGTGTGCCGGAAGCCCTGTAAGTGTGTGCCGGGGGGATACCTCATGATACCAGTTGGGGTACGAGATGCCCGGAGTGTGCGTGCCGGATGCCCGGAGGTGTGTGCTGGAGGCTTCTCGCGATGCCAGGTTGGATGCGAGCGATAAATTGTGGGATGAAAACATTGGTCCCTGGGAAGAAAAATGATGTGATCTAATTGAAAGATAAAGATCGAGAATTGATCCATGCGCATGGATGTGTGCATATGGCATGGGATGAACCTCATGGGAATGCAAGCATGGAGTGCATGGTGGTATATGCACGTTGCATGGTGATATATGCTTGGCTGCTTGATGATACATGTATAAGTGCATGGTGGTATATGCAAGTTGCATGGTGATATATGCATGGTTGCTTGATGATATAAGTACAAGTGCATAGTGATTTATGCATGTTGTATGGTGATATATGCATGGCTGTAAGGTGAGGTATGCTTGAATGCATGAATGATATGTGTTTTATTCATGATACATTGATTATTTTGTTTGACGCATTGTGTAGTTTGGTGGATCTTTACTGCTGAGTGGTTGTACTCACCCCTTTGGGGACCAACATTTCAGATTGAGCTATGCCTCTAGCACCTGTCACGCGTGGTACGTTTTATGGATTTTCGTCTGATGTCGGGGTCGAGTGCACGGAGCACCCTTGCTTCAGTGTTCATGGTCTGATGTTTATTCGAGTTCGTGCTTTGGTCATGTATGACATAGGCCTACCTGATGGCCCTGTAGTGCAAGAGTTTTTGTCTGTCCATGTTCGCCGAGATGGGAGGATGATGGGGATGCTACCGCCGCCACCGGCCGATGCACCAAGATGGGTGTGATAGGAGCGTGTGATTGGTGGAGGTTGCCACTTTTTTTGGGACGGCCGACACTAGCTGATGGATAGATGTACACGTTTAATGTATAGTCAGGTTTCTTTTTGAGTGTAGCCGAGCTTAGTTATAGTCTTGGCCCTTTTGTTACACCGACTTGTGAAATCCATCTTATTATGTAAATAAAAGTGATTCGGCCCTAAAATGCATATATATATGAAAAGTTTTAGTTGGTGTGTATTGCATAATATTATGTGGTTTGAGTACGGATTAGGGAGATATTGAGTATGCTTTTGTTATATGAACTGCGTTGGGACCGATTGAGATGGTACAAACCCCCAAGTTGTATGGACCTGCTGCAATTGAAATGGTATCAGAGTGGAATGTTATTAGGACAAGTGATGAGTACCTGTGGTGACCCTAGCGGATCGGGGGCCGTGTCGAGGGGTGCCACACAATGAGAGTGTCAGAGTTACCTTGGGTCTTGATGTAAAGTGTTGGCTCACTCATACTCCTCCTGAATCCTTGCTTGATGAAGTACTCATCGATTCTACTATACCACGCTCGTGGTGCTTGCTTTAACCTATATATGGCTTTTTTGAGTTTGAGAACTTTTTCTTCTTGGCCTTTGAGGATAAAGCCTTGTGGTTGTTCTATGTATATTTCTTCTTGAAGATAACCATTTAAGAATGCTGACTTCACATCTAGTTGATAGATTCTTCCATTCTTTTTGTGCTACTAGGGCTATGAGTGCTCGAATAGTATCAAGGCGAGCGACGGGGGAAAAAGTTTCAGTATAGTCGATACTTGGTTGTTGCAAGTATCCTTTCACCACAAGCCTTGCTTTATGCTTTTGGATTGATCCATCAGCGTTGAGCTTCGTCTTGTAAACCCACTTGACGCCAATGATCTCTTTGTCTTCGAGCCGATCGACAAGCTCCCAAGTTTCATTTTTCTTGATCATCTTGATCTCTTTCTCCATGGCTTTTATCCAGACTTCTTCTTTGGATGCTTGTTCGTAGTTTTCTGGTTCCAAAATAGCAAAGTTGCACCTGTCGTAAATTCTTCTAAGGGCTTTTACCCTTAATACTGGAGACTCTGGAGTAGATTCTTTTTGCATCACTCTTGGAGAGCTTGGTGGAGTTATGTCGTGAGTGGTGGAATCCGGTACTTCTCCTTCTTCTTGTGACGTTGACTCCTCTTCAGCAAGTGGTATGTTTGGCAAGGTGATGTACTTCTTCTCGATCTTCTCGTCCTCCCAATTCTAGGTAGCATTCTCGTCGAACTCGATGTCTCGACTAATCATAAGCTTCTTGGTTCTTAGGTTGTAAATCCGATAGCCTTTTGATTGGTCATTGTAGCCAATGAATATTCCATTTTCTGTCTTTACATCTAGCTTACTCTTTTTTTGAGCAGGGATGTGGACGTAGCATATGCATTCGAATACCTTGAGGTGCTTTGCTGAAGGCTTCCTTCCACTCCATGCTTCAACTGGAGTTTTATTTTGGACTGCTTATGTTGGACACCTATTTAAGATGTATACGGCCGTGTAGACTACTTCTGCCCAGAACGAGTTAGGAAGTCCTTTTTCCTTTAGCATAGACCTTGCCATCTCCATGACAGTTCTATTTTTTCTTTCGGCTACTCTATTTTGCTCTAGGGCGTAGCCAACAGTTAGTTGATGATGGACTCCTTCATCTTCACAAAATTTATTAAACTCCTTTGAATTGTATTATGTGCCTCTGTCACTCCTTAGGACTTTGATTCTTTGGCCACTTTGATTCTCAACATGGCTCTTGAATTTTCTAAAGATAGAGAAAACCTCTAATCTTTCTTGAAGAAAGTATACCCATGTCATTCTTGTGTAATTGTCAATGAATAGGATGAAATATTTATTCTGATTGAGTGTGAGGGTTCTCATTGGTCCATATACGTCTGTATGGACTAGCTCCAATGGCTTATTAGCTCTCCATGCACTTCCAGATGGGAAGGACTGTCTCTGTTGTTTTCCAAGGAGGCAACCTTCACAAATATCTGAAATTTCTGAAATAGCTGGAAAGTCTCTCATCATATTTTTCAAATGGAGAGTTTTTAGCCCAGCAAAATTGAAGTGGCCAAATCTTCGATGACATAGCCATGAATCATCAAGTTGAGCTTTCATGGCTATATCTTTGATATATTTCCATCGAATAGGAAAATTGTTATTTTTCATCTTAACAAAGGCAATGACATTTTTATATTTATCATAGATAATGTAGGCATCTCTATTAAAATATAGAGAATACCCACTTCGTATCATTTGGCCCACACTTAAGAGATTTTGTGCAAGACGAGGGACTAGATATACATTATGTATATATTTTGGGCCTTTATTCATTTCCACGGCGATGGTGCCTTTTCCTTTGACATCTACTAATGTACCATTGCCCAACTTTACTTAGGATTTCACCGACTTATCAATATCAGTAAATATAGATTCGTCCCCCATCATGTGATTGCTACATCCACTATCAATGTACCATGTTTCATTTTTATTATCATTTGCCGCTTGGCCTGCGTAGAATGTATTCTCTTCACTTTGTTTTTTTTTTTCTACATAGTTTGCTCAATTATTTGTTTTCGAGCAACAATCTTTTTCTCCGTGTCCATTTCTTTTACAAAAGCAGCATTGTTTTTTATTTTATTTTTAATCAACAATCCTTCTCCAAATGATTTGTTTTCTTGCAAATACCACAAGGTGGATAATTTTCCTTTTGTATAGTTTCTCCTCCTTTTTTATTTTTCCATGAGCTCCTTCCACCATTTTTAGATTGATGAGACCATATATTTACTTTAGACTGAAAGACACTTTCAACTGAATCTTCATCTTGTGCCATTAGTCTTTTCTCATGTGCTTCTAGAGAGCCAATTAATTCACTCATTGATAGGGTCATCAAGTCCTTAGTTCCTTCTATAGTTGTAACTATGGAGTTGTATTTTTTGGCAAGTGACACCAATATTTTCTCAACAACCCTTTGATAAGTTATCCCATCTCCATAGGCTCTCATTTGATTAACTAGTTCCTTTAATTTTCCACAATATTCTTGTACGGTCTCATAATTTTTCATTTTAGAATTCTCAAAATCTCTTCTCAGAGTTTGAAGGCGAATAGTGCGTACCTTTTCCGATCCTTGAAATTCTTCTCGTAGTATTTCCCAAGCCCCTTTTGCAGTCCTTGCTCCAATTATTCTTGGAAATATAGTTTCTGAGAGTGCTTGTTGGATAAAGTATAGTGCCCTTGCATCCTTTTGTAGTTGATCCTTCGAAACACTTGCACCTTCTTGGGGAGCCTCGCAACCTTTTTCCACGATGTCCCATAAGTCTTGGGCCATCAAGAATGTAGTCATTTTTATGCTCCAAAAGTCATAGTTGTTCCCATAAAAAATGGGGATGGGAAATGAGGATGAGATAGAGTTGGCCATGGTTTAGTTATTGGGTATTTGGAAAGGGTAGTCTTAGGAATGGGTAGGTAGGAGAAACGCCCAATACCAACCAAAAACGTGGCTCTAATACCACAGTTGGATTTTTGCGGAAGTGTGTATGTGTGAAATATGGGTGGATATGAGTAGACTGCTATGGCAAGGGAATATGGGAAAAACTTTTATTATGATAGTTGGTATTACAAAGGAAAGAACATTTCTAGTGATCTGCTACATAGAAAAAAATCCACTAACTCCTATTTATAGGTGTGAATCACCGTCTTTCTCTACCGACTTTGAGTACAAAAACTAGTATAAAATTTCAGCTTGCTTCTTTGTCTCCTACTTGTTACGGCTAGTCAAAGTCCAAGTTGGACTTTGCTTTCCTTTTCTTCTTTCTTCCAGATCTTCTCCCTTATTCTCCATTTTTCTATACTCTGCGGCTCCCCACAACTTTTGTTGACTTTTCTTTTATCTGAAGTAAATTGTTGCTGCCGACTTGTTCCTTCTCCATTAAGCATGAATAGTCTAGTGTGTTCTAGTACTTTCCAAAAATGGATCACATTTTAACACTCTTGTAGTTGAATTTCTGGTATTGGGAAGGGGACACTTCATTGTGTCTTCTTTTGAAACTTATGTTGGTGATCCTGATGAGCGACAGAGAGTTGCTCGTTTAGAGGTAGTGTTTGGTGTGCAATAATAAAAAAGTCGCTGCTTGGATTATGAGTAAGCTCGAAGCATTTCTTTCATGATCTAGTCCTTTCAGTTTTAATTGTAGTTAAGATGTGTGTGATTACTTAGTAGACTTGTCAAAGCTGAAAAGATATGGAAATGTGAAGCCTAATTTGTACCTACACTAGCGGAAAAAATGTGTTGGAGTGAATCTTTTTGTATCCGAAAGAAATTATATTTATCAATCTCAATTTTGTGGGGGTCCATGGCTCTATTTTAAATTTGATGGCGATTGCTCCTAGCAAAAAAAGTTTTTCAGCACTAGTCGATTCTTGCTCCACCATTGGCCTTTATTGGCCCCTTCACGAGGGCAGGCATTGAGCATTGTTGTCATATTTCCCATTAGAGAAGAAAACAAGGGCCAAGGACGGACAAGGCGATCGGTTTCACTAGGCCATGTAAAGCATGTATTATTTATTCCTGTTAAAATATGTCTTGAGTTTGAGCTCAATGCGAAATTATGAATATTCCGAATTGGATATGTTGCGGACATTTGAAATCGAGCAAAGAAGATCTGAAGATCAACTTCTCAAAGTTCGAATTTGAATTGGAGAGTTTGGTCACTGAAATAGGAAAGTCCAACTTTCACTTGGATTTGGATTTTGTTTAAAATATATAGAGATATATTTTGGTTAAAATAGGCAAGTTAGGAAACATAATCCTATGAGAAGTTGGCAAAAGAATAAGGGTCTCACTTATATATATATATAGACTTGTGGCCGTGAATGGAGGAGGGTTGATCATGAAGAATTGGTCTTGAAGCGCCGTCTCGTAGTCGAGTGCTTGTGAGGGATTTTCTTTGTCGTTCTTGTTCGTGAATTATAAGAAGATTTAGTGTTCAAGCCAATTAAATCTTGTTGTAAGATTTGCGTGTAATTCCTTCGTGAGATTAAGAGATTATTTTCGAGGAATTTCGGGGCTAAACACTGTGTGCGTTATTGGGTGTAATTGGGGCTTGGGAAACACCGAGAGAGTGTTTGAGTGACTGTAATCTCCTTGTATCGCTTGATTTATAGTGAAATTCGCTACTATTCTCTCCGTGGACGTAGGTCTTTACGACTGAATCACGTAAATCCGGTGTTCGATTTATTTTCTTCTTCTATCTATATTACTATTCGATCACTCTCCTTTTGCAACAATTGGTATCAGAGCCAGGCTTGGCTAAGTTGAAGCGAATCGATGGCGACAGAAGAAGTAAAAGTGGAAATCGACAGATTTGATGGGAATGATTTTAGTTTTT
The DNA here is from genome assembly GCA_014182515.1 of Eucalyptus microcorys. NCBI lineage: Eukaryota > Viridiplantae > Streptophyta > Magnoliopsida > Myrtales > Myrtaceae > Eucalyptus > Eucalyptus microcorys. Next base: position 11,903,995 of record CM024567.1, on the reverse strand, counting down.
GGAAGATGCAGATTGAATATTATCTTTACCAGATGAAACTGCACTTGCCCTTATTTGGGGAGAAACCAGAGACGATGAAGCAAGCTGATTGGGATTTGCTGGATAGACGAGCTATGGGTGTTATTCGATTGACGTTGGCTCATAACGTCGCGTTTAATATCTTGAAGGAGAAGACCACTGTTGATTTGATGCAAGCCATATCAGATATGTACGAGAAGCCCTCTGCGATCAACAAGGTCTATTTGATGCGACGTCTGTTTAATTTGAAGATGAGTGAAGGTGCGTCGGTTACAGGTCATATCAATGAATTCAATGTTATTGTTAGTCATTTGAGTTCAGTTGAGATTGATTTTGAAGATGAGGTACGTGCCTTGATTATGTTATCCTCATTGCCCGATAGTTGGAATACTACATTATTCTGCTGTTAGTAATTCCTCTAGGTCAATAAGTTTGACGTTTGATGGTGTTCGAAATTTGATTCTGAGCGAGGATATTCGTAGAAGAGAATCTGGCGAATCTGTATCTATTGCTTTAGTTGGTGAAAATAGAGGAAGATCTGTAACACGTGTGGGTAAGAGTAGTACTAATATGAATAGACGTAGTCAATCTAGGACTACTAATATTGTCTGTTGGAGCTATGGCAAGAGACGGCATCTTAGAAGGGATTGCCTTAAGCTAAAGAATGAGAAGAGTAAGGGAATTATAATTGATTTTGCAGATAATGTTGTAGTTGTAGCAAATAATGCCGATTATGTCTTGTCTGTCATTAATGATTCATCGCTTGATGGATGGATTTTGGATTTTGGTTGTTCTTTTCATGTCACACCAAATAGAAACTGGTTTATCACTTATCAGTGCACGGGTAGTGGTAAAGTCCAGTTAGGGAACAACGCTGAGTGCGATGTTATGGGTGTTGGTGATGTTAAAATCATAATGCATGATGGCATTGTGGGACATTGATTGGAGTAAGACATGTTCCAAAATTGAAAAAGAACTTAATTTCCTTGGGTGCCCTAGATTCAGCTAGTTGCAGGTATTCTTCAAAAGGTGGAGTTCTAAAGGTTGTTCGAGGTGCCTTGGTGATAATGAAAGGAATCAAGCATGGAGGCATGTATAAACTTCAAGGTGAGACAGTGACAAATTTCGCTGTGAAGACGTCGGATGCATCTGTTCGAGAGTCTTTTGATTGCTCGAGGAAGACCTAGGTGTTTGTGCCAATGCATAAGTTTGATGCTAGTGTTAGGATTACGCAGTTAAGAGCTTTGATTGAGACGGAGAATAGTGAGTCGATCAAGTATGTGCGGACTGACAATAGCATGGAGTTCGGCTCGGAGCTGGCAAATAAAATTCTGCATGAAAGAGGGCATAATGAAACATTGCACTAGTGCCAGTAAATCACAACAATTTGCAGAATTGATGAGCAGAACATTACTAGAGACGGCCCAAAAAATTATCTCTAGTGTTGGTATTACTAGGAGAATCCTAACTGATGTGTTTAGTACGATAAGCTGCCTGGTGAATAGATCTCCATCAACTCCTATTGAATGGCGGACTCCTGAAGAAGTGTGGTTAGGTAACGTTGCTGGTTATTCTATTATTAGAATATTTGGTTGCTCGTGTTATTTTCGAGTGAGTGATGGTAAGCTTGATTCGAGGGCAATGTGCATATTCCATGGCTATGCACAAGGTGAGCAGGGCGATTGATTGTGGTGCCCAGATATAAATTCATCTGTTAACAGTAGAGAAGTTACCCTTGATGAGTCTTCGGTACTTCTGGCTATGAGTGTTTGTGGCAGTGTTAATACGTATCTGGATGGTGTTCAGCTTGAGCTGGAGTTGCGACCAGAAACTCCTGAGGTAGCGTATATGGGTACTAGCAAAGTAATCAACACAGATGATGTTTGTAGCGAGGTGGAGCCTATAGAGCCGACGGTTGCTATAACTGCTGATATTGACAAGGTACATATTCAATCTTCTGATAGATATGGATGCAACAATGGTTTTGCTTTATCTGCGGTTGAGGAGGTTGTGTCAGAAAATCCTTGCGGAGCAGTTAAAAGTGCATGTGAAGTTGGTATTCTGATGAGGTCCTCAGTTATGGCGAAGTTCGAGCGAGGCTTGGACTTGGATAATATCTGTGGCAGTTGAGCCTATTGGGGGCTATGGGAAAGTAGCGGCAAAATTTGAATTTTTGCGAAGCAATTGTGACTTAGCTCAAACGTTGAGCTAATGTGGAGATTGTTAAAATATGTCTCGAGTTTGAGCCCAATGTGAAATTACGAATATTTCGAATTGGATATGCTGCGGACATTCAAGATTAAGCAAAGAAGATCCGAAGATCAACTTCTCAAAGTTCGAATCTGAATTGGAGAGTTTGGTCACTGAAATAGGAAAGTCCAACTTTTACTTGGATTTGGATTTTGTTTAAAATATATAGAGATATATTTTGGTTAAAATAGGCAAGTTAGGAAACATAATCCTACGAGAAGTTGGCAAAAGAATAAGGGTCTCACTTATATATATAGACTTGTGGCCGTGAATGGAGGAGGGTTGATCATGAAGAATTGGTCTTGAAGCATCATCTCGTAGTCGAGTGCTTGGGAGGGATTTTTTTTGTCGTTCTTGTTCGTGAATTATAAGAAGATTTAGTGTTCAAGCCAATTAAATCTTGTGGTAAGATTTGCGTGTAATTCCTTCGTGAGATTGAGAGATTATTTTCGAGGAATTTCGAGGCTAAACACTGTATGCGTTATTGGGTGTAATTGGGGCTTGGGAAACACCGAGAGAATGTTTGAGTGACTGTAATCTCCTTGTATCGCTTGATTTATAGTGAAATTCGCTGCTACTCTCCCCGTTGACGTAGGTCTTTATGACCGAATCACATAAATTCGGTGTCCAATTTATTTTCTTCTTCTATCTATATTACTGTTCGATTGCTCCCCTTTTGCAACAATTCCTCAACAGCTTTGTCCCCAACAAACACTCAGTTATCTTTCATTCTTTACTTGGAAAATTTAGGACTCATCAAAGATTGAAACACAAACCAACATCCACTAGAACACCTAAGTTGGTCCTTTTGCTTTTAATCAACCCTGAACCTCTTCTTGAGCTCCAACATGAATCCGTGAACTTTTTCGAGGTCGGCTAGAGACTTTGAAACGCTGTATTTCTGGGAACACCTCTTGGCCCACCAATGAGCTTGGGGCATTGTGTCTCGATGCTGAAACCGCCGCACCTCTTGTAGCCATAAAACCAGCTATAGAAGGGGACAAGAACGATATCGACAAGCCCTAATGCTTCCCCTCAGAAGAAGGGCTGTTCACCGAGCCTCCGTTCCAACACCTTGAGGCAATCCAGAGCTCCCTCTTGGCTGCCTCTCGTTCTTCTCCTTTGGGTCAAAATGACTCGTCTCCCAGTCTCATCGATCTGCACATTACAATGAAACGAGTGAACCATGTAAATTTTTAATGAAAATGACCAAGTCATAAGAGAAGGAGATTTTTGACAAGCTTGAAGTAGAGCTTGTACTTCCATAAACAGGAATATCTCCACGGACTCGGACTTGGACCCGACTTTGTTGTCCTTCTTTTATCTGTCTCATTTATTTGTGCCCAATCCTTATTGGTATGCTTAAGAGTTGCAACAGGGAGGTGATTTGAAATTCGTGGACTCCAGGGAAATGACAAAGTCAAAACACGAGTTCTCTAGTCGTTTTCAGACGGTCATGTTAAGACCATTGTCAACCACAACCTCACCAACACAGCCATAAAATTCAGCCCGCAGCATAAGAAAAATCCAGTGCTATAAAAGTTATGTCTGTCCGCTCTTTCATTAAAAATCTGGTACATAAAATGGCCACGACCTTGGATGATCAAACTCCTTACGAAATATCAAGGCTTTAGGTTATGATAACTGTCAGCAAAGTATAGTTCATAAATAAAGAGGGTGCACTAAAGTTACGCGCTTGAAAGTTGATAACCAAGCATCATTTGGTGCTTCTAATTAGCCGACGTAATCAGCCCAAAACTTGGCTTGGGCTCTATGATAGGGATCACATGGCAACAGAGAACCTCGGCTATGTATTGAACTACAATGAGGACCCGGATTTTCTTGGTAGCTGGGTTCATCTGCAAGAGCAGAGGGCTCTTGTTCTACAAATCTTTCTTTTTGTATTCAGTTTGGGGCTTTACCATCCATTTTGTGGTAGTTGACTGAAATCTCAGTTATGTATTGAACCGTAATGAGACACTCACATGCCAATTTGCTGGTTTGAATGAGGAATGGGATTTTCTTGCGAACGGGGCTCATCTGCAAGAGTAGAGGGCTCTTGTTTTGCAAATCTTTCTTTCTGTATTCAATTTGGGGTTTTATCATCCATTTTATGGTAGTTGATGGAAATCTCGGTTATGTATTGAACCGCAATGAAAGACTCACGGACCAATTTGTTGTTGTGAATAAGGACCGGGATTTTCTTGTGAACTAGGTTAATTTGCAAGAGCGGAGGGCTCTTGTTCTATAATCTTTCTTTTCGTATTCAGTTTGGGATATTACCGTCCTTTTTTTAGTAGTTTACGGAAACCTTGGCTATATATTGAACCACAATGAGAGACTCAGAGACCAATTTGCTGTTGTGAATGAGGATATGGATTTTCTTGTGAACTAGGTTCATCTGCAAGAGCGGAGGGATCTTGTTCTGCAAATCTTTCTTTTTGTATTTAGTTTGGGGTTTTATCACCTATTTTGTGGTAGTTGATGGGTGCTAAATGATAAGGTTATGATTTTTATTATTTGTTTAAATGGTTTAACTTTTGTGATTTTGCAAACATAGGGGCCTTTTTTTAAGATTAATTTTGGAATATTTTGTACTTCAATTGCCCAAATGAGTCCAACTAGCGTAATGTAAGATTTTTGGCTATAAAAGCACCGTTACAAATTCAGTATAACCATAAGGTTACCCCAGCTAGACTCATATATAATCTCTATCACTTTCAGGTATGAGTTTACAAATTCAGCAAATAGATAAAACCATTCACATAGGAAAGTCTAAACCAAACCACGTAAGCTTATTCAAGTAGACAAACTAGTAATCCAATCGGTTAAATGAGAAAAAAAATCAAAAATCAAATAAAATGGCACCTCAATACAAATCGACTAAACTAAGCTTAATTGCTAACGAAACAACACTTACGCATAAACGAAATGTATGGTCAAAGCTATTCAAAGCTATCCACTATGTGGAGTGAGACAAAATATTAAAAATTCACTCCAATCAACTTAAACTATCATTTCTATTCATAGCTTAGCAACTCCAAAATCGTACCCTTAAATACAAAATTCACATAATTTTGAAGATTACTTCAATTAGATGAATAAAGGGCTTGAGTCTTTACCAGCGTTGCAAACGAGATCTCCCATGTGTGTACGCATGAATTTTTCCTGCTTTTCCTTTCTTTCTTTTTCCCTCCTCGTCGGTCACTCTGTTGAACGAAGCCTCTCTCTTCTTTCTTCTTATTTCTCTTTGTCGTCACTTTATATTCTCTCTTTCTTTTTTTGTCCTAAGCAGAAGCGTTACCAAATTGATGGGGGCTTGGGCCCATTTATTACAAAACCGATCGTACCATAAGAAAAATGGCAACGGAATACTGAAATCAGTTTGCAAAATGTCCTGACAAACTATTATAAATGGCTTCTGACCAAAAAAAGAAACTATTGTAAGTGGCTTTTAAAATCCGATTAAGAAAGCACTCAACATAAACCTGTCCCTTCTTTCTGTAAGTCCATTCTACAAAATTTTGTAAGAATACATAGCGCTATACACACACTCTCCCTCTCTCTCCGTCGGTAGCTGTATCTGCGAATAATGAAGTTTGTTTTCTTAATCTTGAAGTAAGTGTACTTAACAAGCCAGTTTCGAAAGAGAGATCTACTCGTTAGCTAATCTGTATTGCCTTCCAGAGCTATGACGTCGACATGTCAAGCAAGAAATAGAGAGTACGTGGTCCCCCTTTATGGCAGGTCGGTGCCTTTGTCTCTTTTCTTAGCGACCGTTAGGTCCCCACAACCCCCATCACCAACCACCCCCCCCAAAGCCCCTCCTTCCTCCCTCTTCACTTTCTGGGTTTCCTTAGCAATAAGGAAGACATCTACTTGAGGAAATTCATGCAAAAAGTGGGTGGTCTCCCACTTGGCATTGCTGGAAGATGGAGAAGTGGAGACGTCTGTGTCCATGGACAATCCGTAGAAGGTGTCGTATCAAGATATTCGCATCCGTATCCTAGATCTTTTTCGATCTTGTGGATTCTCGGTTCCATTTTATAACTTCAGATTGCTCATGTGCTATTTTCCATGTTTATTTGAGGTTGGTTGGTGCTCGATGCCAATGGCAAAGGCATCTTTTTGCAATGTCTGGAGTTCAAGTTCCTAAGAATGATAAGACTTATGTATATGTCTAAGGAAATGCATGTCACGCCCCGATCCTCGGGCACGCACACATCCTTCTCGCTTGGTCGATTTTATAATGCGATATCCCAAGACTATATATCGCCAACCCTTTCATTTATTAAGCACATGCAGAAGTAGTTATAAATCCCCGTACAAGAATCAATCGGGATAAAAAAGCGGGGCCATATTTTTCATATTGAAACTTATAACCAAACTTTTATACAGAACACAAACCAAAGTACTTCATAACTATTCACATCAAAAGGGAGATCTCAAAAGAAGATAGAGTCTCAAATCATCCAGGTTGTACTTAAGATCCCTCTCAGTATTATCTTTTTCTTCCAAAAATCCTTCTCCTCAGATTCCACCTCCGAGTTCTCCTTCTCTGACTCCTCCTCCTCAGCTCCTCAGCGGGGTCCTGAAATGTTTTCCCCAAATTGGGATGAGACTATGTCTCAGCGAGTTCTACCCCACTAAGGCCCAATTAGTAAACAATTATACTATAGGCTGCCTAAACACGCACGGGTCAGAAGATGTACCTTGGCATTAATTCCAACCTGCAATTCAACGTTATATACAGATGCTTCATATATCTCAATGAACAATCAGTCAAATCACAGTTCAATCGACTTAGTCGATTACATGTCAGTCGGACCATTTCTAGGTCGATTCGATTATTCCGTCTCAATCCCCAATTACGAATCACGATCCTCAAATCACAACTTAAGCATAGGTGGAAGACACAATCCCACTCGGCAACTTTCGATATTCAATGGCTTTACGGTCCCACTCGACCACTTTCGATATTCAATGGCTTTACGGTCCCACTCAACCACTTTCGATACCATACTTTGTCACCGAGCCACATACATTCTCCAGGAGGACATACCGAGTCTCCAAGCCACGTGCATTCTCTAAGGCGACCTCTTTGCCAAGATGACATATTCAACCACTGAATTCACATGTATTCTCCAGGTGATATCCCAATTCACCGAGTCCACGTATTTTCTTTCAAGTGATTACCAACTTACTTTTGATACCGAGAACCAATGCCCAACGATTTCTCAATCGAATAATCAACAATCACGTCAATATGAATAACTCCTAAAATTTCATAATTAAATCAGTTCCATACAATTTAAAGTTCAATTAAATAAACGGACTGCGCCACAACGATCAGCACGAGATTTCGGTCGTCGACCATCAAAATCTTAATTTCCGAAAAATAAATAAATAAATAATTAATTTCGAAAATTAATTAATAAATATTAAAAATTCAATTTAGCTCAAATTAAAGCCCGATTAAATAAACGGACTTCACCACGGTCATCAGCATAATATTCCGGTCACGGGCCATCCTAGTTGAATTTTCAGAAAATAAATAAATAATTAATTTAATTCCGAAAATTAATATTCAAATACCAAAAATTCCACTTAGGCCCGAAAAGCCTAATTGAAGCCCACTAAGGATCGGGAAAAATCCCGAGATACTTTCAATAAATAGTATACCATGTCTACTTGCTAAGTACACATTCAATTTGTCTAATTCGCATCACAATTGGCTAATAAATACTAATTTATACTAATCTAACCACCTAAACCTAATTAATTAAAACTAAACAACCTTAAGCATAATTAGCCAACTAATTAGGGATTAGTGAGATTACCCATCGGAATCATGCGCAAATCGAATCAATCCGACGGGGGGACGCGAGGAACAAAACTTCCCAAAGCGGGTCTCGGGTTCGGGGCCTGGAAACGGCCCAAAGGTGGGCTCGAAACCACTGGAAACCCACTCGTGGGTTTCTGCCCTTGGCAGGCCGGAGCTGATCCGACGGCCAAAACGGCGAGGGAAGGCCGGCGGAGGTTGAGGGGGACGCCGGGGAGGTCGGGACGGCGGCGAGTGGCGGTTGGAGGCACCGGATAGGGGCGGAGCAGGGGCTGGGCAGAGACTTCACAGGAGCTGGAGGACACGGCTGGGCGGCGAGGACGCGATAGGAGGTGAGTGGCAAGGCGGCGCACAGGCAGGGGATGGCGGCGATGGCTTGGCGTGCGGTGACGGCAGCTCCAGCTCCAGGCGGCGTCCGCTGCTGCCTCCGTTTTTGTCTCTGTTGGTCTTCGCACGAAACAGAGGGGGGAGGAAGAAGAAAGTTTCAACGGTGGCCGAAGGGGTGAAGGAGAGGCGGAGGCGAGCGGCGAGCGGCGGAGCACACGGGTGACGTGCGGGTGGCGGAGCGCGGGCGACGACGGGGAGCTGCTCCTGTCTTCGAGCGGCTTCTGCTTCTGCTTCTCCTTTCCGTTCGAACCGTGAGGGAGAGAGAGAAGAGTGCCGAGTGAGAGAGAGGAAGAGATAAGAGCTATGTAGTATGGACACTCTCTGGAAGCCTTCGTGTCGTGTCCGACACTCCGACACGTGTCCGACACGCTCCGACACGTCCCCGACACGCTCCGACACGTGGTCAACAAGTGTCGAAAAATCCGACACGTGGTCAACTCTCTCCGACACGCTTCGACACGCGAGTCTAGAATTCCGACACGCGATTCCGACACGCACGGGGTCAATTTTAAAAATTTCTAATACTTGTGGAGTAAAAATATAAATATACACAATAGAAGTAATAAAATAAGTAATAAAAATGCTATACATATACACGCACGGGTCAATTTTTTTTTTTTTCAGTTTTGTTTTTTTAGAATTGTTTTAGTTTTTTAAAAAGTCTTTTACTATGAAAGAAGTAATAAAAAATGCTATATATGATAAATAAATAAATTTAAAAATATCATTTCAGCATTTTTCTTTAAACAATGTTTTTTTCCTCTAAGTTTTATGTATTATTGTAACAAATTAAAATAATGAATGATATTATTTAATATTTTTCGTGTAAATTAATTCTATGCTATTTTTGTTATTATTTATTTATGTATTTATATATAAAAATATATTTAATATATAACGTGTCGGAACGTGTCGAAATTCTCTATTTTTAAGAAATGACGTGTCGGCGTGTTGTGTCGTGTCGTGTCGCGTGTCGCGTGTCCGTGTCGGTGCTACGTAGGATAAGAGTGAGAGGAGAGATAAAGGTGTTTGACCGGTCAAAGTGAAAAAGAAAGATAGAGAGAAAGCCAATTTGAATTTGGCAAGAGCGAGGGGGGTAGGCGGTCAGGAGGGTTTTCGCACGAGGGGGAGGGGAGAAGAGAGAGAGAGAAGAGAAGAAAAGAAGAGAAAAGGGAGAGGGGAGAAATAGAAAAGAAAATAATAATCTTAATCTTATTTTTCTTTTCTTTTTCCCTTTTCCTTTCTATTTTCTTTTGGTCTCCGATTTTTCCTCCGATAATTTCTTTCCTGAAATTTTGGACTCGTCAATAATTTGACGAACGATGAGACAGTCCTAAAAATGAATTATGACACGCTCGAATATTCGATTCCCGAAATCGAATTCAAGTTCGTGGTTAGAGTCGATCAGACGTGATTTTAGTCCAATCCAACCAATTAGGTAGCTTTTAGGGATTTTATTGCAGATACATCCCTTAACGGCTTCATCCAATAGGTTAGTTAACTCGTGAGTGATCAGCTCAGAGAAAAAGGACTATAGGCACGTCGACGACATGCCCATTTCACTTTATCGAAACGGGGTCGAATTTCAGGATGTCACAATGCAGGTCATCATTTTAGCTCGTGAAAACCCGCCCATTAGTACACTGTGTGCGGCTTGCTCAGCTTATTGAAAGTTATCCAACACATACGCTTCATAAAACATGTTGGCACTCCAAATTTACACGAAGTGGAGAGAGAATCAAATGAACGTTTCGCTAATTTGGAGTAGGTATGGTAAAAGAACGCCAAAAAGGAACAGAACTGACCGGCGAGGCATTAATAGCATGTGCCACCAATTGACAACAAAAATAGTATGGAAAGAACGCTCTCCACATGCTCCCTCCATTGTAAGATACCAGTGTCCACTATATATTCTAAGGGAAATGCCTGCAACTTCTTCATCTCATTCGGCGTTCTGGTGTTCATTAAGTTTCACTGGATTCCGAGGCCTCCAAGTTTATAATCATATATGCTCTCAGAGTTTGTCTTCAACTTGTTCGTACACTCAGTTTTAACTTTGCGTAACTGGGGACTGTTTTTTAGATGGCCAAGAAACAACGCACCAGGTTCATCATAGAGGTTCCCCCCCCCGCCCCGAGATTCCTTCACTTGGCAAAGCGCCCATTGACGAGTGCTTTGGCAACGATCCTTGAAGAAGAAAGAGATCTTCAAGTGTCAATGCAGATCCCTCGTCATCTTCATCATCATCATCGTCCAGACCTCCTCCAGTGTTCGCTTCGCTTTAGATTTCCACATAGAGCACGCCCATGTGATAAGAGTCCAATTGACATTCGTTTCTCCTGTTATCGATGTATGTTTTTTAATGATGCTGTGGGCGTCTGTGCACGCACTCTCGAGAGAGAAATAAGGGGCCATGGCATATTTTTAGCCAAGCCATGGGAAGTCAGCTTAATAAGTTGAGTGAATCTAATTTGTCGAGTGAACGCTTTAACGTGTGCTAAATAAATTTGTTAACTTTTGGCAGATTTGTTATTGGAAACAGAGGATATATTCCCTAGCGTGACTGAAAGAGATCAACGGAATTGATGAAATGCTGTGTACAGTTTATTAACTGATCCAGAAACACTCGAATACAGACAGGAAAACATAGAAGTAAAAAGAAGCTTAGCCTCGTCCAAAGGAGAGGGGTTATTATTGTACAATAGTCATAAGATGACCATAATCAGACTCAAGAGAGTTGTCTATTGCGCCTGAAGCTTTTTCCTGCGCTCCATGATGTAGTCATAGAGCTTGTGCTGGTCGGGCAACGACTTGGCCACGCTCTCCCTCTGCATGCACCGCTTGGCCCACGCCGCCAGCTTGGGGCACTCCTCCACGATGCTGGAGTCGGCCAATTTCCCCAAAGCATATGACCAACTATAGAAGGGTATCAGCGACACATCCGCATACCCGAACCTCTCCCCGCCAAAGTAAGCCTTGTCCCCGAGCTCTCCCTCCAACACCTTCCAGCACTCGATGTACTCCTTCTTCGCCGCCTCCTGGTCCTCCCCCATCGACAGGAACACTGTTCGCCCCGCCGGATACATCTGCACCATCATTTCGTGTCTCGATGTTAAGCACAGATGATAACAGAACGTTCGAAAGACTAAGGGGTTGTTGTCTTACCTTCTTGTCCGCATAGTCGACCCAGAACCTGACCCGGGCACGCTCGTAAGGATTCGAAGGCAGGAGAGGAGACTCGCGACCCCAGGTCTCGTCAATGTACTGGACCATGATGAGGGACTCGCAAACGGGCTTGCCATTGTGGATGAGGACGGGGATCTTCTTGTGGACTGGGTTCATCTTCAAGAGCAGGGGGCTCTTGTTGCTCAGGTCCTCCTCCCTCACGTCGAACTCCACGCCCTTCTCACGCAGGGCAATCCTGGCCCTCATCCCGAACGGGCTCGCCCAGTAGTCCAACAAAATCACTTCCTCCGCCATTGAATTTGTAGCTACAAGCTGAAGCTTTTGGTAATTTGAACTGAAATGAAGAATGCTGTCCGCGGTGAAATCAGGCTAATTCGGGTGCCACTTATGTAGAGGGAAAGAGGATTTTGACGGGATTTTGACGATGTGACTTTTATTTTGTCGCGGGGTGGGTGGAGAGGCGGCTCGATATGGTCATTGCTCGCGTCACTCTCAGATCTCAAGTCTCCATGCCCGAGCCGATGAGGTCATGGCATAGGTGTCGCACGAACGAGAGATATAATTATTATTACTATCAGCTCGACCGGCAGTCGCTTCCCTCTTTCAAGTGCCTTCCAGTTCCTCACCGACTCCTTCATTTTCCATTTCTCGATTATTTATGTACTTGGGCACCATCAAATCCGCTTTTATTATTTATAAAATTAAATGAACGAAAAATATTTTCATTACATATAAAATATTTAGATATAAATTATTGTCGATAAAGAAATATTTTTTTGATTTCATTTTAAGAAAATATTTTTCAAAGTATTTATTTTTCACGACACAAATAGAGTTATAAGTACAATCAGCTCAAGCTTTTATCTATAAACAAATGCAATTTTATGCTACAAAAAGTACATTGAAGAAACTAAGCAAGGCAAGAAGAGGACAAGAAGGGACCAGATCTTACTCAAGATCAAGATTAAGAAGCAGGTTACATCTTGGAGACAGCTTTTTTGACTTTGCTGCCTTCTTAAAGTTTATTTAATATTATTTCTTCATGTTGAAAAGGATGAACTTCACAACTTACTATATGTCAATCGACTTTGCTCTGAATTTCATTGGATGGTTAAAGATTACTTCAACCGATGAATTAAGACGTAGAAGCTGTCGAGAATGAATGGAACTTATCTAGTTAAGTTTTCGATTGATGGGGCAAGTCTTGAGTAAAAAATAGTGCAATTTGCAATCTACGAAGGGAACCATAAATGATTTGTTTTTCAACCTCACGATATTTTCAATTTATGTCAGAAACTCTTACTTCCTTTATCCAAATGAGACGAAAAGCGGCTCCATGGTAGTGCTTCCCTTTGTATACAAAGATGGAAAGCCAAATGCGTGCCCACGCATCCAAGATAATAAACCCCTTATTGAAGATTACCCACTCCAATCAATCTCTTCGAGAATAGATCTTGTATGACATGTTGAGAAGAGAAGAATGTTATTGAGCATTATTGCAAATCTAAACTCAACTTTTTAACAGAAATAAGATTGTACTGAAAGTTTGGAACATATAGCATATCATGCAAAATAATTGGGGCTTAAACGAACATCACCTCTCTTAATAGCATGAATCACTTTTCCATCAGGAGTTCATATTAAGGGTGAGCATGGTATGGGTGGGCGGTTCCAACTGTAGAATAGAAAAATATCCACTAAGAACCAATTCCAAAAAAATTGGAATCGGAAATCACCCGTTGGTTTCATGGATCCACCGGGAACTGGACTGTCGGTCCAATCCAGTTCCGCAGTGGGTCCATGAAATCAGTCCCTAAAACTTACAAAATTGCATTGATCAATTGATATTAGGTTGAACCTAGTTTTTGTTTTAGAGCACCAAAACTTGTTCGGCATTATATTTGGGTTGAATTGTAAGCCATTGATTTTAATTAAGGATTGAAAATTATAGGGCGAAACGAATAGACAAAACTCATTAGATAGAAGCTTAATTTCTTTGAAGGTTATGTTATGGTCCTCTTGGGATTTCCCGACACTGGGAAAATGCCGAAAATTAAACTCTACATTAAAAATCTTAACTTCCACATAAGTTAAAACATTAATTGTTCGATTCATTTTTTTTAACATCAACCTAATTTAATCATGGGGATGGCTAATGAGAGATTTAATTATGCTCTTGAAACGAGCTGTTGGCTCTTAATTTCATATCATGACGATAAAGCAACATTTATGGGCATCTCCAATTGGTCTTCTCCTTCCTCTTCATTTGTTTATTTTGTTTTGGTTGAGGAAGTAAATGGATTATTAGAATGGAAAAAAAGAAAAAAAGGTAAGGAGTTAATTCTATCACACACTCAATAGACAAAATTAGTCAATAATGTTTGATAACTACAAATATACATATATGTGTGTATGTGTGTGTGTGTGTGTGTGTGTGTGTGTGTGTGTTAGGTCGACAGCTACAAAATAATTAAGTAATTGTGATAGAATTTCTTTATATATATATATATATACACCAGTCATGTTCGAGTGAGTGAGTGAGTGGTTCCACACCTAGAACCGGGAACCAAATTGGTACTCACCATTTACACTAAATTGCAACCGAGAATCGAATCGTCTCTCATACGAATTGCCGTTTCTAATTATGGTCCGTTTTGGTTTCGGGCAGTCCGGGTGGTAAAATTCTTTTGTTCATCCCCAATTCATATAGGAAATCCACCCATGTTGTTTCTCGGTTGATTTAGAAGAAAAAACCGCCTTATCATATGTTTAGAGGTGCCACTATCGATAATCTAATTTGTGGAGACATCATTAGGCCAATTGACCTTACTTGTGAGTTGATCATTCAAAGTAGGCAGTTTCCTTGTCATGAGCAGATTGACCAAATGCTAATATTAATCATTGCTAATTGTTGCTGTTGTCCCCTTTAGACCTCCTTGATTGGTATCTGCAATAGTGTCAGAATCGTCATTGCTATCCTTTACAGAATATATAGTTGCTGTGGAAAGATTCCCTCTGTGTGCCTTTCCACCTCGCCTTGGCTTCCAATTTGGAGGATATCCAACTAACTCCCAGCAATGACTCTTCTCATGCCCAATCTTCCCACATTGGTCACATTTAGATTTCCCAAATGGCGTTTTCCTTGGGGCTGTTCTTCCAATAGAGAAAGCGGCATCCTCGATCTTCTCTTCCCTCCCCCGAACAATTGATCGTTGTCACTCCTCTTATGTGATCATAGAATAAACCTTACTGAGGAGCAAGAGTGGCTTGAGGTTGAGAATTTAAGAACGAACATTCCCATAGGTCTCGGTACTGAGGCCCATGAGAAACTTGTGGATCTACTCCACCTTCTTCTTCTTCTTCTCCTATCTCGCAGGTGTAGCACACGTAACATTATGGGACATCATCATAATCATCGAGTTTATACCATAAGACTTTCAATTTGGTGTAGTGTTCTGCCATTGAGAGTCCTCCATGGTGTAGGAGCTCGATCTTGGTTTTGATCTCGTGGATGTGAGGTCCGTTACCTTAAGCAAATCTCTCCTTCAACTCAGCCCATAGTAATTTTGCTTCTTCTACATATACCACGCTTCCTTGTAAACTCTTGTCAAGGGAATTGAAGATCCATGAAACTATCATGGAATTACAAACGTCCCAAACATTAAATTCGAGTACCTTTGGATCTAGCTTCTCTAGCAATCCATCAATAAACCCAAGTTTATTATTCACTTATAATGCACGTCTCCTCACCTTTTGTCACACCTCGATCCTCAAGCGCATGCCCATCCCTCTCTGGTCGATAAAAATTATGCGACTTCCTAGGACGAGTCGCCGACCCTTTTATTTTATTGCACATGCGGAAGCAAATAACAAATCCCCTGACAGTAATCATCTCGGGATAGAAAAGCAGGACATCACATTCACAAACAAACCACACTTTTATAAACATACCGAGTCATTTACAAACGTTTGTACCCAAAAGATTTGTTCTCAAAAAGAGGTTGTCCTATCAGACCTACACTCCAGGTCACTTCAGCTTAGCTCCAGGTCCTTCCCCCTACGGCCCTGAAAATTTTAAGCCCAAGACGGGGTGAGATACAAATCTCAGCGAGTTCACGGTCTAAGCCCCGATTAGGAGGGAAATACAACCAGAAGTGTCCTAACCACACAACCACTCAATTGGCATAGAGGACTTACCTCGCCTCAGTTTCTTTTCTGCACGTCAGTACAGTTCATATCACAATGCATATAATCAATGCACATAACAACTAGAACACCTCATCAATTCAATTAATCACCGGGGTCCTGATTATAAGGCAAAACCATTATGACACGTCCCATTCCATGTTACACAATTTTGGTCTCATAATCGGATGCATCAAACTCAACAATCATGCGTTCCAATTGTTAATTACACCCCTCAAGGGTACGGCCAACTCCAATATTGGCGGTCTTCTGGCATTGCCAAGCGTCGTCTCGCCCCCTTTGAGCACGGCAACATCTCTCAATTAGACGGCTTCCCCGAAGGGGTGTAGGTCCAGAATCTACTGCGACCCGAGTCCCAATGAATGGGTAACAACCGGCTTAACAGCCCATGAAGGTTTCTCTTAACCAACACGCGACCAATCAATCACGGCCCAGGATACTGTGCATTGCACTCAAATGTCTAAATTAAAATAGTGAACCTGGCCTATTTTCTTCGTATTAGAAGTACATGATAAAATAGTCGTGTGTGGGTACACGGTCAATTCACACTAGAAAAATTGATATCCTCCAATTTAAAATCCCACTGGTTTATATACTACATAAAATCATTTTTGGTGTCAAAACCCGACACCCGAGATTTTCTGAATAAATAATGAATTTCACAAATTTTGGAATTAAATACTCGAAATTCCAATCAGCACGCAATTTGTATAAATTAACACTCAATTGCAGAAATTGGACAAACCATTGTAATCAGCACGAAATTCCGGTCACCGGCTATCCCGGCCTAATTTTCGGAAAATAATTAATAATTAAATAAATTGCCGGAAATTAAATAAATTACAAAATAAATAAATTTAAAGCATTTAATTAAATTAATCTAAACTAACTAGGCTAATTACTCTAACTAACAATTAAATCTAACCATTCTATTTAATTTAATCTAAGTACACTAACTAAATAAACTAACTAATTCCTAACTAGTCCACTTAACTAAACTAACCAAACTAACTAAATACTAACTATATACTTAATCTAACTAAACCATCCTAAGCCTAATCAACCTAATTAATCCACAAATTAGCTAACTAACACACCTCTAAGTGTCATTAGCCCACTAATAAAGGATTAGAACGCAACTCACCGGTTAAGCCCAAAATCGGCTCATGGCGACGGCGACGCAACGGCGGCCGAGACTTAAGCTCACGGCGAGGTCAAGGGACGCTCGGATCGGCTGAAAAACCGCAAAAGAAACTCATGAACTTGGCTGAGTTCGCTGGAATCCGCGGCTGGCTTCGATCTTCGGTGGACTGAGCGAAGCTGGCGTTGGCAAATCAGCAGAGGAGAATTCGGTGGTCTTCAACGGGTTGGTCGTGCGGGTGATGGACTGCTCGCTTGAAGCTGGACGTGAAGAGCGTGGGCTTCGGTGAGGGAAAAATGGGCTGCTCGATGAAGACGTGAAGAGGATGGATTACGGGGGCGTGCTCGAGCAGTTTGATGGAGAGAGAGAAGCCAAAGTCCAAAGAAATATCTTGAGTAATTAAAGCTTGGTCCCCCCTTTGGCTTGCATAAATATCCAATGTTTCCCTATTACTTTCTTGCTTTGAATAACCACAAAAATCCAATTTAAATGCCAAAAATGCAGCCCTCCTCTCTTGATCCAAATTTCACTTGATTTAGACTTCAATTTCTTCATAAAATTTCCCCAGTCAACGTCCAAATTCGTCGAAGAAAAATCCCACACCCTTCCACAATTTCCCATCACCCAGTAGCTCGGCTTAGAAGTTGAAATTCCCTTCAAATGAGCTAAGCCGAATTTTCGTTCGTTTTCCAAATCGATTTTCCATAAAATCTCGGAATCTCCGAAAAATTTTCGGAAAGTGAGTCGACGTTTCTAAAATGAATCGTGACACGGCAAAACTTTCAATTTCTAAAATCGAGCTCAATTTCGCGGTTAAGTTCAATTCGACGTGATTTTAGCGCGTCACAATCTACTAGGTAGCTTTTAGGAATTTTTAATACAATTGACTCGTGATCGATTATTTTCGAGCCACAATGTTCATCTTCGACACATTGGCGACTCTCGATTGTCGTGAAAATCTCGAGGTTTCAAATACGGACACAAGGTACAAAAACGACCGAAAAATCGATCTAGTGTCATTTGACAGAAATTTTGCAATTAGGTGGAATCACCCACGCACTAATCACATATCTCTATCGAATCGACCTATCTCCGGTCTCTGATCCATTTTAACGGTGCCGTAATGACCCTTGCAGATTAGCACAGTCGAGGAGTCGATTCCTAGTCGAATTCTCATGTCTATTGTATTTAGATTCCTTAACGGCTTTACCTAATAGGCTAGTTAACTCGTGAGTGGAAAACTCAGAGAAAAAGGCTATAAACACGTAAATGAAAAGCCCAACTCGTCTCATCAAAATCAGACTCGAAAATCAGGATGTCACACCTTTGATCATGTTGCATAGTTATCTCAAGTAAGCATGCATAAAACAAATACACCTCCGTGTTGCTCAGCTTATTAAAAGTTATCCAACACATAAGCTTCATAAAACATGTTGGCACGCCTAATTTACACAAAGTGGAGAGAGAATCAAATGCATGTTTCGCTCATTAAGAGTAAGTATGGTAAAAGAACTCGTAAAAGACAAAATTGACTGGGGAGGCATTAATAATAGAGGTGAGCGGTTCCAAGTTTCGTATATGTTCCACTTGGAATTCGGAACCTACTCATTGAAACATATTTTTTCATTTTCTTGGAACTTGAAACCCACCTTGCATACTTTAGAGTCTTCAACCTACCATGTTATAGGTTTTATGGTTTATCCAGGTTCCACTTATATTAGTAATTGAACAATTGCAGTGAATGAAAACCTTTAATGATCACTACTTGATGCATAATTCATAGATCATAAAGGTATATAGATAATATGAATATTGATAAAGTAAAAATCTCAGTTATAAAATGGAAGCTCAAACTACATCGCAAAATTGCGTGAAGACATGAATCAAGAAAAACCTTAAAGCTTGTTCCAGGTTTTATGTTACAAATTTACAGATTCCAGGTTTTAGGTTCTTCCAACTAAGAATCTGGAATATATCCATCGAAACAGATTCCTCATTTTTTAGAATTTAGAATCTACCCTGCATGCTTTAAAACTCAGAACCTCCAAGCTCTCACCGGTCCGGTTCTCAGGTTTCAAATTCTATCCTAAAACCATGTTCACTCCTAATAAATAGCATGTGCTACCAATTGAGAACTAAATTAGTACGGAAAGAATGCACTCCACAAGCTCCCTCCATTGTAAGATCCCAGTGTCCACTATATATTCTGAGGCAAATGCCTGCAACTTCTTCATCTTATTCGGCGTTCTGGTGTTTCTCAAGTTTCACTGGATTACGAGGCGTGAGTTTATAATCATATATGCTCTCAGAGTTTGTGGTCAACTTGTTCATACACCCAGTTTCAACTTCGCGTAATTGGGGACTGATTTGTAGAAGGCCAAGATACAACGCAACGGGTTCATCACAGAGGTTTCACACCCGAGATTCCTTCACTTAGCAAAGCACCCATTGACGAGTGCTTTAGCGACGATCCTTAAAGAAGAAAGAGATTCTTCAAGTTTCAACGCAGATCCCTCGTCATCTTCATCATCATCATCCAGACCTCCTCCAGGGTTCACATTGCTTTAGATTTCCACATAGAGCACGCCCATGGGATTGAGTCCAATTGACATTCGTTTGTCATCTATTATTGATGTATTTTCATTTTTTTTTATTATGCTGTGAGTGTCTGTGCAAGCACTGTCGCGAGAGAGATAAGAGACCGTGGCATATTTTTAGCCAAGCCATGGGAAGACGGCTTAAAAAGTTAAGTGCATCTAATTTGTCAAGTGAATGCTTCAACATGTGCTAAATAACTCTTGGAGGATTTGTTATTAGAAACAGAGGAGATATTCCCTAACATGACAGAAAGAGATCAAAGGAATTGATGAAATGCTGTATATAGTTCATTAGCTGATCCAGAAACACTCGAATACAAAAAGGAAAGCATTAGAGGTACAAAAGGGCTCAGCCTCGTGAAAGGAGAGGGGTTATTGAACGAAAGAGTGATGAAATGAGCAATAATCAGCTCGAGAGAGTTGTTTTTTTGGCCTGACGCTTCTTCTTGAGCACCAAGAGGAAGTCATAGACCTTGTGCTGGTCGGGCAATGACTTGGCCACGCTCTCCCTCTGCATGCACCGCTTGGCCCACGCCACCAGCGTGGGGCACTCCTCCACGATGCTGAAGTTGGCCATCTTCTCCAACCCATAGAACCAGCTACAGAAGGGTATCAGCGACACATCCACGTACCCGAACCTCTCACCGCCAAAGTAAGCCTTGTCCCCGAGTTCTCCCTCCAACACCTTCAAGCACTCGATGTACTCCTTCTTCGCCGCCTCCTGGGCCTCCCCCATCGACTGCCACACCGTTCGCCCCACCGGAAAAATCTGCACCGTCATTTCGTGTCGATGTTGAGGGCAGTTAATAAGGAATTGTTAAAAAGACTAGGACGTTGTTGTCTTACCTTGTCCACGTAGTCAGCCCAGAACCTGGCCCGGGCACGCTCGTAAGGATCCGAAGGCAAGAGAGGAGACTGGCGAACCCAGGTCTCGTCGATGTACTGGACCATGAGGAGGGACTCACAAACGGGCTTGCCATTATGGACGAGGACGGGGATTTGCTTGTTGACCGGGTTCATCTTTAAGAGCAGGGCGCTCTTGTTGCTCAGATCCTCCTCCCTCGTATCGAACTCCACGCCCTTCTCTCGCAGGGCAATCCTGGCCCTCATCCCGAACGGGCTCGCCCAGACGTCCAACAAAATCACTTCCTCCGCCATTGAATTTGTCACTACAAGCTGAAGCTTTTGGTAATTTGAACTGAATTGAAGAATGCTGTTCGCGGTGAAGTCAGGCTAACTCGGGTACCGCTTATATATAGGGAAAGAGGACTTTGACGATGTGACTTCTATTTCGTCGCAGGGTGGGTGGACACTGGGACAGGCTGCTGAAAATATGGTCATTGCTTGCGTCACTCTCAGATCAAAGTCTGAGTCCCCACGCCCGAGACGATTAGGTCATGGCTTAGGTGTCGCATGAACGAGAAATTAATTATTATTATTAGTTCTTTCGGAAGTTTCTTCCTTCTTTCTAGTGCCTTCCAGTTCCTCACCGACTTCTTCATTTTCCATTTCTCGATTATTTATGTACTCGGGCTCCATCAAAATGAATAATTTTAAAAATATTTTTCAAAAGTCATCACTTTTATCACTTATAAAATTGAATGAACGAAAAATATTTTCTTTCCACACAAAATATTTAGATATAAATTATTATCAATAAATAAATTTGTTTATTGATTAATTATATTAAGAGATACAAGCAATTGGTTTTAGAAAAATATTTTTCAAAATATTTATTTTTCATGACATAAATGGAATCTTATATATAATCAAGTAGTTATTGATGTAGAGCCGAGCTTTTATCTGTAGACACATTGCGGTTTTATGGCGCAAAAAAAAATTAATAGAAGTTCTTAAAATAAAATTAATATTCTTTCTTGATGTTAAAAAGGATGAACTTCACGAATTAATGTATGTCATCGGAGAGTTAAAGATTACCACAACCGATGAATTAAGACGTAGAAGCTATGGAGAATGAATGGAATTTATCGAGTTAAGTTTTCAATTGATGGAACGAGTCTTGAGTTAAAAATGGTGCAATTTGCAATCTTCAAATAGAACCATAAGTGATTTGTTTTGCAACCTCATAATATTTTCAATTTATGTTAGAAACTCTTACTTCCTTTATCCAAATGAGACGAAAGGCGGCTCCATAGCAGTGCTTCCTTTTGCATAGAAAGATGGAAAGCCAAATGCATTTCCACGCATCCAATATAATAAACCCCTTACTGAAGATTACCCACTCCAATTGATCTCTTCAAGGATAGTCGTGTATGAGATGTGGAGAAGAGAAGAATGTTATTGAGCATTGCAAATCTAAACTTAATTTCCCGACAGAAATAAGATTGCACTTAAAGTTATAGCACATCATGCAAAATAAAATTAGAGCTTTGTTGATACCTAAATTTTAGCAACCTAGTCATTCATTTACTGCATAGAAGATTAGGAACTAAAATTTGGCCCCAAAACAAAAATATTCAATTAAATTGCATTGGACCAATGATAGATGGACTTAACTGATTGGCCTTGAATTTTATTTAGCCTGCAAATTCGAGCAAGTCCATGGATGAGAATCACATTATGCCTTTCACATGATGGCTCATGATATGAAGAGGATATTGCATTATCAAGAGAATATTACACTGACTTCGAAAAGGAAAAGATTTGACGTGAGGTAATATTCGGTCAAGCAAAAGGGAAAGAAGAGATATATTTGTCAAAGAAGAATAAGCTTTCTCATATAAAAGTGGACTTGATATATATTAAGGAAGATATTCTTGGTCAAAAAGACATAATTCATGAAGATTCGTACTAGCACGTAAGCGTGGAAGGTCAAGAACAAAACAGGAAATGAAGATTATTTCTCTGTGCTATAAAGACAAACGGGAAAAGAAGAGGAGTTGAGAAATCGGAGGATCACTCTTTATATTCACGCTTCTGTTTTTGGGTGCAAGCGTGAACAGTATAAAAGGATACAAAGAAGACATTCCAGAGGAGGGAGGCCGTGCAATTCAATACACGGCCACAATTCTGAGAGTGTTCATAGAGAGGACGTGAGCTAGAAAAGAAGGGTCTTTTCTTCTCTCAAAAGTGCAGAGAAGTAAAAGACAAGAATAAAGGGTGGTCTTCGTCGGCTCCCCCGACTGGTGCCTCCAGCTGCTCAACCGTGAAGACGACGCCTGCAGCCCACCATCCGCAGCGGCCATTCCTTCGTCGAATCGCTGCTGCTACTCGTCCAAACCGGTGCCCACATCGCCTTTGCCACCGCTCACCAAAACCCATCCCGATGTCGCAACCAGCCCGAGTGCTGCCGCACCCCTGCTCTCCGCAATCACTGTAGGCCCGAGCACTGCTGTTCGTGATCCACTGCCCGAGCCAACGACAACCGAGCTTGCTGCTCTGATCATCATCGTGACCTGCGCCGAGTCTCGTCCATGACGAGTTGCGATTTGCTGATCCGATTCGAGCTTTCGCCGTGTCAACGAGCTATTTCACCAAGCCTCCTGCAGTACTGGCGAATTACCGTTCTCCCGAAGTCCACCAGCGAAGAGAGAGGGCACATGAAGAGCAATTAAAAAAAAGAATAGAAAGATCACTTGCTTCCTCTTTGCAGGCCATTCACGTTGACCAGTGAAGTCCAAGCGAACCAATTCCCACGAAGCCAGCATCTCTCGCTTTTGTGTCGCAAGTCCAGCAAGCGAGCAAATAGCTAGCAACGGCCGCTATTCGCATGTTGCGGTCGGCGACACCGTAGCTACCGTCCAGAACTGTTCCTTAGTTGAAGCGGTCACCACAGCGAACCGTCCTTGTGCCATCACGCCAAGCCCCGATCATGATTCACGAGTTGCTGTTCGTGAATCCTTGGCGCTGATCCCATTTTGGAAACAAATAATCCAAACAAGGTAATTTTCTTGAACCAAATTTCATCTCGATAGTATTGCCTGAATTGGAATATTTGATGCTAATAGTGATTTCATTGAGTTTAGACATTATCCATTAGGAGACTTTAGATCACTTTTTTAATTATTTTGATCTTTTTTTTTTTTTTGTGCATCGATGATGTTTCAACTTTAAAATCATTATAATTATTAATTTAATCTATGAGACTTCGGATCAATCTTTTAATTATATTGATTTTTCTTGCATGTTGTGATGTTTAGGGTTACAATAATTGTTAATTTAATCCTTGAGTCAATGGATTATTTTTTCAATTATTTTATCTCTTTGTTTGAATTCTTAGTGAATAGAATATCTTGAGTGGGTTGGATATAATTCTTATATTTGTTAATTGCTTGTTTTCAAAAACACCCAAAAAAAAAAAAAAAAAAAAAAAAAAATCAAATTATGTATTAGATAGGATAGTTTCCCAAGTTAGGATTGCATATTTTAGATTAGATTGCATGTTAGAATATCTAGAATTTCTAGATAATATTGCCTAGTTTGAATAGAATTGCATGTTTAGATAATTCTAGAATAGATTATAATAGATTCTAGAAAGTATTTTCTTTCATAGATAGGGATCTAAATAATGTTTGCATGTTTAGATAATGTCACATCTTTAAAATAGTTTTCTGAGATAGGATAGGGTTTAGGTCAAATTAATCCCTAAACTAGATTAGACAACTATTCATTTTAGATAGTTTAATTAGGGTTTTTATTAATTTCGAATTTTAATATAAAAAGGCAAAAATAGCTCATGCGTGTCATATGGGTTTTAATTTCAAGACAAGAGAAAATCCAAAGATGTAATTTCTTGCCTTGGTGTGTTTAATTCTTTTGGCACAATTTATTTAATTCATTGAGTGTTTAATAATTGTTGTGCACATGCATGATCACCCCATTGCATGATAGTGATTTAGTTTAAAACCAATCTAGACTACCTACAAAGATATTTTTGAAAATAAAAAGAATGGTATTGAAAAGGCATTAGAGAAATCTAAAGTAACCAAGTCTCCGTACCCAAATTCTCTTATTCGGAATAAAATAATTCTCCCGTTATTTTACTTAAATATCTAATCGACCTACCATAAACTGATTAATGGTGACTTCTAAATGATAATCTTTAGCATGTTAAGAACTTAAACTTTAAATCGTGAATTCGTATGGGCTTGAGAGAGCTCGAGCTAAGTTTAGGCTTAGTAATCAATTAACCAAACCCTAGATGATCCACCTAAGGTAAGGTCGTGATAGGCTTAAATGAACATCGCCTCTCTTAATAGCATGAGTCACTTTTCCATTAAGAGTTCACATAGGAAATCCACCTGTGATGTTCCTCGGTTGATTTAGAAGAAAAAGCTTACCCGTCACATGTTCGGAGCACCAATATTGATAATCTAATTTGTAGAGACATCATTGGGCCAACTTATCTTACCTGTGAGTTGATTATTCGAAGTGGGCAGTTTCATCGCCATAAGTAGATTGACAAAAATGCTGAAATTGATCAATCCTAATTGTTGTTGTTGTCTCAGTCTCGTTCAAACCTCTTGAATTGGTATCTACAATAGTGTTAGAACTATCATTGCTAGCCTATGCGGAATGAACAACCATTGTGGAAGGCTTCCCTTTGAGTGCCTTTCCACCTCACCTTGGCAGAATTGAGCTTCTCACTAAGAGAATCGTAAGCTTCATTTCGATATCGAAGGTAATGAAGACTGGGAAATCGATTGATGATTGGTCGATCTAAGGTTTACAAATAGAAATTAGGGAAAACACTGGCGAAAAAGCCCATAGTGGGGAGGGGGGCTCCCTATAAAGAAAGGGCAGGCGTGCTATAAGCTTACCTTGCCCCGAGAGAGACCATAGGACAGAGTAGAACCGGCGATGCAGCTCCGGACCCGGGCGGGGTAGGTAAGTTGTCTGGGCTAACCCGTTCACTGAGCTCTTAGCTATAAGCCCTTAAAAATAGCTCTGAAAGAACTCTCCTTTTTGGATGTAGGTTATTTATGGGATCTACAATGGGAAAAATTGGAAAATTGGAAGGTCACAAACCGCCCTCTACAGTTGCAAATGTGAAAGACGATGATTTGGCAAGAGAAGAGGATTAGACCGAACATGAAGAACCCCTGTCTTAATTGAAACGTTGGGGTAAGAAATCCTAGACTGAAACTCCTTAGGGATGGCTGGCACCCGGAATCCCAGCGACATAAAAAGAAAGTCAAACTTAGACTGGCCTGCTTAAAACTAGCTTTATAACTATTTTATTGATAACTAGAGCAAAAGCTTTATGTTACCTTTGTTCGAATTCGAAAGTCATACTCAAACTCAAACGAAATTTCTTTCAGAGAGCTACTTTCGTTAATGTGTACCTTGATTTACATATTATAAGCCACAGCTCACTTCGACGTTTCCAATTTCCCATAGAATCTCCGGAGCTTTCCTAGCCACTATAGTTTTGTTTTTTTATCTTCTTTGTCTGAAAATAGGTTTGATTTGCTTCACCTATGAGAATTTATACCAATTCTTCTTTTATTCATCAAAGTTCTATTGGAGAAAACTCCTTTATTGTTTTGAAGTTGACAAAACGTTTCAATCAGTCTAATTTGAAGACTTCCAGACTCAAGTGTTAAAGTCTGAAGAACTCTAGACTCTGTCATCAAAGTTTGAAAACCGCCAGACTCAAGACTCAAAGTCTACCCTCACTGACAATTTCCAGATGAAGAAAGAAGACTTATCCAAATGATGGATTATCTTCAAGGATTCGATTCGTATAGTTTTGGAAGACCTTTCTGGCTAGATACATAATCAGCAGCAAGATTGATTATTCTTATCAATTTGAAGATCTTTTGAAAGGTGAGCAAACTTGGAAGGTTCTACTTATGGAAACCAAAGATCCTGATTGTATGGGCGAACATGATTGACGGGCTTTCATCACTAATCACTCAACGACTCGAGATCACCTTAATTGATTCTGTCCAACGGGTAGATTGGAAGAATTCCTTTGGAAAGTGCCAATGGTTGTGAAGGCATGAAGGAGTATTTAAGGCGGACTCTTCAGTTGTTCGAGGAGAGAGTGCGTGAAAGAAGAATTTCAAAGTCTGAATCTCTTAGTTCGTTGTTCTTTCAATTCATCTAGCTCAAATTGTATACAAAATAGAGAAGCACATAGTGAGACTTTGTGAAGAGACTAGTTGAGACTCTCCATTGAGGAAGTCGAAGATCACAAGCTATATAATCTCTTTTGATTCATAGTGGAATTTAGCTAGTGGGCTATCAGTGTGGGAGAATGGACATAGGCTTGGATTAAGCCGAACCATTATAAATCTTGTGTTCTAATTCTCTTTCCTTAACTCCTTATCTCATTGCTTTATATAATTGTTTGATAGAATTATTCAAAGCGGTTTACATCCCTAGTCAATCATTTTAAAAGACAATTTATTTTATTGAAATCTTGCGAATAAATTTTTATATACACCTATTCACCCCATCTAGGTGTGCGTACTAGCCCTTTCAATTGGTATCAGAGCTTGTGTGCTTGTTTTATTGAAGTGTTTTTACTTCTGAGCTAAAGATCTATGGCTAGTATTTTGGCTCCACGTTTGGTTGAAGGCCAAAGCAACACCAAACCTCCTTACTTTGATGGAAAGGAATACAATGTTTGGAAAAACAAGATGAAGGCATTCCTAAGATTGAAAGATCCTCTGGAATGGGATGTGGTAGAAAAATGAATCATTCTTAAAGCTGCATCAGTCTTAGAAAGAGGAAAAACAGTTATAGATGCTAGCAAAATGGCACAAGAAGAAATAATCAAGAGACAAGTTATTTATGCTAAAGCGATCTGCTCTTTATATTGTGCTTTATCTCCTATTGAGTATAACAGAATTTCATCTTGTGAAATAGCCAAAGAAGTCTGGGATAGGTTGCATGTTACCTATGAAGGAACTAATCGAGTAAAAGAAACAAAAATCAATATCTTACTCGGACAATATGAAGCCTTCAAGATGAAACCAGGAGAATCCATCACTGACATGTTTAGTCATTTCACGGAAATTGTAAACGGTCCTATCATATAAGGGACAAGCAATCTCAGGACCAATGAAGGTCAATAAACTGCTGAGTGGACTCTCCAAAGATTGAAATCACGTAAAGGCTTCAATAAGAGAAACCCAAAGGATCATGCCTCTTACAGTTGATGAACTTGTAGGCATACTTCAGTCATACAAAGTGGAGCAATTCAATGAGGAAGAAGATCATAAAAGTAAAAAAATCAATTGCTTTAAAATCTAACGATGATTTTGATGATACAGATTCTGAAGATGACATGGATTATGAAGAGCTATCACTCATGATAAGGAGATTCAGGAAATTGAACAGAAATGGAAGAAAATTTAATTGAAGAAGCTAGGCACTCAAAAATTCCAGAACAAATCAACTGAGAATGACGAGGTCAACAAAGATGTGGTTTATTTTGAATGCAAGAAAAAAGGACACATCAGACCTAACTGCCCTCTGTTGAAGAAGAAGAAAGCAAGAACTAAGAAATTCAAGGCTCTCAAAGCAGAGACATGGAGTGATACAGAATGTGAGGAAAGTGATGAAAAGTATGCCAACATATGTCTAATGGCAAACTTAGAACCAAACTCAGACTTTGGAACAGATTCAGACTCAGACTCAGACTTAGACAGTGAAATCGAGATTAGTAATTTAAAAATTCCTGCTAAAGTCTCAAAGTACATAGATGAACTTTGTCTTAATCTCAAAACTTCTCTTAAAAGGATTTCTGAACTAAAACGGGAAAATTCCAAACTAAAATGACAAAAGTTTTGTGGTTTTAAAAGAAAATGCAGATTCTCTTTCAAAGGAAAATATTTTTTTTGAAAAAGGACATCTCAAATATTACAAAAATGTTTTCAATAGGATCTGAGAAATTAGAAAAGATTCTTTCAATTCAAAAACCGTATTTCAACAAATCTGGCTTGGGCATGACACTAGAAACTATTCCTTTAATTGTTTTTCCAAAAGTAAATGAAAGAATCAAACAAAAACCTACAAAAACATTTTATAAAAATCATTTTCAAAGAGTTTTTGTAAAACACGTTGGCCGAAATGCTCTCAAATGTTCAAAGCGTAATAGTTCAGAACATTTTGAGAAAGAAAGTCATATGATTTGGAGACATGTTAAGAAGGAATGGGCAAAGACTGTATATTGCACTAACTCCCTTGGACCCAAGAAAATATGGGTATCAAAGAAAACTTGAGTTCTTTTTATAATTGCAGGTCACTATCAAGAAAAAGATAAAATAGTATTTAGATAGTGGCTACTTGAGACACATGACAGGAGAATAAAGTTGTTTTATAAAGCTTATGCAAATAAAAGGAGGAAAAGTTTCTTTTGGTGGAAATAGCAAATGAAGAATTATTGGATATGGAACTGTAAAAATTAGAAGTCTCACAATCAACAATGTCTCCTTGGTGGAAGGTATGAATTACAATCTACTCAGCATCAGTCAATTGTGTGACATTGGATTCAAAATTAACTTCCGAGAAGGCATCTGTTCAGGAACTAGTAAGGACTTGTCTCAATCTTTCACTAGACGAAGATAGGAATATCTATCTTCTGGATATAAAACCAGAAAGCTCTTAGTGTCTAATATACATTCAAGATAAAGCAAACCTCTGGCATAGAAAACTTGGCCATGTCAACATGAAGAAAATTGCCAAGATCTCCTCCAAGAAGCTTGTTCGTGGACTGCCCAACCTGACGTATCAAAAGTGTGACTTATGCACACCATGTGTTTTGAGAAACAGGTTAGAAGTTCTTTCAAACCTATAAATAAAGTTTCTACCAATTGAGTTTTGCAACTTCTACATTTGGATCTTTTTGGACCAACCAAAACTCAAAGTATTGGTAGAAAGAGATACTGCCTAGTAATCGTGGATGATTATTCTCGTTTTACATGGGTATACTTTTTGGCAAGTAAGTTCGAAACATTTTCTTATTTTTCAAAATTTGCAAAGAAAGTTCAAAATGAAAAAGGTTATGCTATTTCAAGCATACGCATGGACCATGGAGGTGAGTTTGAAAATCAAAACTTTGTAAAATTCTGTGATGACTCTGGTTTTCAGCATGTGTTCTCTTCTCCATATACTCCGGAGAAAATAGGGTTGTGGAAAGAAAGAATAGATATTTGCAGGAAATGGCTAGAACACTCTTAATTGAGAGTAATATTTCATCTTGTTTTTGGGCTGAAGTAGTTTTAATAGCTTGTTATATCATTAACAGAGTATTCTTCACACCTATTCTGGAGAAAACTCCTTATGAGTAATTCAAAGGAAAGAAGCCAATTGTTTCTTATTTCCATGTTTTTGGTTGTAAGTGTTTTATTTTAAAAAATGCAAATGATCGAACTGGTAGGTTTGAAGAAAGATCGGACGAATGAATTTTCCTTGGCTATTCAACCTCAAGCAAAGCCTATAGAGTATTCAACAAGAAGAGTCAGTTTGTAGAAGAATCTATGAACGTTAAGTTTCAAGACTCAATGCAGAATCAACTGAATCAGGCTCAACTTGAAGAATCTGATCCTACTCCAAATCCTATAAAGTCTACTTCCCCTAAAGTCGTTCAGACTCCTGAAGTTCAACAACAAAATGAACTAGAAGATTCAACTGAAACAGAGGATCAGCAGACTCACAAACCAACTAACAATTAGAAGCATAAGTTAAGTCATCCCAAGGAACTCATCATTTGCAGCATTGATGAAGGAATTCATACCAGATCCAAAATGCGTGAAGAGTTTAGTGCTTTAATACTTGTTTTTGAAGTTGAACCCAGGACTGTAGAAGAAGCCTTGGCTGATGAAAGTTGGATTGAAGTTATGCAAGAAGAGCTCAAACAGTTCAGCATTAATGATGTTTGGGAACTTATTCATAAACCTAAAGGTAAGTCAATTATTGGAATTAAATGGGTTTTCAGGAACAAGATGGATGAGAAAGGAAAAGTGGTCAGGAATAAAGCAAGACTTGTAGCCAAAGGATATACGCAAGAAGAAGGGATAGACTATGACTAGACGTATGCACCAGTAGCGAGGTTAGAAGCAATTAGATTATTATTTGCTTTTGTTTGTTATAAAAATTTCAGGTTATTCCAAATGGATGTAAAAAGTGCATTCCTAAATGGATTTATCCAAGAAGAAGTCTATATGGAACAAACACCTGGTTTTGAAGATCCAAGAAAGCCAGATTCAGTCTTTAGACTGAAAAAGGCTCTTTATGGATTAAAGCAGGCACCTCGGGCTTGGTATGACAGGTTAAGTAAATTCCTAATTCAAAATGGTTTTGATAAAGGTAAAGTAGACAATACTTTGTTCATTAAAAGAGAAGGTAAAGATTTTCTACTTGTACAAATCTATGTTGATGATATTATTTTCGAATCACCTAATGAAAATCTATGTAAGAAATTTTCTAAATCTATGCAGGATGAATTCGAGATGAGTATAATGGGTGAATTAACATTCTTTCTCGGATTACAAGTCAAATAATTGAAGAATGGAATTTTCATTCACCAAGAGAAATATGCAAAAGATCTCATCAAGAAGTTCGGTTTGGAAAATTGCAAAAACACTGAGATATCTATGTCAAGTTCTTCAAAGTAGGATAAAGATGAAGAAATAAAGAGTGTAGACCAGAAGCTATACATGAGTATAATTGGTTCACTTCTCTACCTTATTGCATCTAGACCTGACATTTTGTTTAGTGTTTGTATTTGTACTAGATTCCAATCAAATCCCAAAGAATCTCACTTAACTGCTGCAAAGCGCATCATCAAATACGTTGCAACAACTTCAAAGCTAGGTATGTGGTATCCCAAAGAATGAGACTTTACTCTCCTTGGATATTCAGACGCAGATTTAGCAGAATGCAAAGTGGACAAAAAGAGTACTTCTGGTACATGTCAATTGTTTGGAAACAAGCTGGTATCATGGTTTTCAAAAAAACAGAGTATTGTAGCTCTTTCAATAGCTGAAGCAGAATATGTAGCTCTCGAAAATTGCTACTCTCAAATTTTGTGGATTCGACAATAGTTAAGAGACTTTGGAATTGAATAATCATGCACCGACACCAGTGCCATAAATCTCACAAAGAATCCAATTCTTCATTCAAGGGCAAAGCATATAGAGATTCGACCTCACTTTATTAGAGATCATATTCAGAATGGAAAAGTTATGATTCAGTTCATTGACTCAGAGAATCAACTGGCAGACATATTTACAAAGCCACTAGAGAAAAACTTATTTGAGTTTATTCGCACCAAACTGAGCATCATATCTTCTATCGAGTAAAGTCTGAAAGTGTTCAAACTCAAAGGTAAAGTATGAAGGTATTCAGACTCGGAATGACTAAAAGTTATGACTATAAGTTATTTCGATACTAGCAATTTAATTTTGGATAAAAATTTTAAAAGATATGATTGCTTTTTGAATCGCTACTTTCTTATTTTATTTTTAGCAATTATCTTTTTGTTTTTAAAATTATGACAGTTTTTCATTTTCAAAAAGGCAGATTTACTTTTTCCTTTATGACGATCCGTATACATCGTTTCATCTACTTTATATACTGTCAAAATTCATCTTTCCCATTTACACTCTCTCAAACCTTAGAATACAGAACACCACTTTCACTGTTTTTCTCTCTATTTTATTTCAAAAGATTTCACCTTTTTCGAGCAAGTTCAAGGATTTCTCCCATAAAGCGACAATGTCTTCAAGAAAGTCTTCCAGAATCGCAAGCAGGGGACCACGGCACATGCTTGAGGGTCATACACACTTCGATTTGACCAAGGAAGATGACTCTTCTCAACAGCAGCGACCAAGTCAGTAACAAGATTCTCAACAGCGTCAATCTCCTCCACCGTCTCAAACAGAAGAAGAAATAATGGAAGAAATTGAACTTGTAAGAACGCTGACACCTAAAGTTGCTTTCAAGCTCTATTCTAAGTTGAAAGAAGGAGGTACTACTATGTCTTTAATTGATGAGTATCCGAGAGAGAGAGAGGCTACAAGAATGAAACTTTATTCTTGCGCGATATGGAGAAGTTGGGCATTGCGGAAAAAGGGTCAGCTGAAAAGACTTTTGCTAACTTTCCAAATGACCCGCGATTTGACACGTTTAATCAGCCAGAAGGAAAGGACGATGATGAAAGAATGTTCACACATTTCCAGCCTAGGATAGGAGTGGCTGTAAATGTTGGTGGTGATGGAGCGAGTCTATTCATATCAAAAAAACCATAAGAATGTTTATTCAAAATTGATTAAAAGAGGGGTTATGAACCCTAGAAGCGTTGATTTTGATTTCTTGATTCTGTGCAAGTAAATCTGAGGGAGAAGTTTGCACCCCTTCAATTGGAGCATTTTTGTTCTAAGACAACAGTTGCTTATCCAGAACTTACAACCTATTTCTATTCGAATCTATCTTTTTTGGATGCGAATAGATTCTCTTTTACTGTTAAGGATAAGGA
Source organism: Eucalyptus microcorys (assembly GCA_014182515.1). Classification (NCBI taxonomy): domain Eukaryota; kingdom Viridiplantae; phylum Streptophyta; class Magnoliopsida; order Myrtales; family Myrtaceae; genus Eucalyptus; species Eucalyptus microcorys. The sequence goes on along the minus strand of CM024567.1, from coordinate 11,870,918 downwards.
AATTTTGGTTGATATGGACATTTTGGCTGATTTGATTGGGGCGGAAAGAACGTGTTTTCAACCATTTAGTGTGTTTGTTGCTCACGCTACACTGGAATAGGTAAAAGACATGTATGCTTAAGGCAAGATCTCCTACACTAGGACAAATGCCTTCAATATCTTGCTGCATAAAATCGTGATCAACTACATCTAGCCAAAGTCAACATCCAAGATAGATGTGTCTCATTCTGAAGCGAAATTGATGTATGCCATCAACATTGGCTACAAGTTCTCTCTACTTCACACCATCCTGTTCCACATGTATAGGACAGTGGTGAAAGACAAAGGACAACTCACATACTCTGCTCTTATCACAAGAATCTTCAGACACTTCAACATTCATTTACTAGCTCCCCTGTGCTTGTGAAGCATTGCTTCTATGGAAATTGGATTGAAGATGGTCATCAAGATGTGTCTGAAAGAACTCAACAAGGTGTTAGAGCGAATGAAGGAGAAATCCCTTGTCAAGGCAAAACAAAGCTCTACAACATCAAAACAGAAAGGCAAAGAACCAATGACAGAACCTATCAAGAAAAAGAGAGCCCTTATCTTGGAAGATGAGGATGATGAGGATGACATCACTCTCTCCGCCTTTGCCCTTCGCAATTTACAGAGTTATGTTAGCTTTCAAGAGACAGAAGAAAGAGAGACTAGGGAAGAGACAGAGAAAAGAGATGAAGGAAGAAGAAGTGAAAGAAAAGAGAACAGAGGAAGAAGAGGAAGAAGAGGCTCGAGATGATTCCTTTGAGTCTACCTTGGCTGTATCCTTATCGAGTGATTAAGAAAAGACAATGAGTGGAACTGCTGAAGAGAAAGACAAAGAAAAACATCACTCTAATGCTGAAGCTGAAGCAGAAAAGGAAGAAGAATTCACTTCTCCACCTGAAGGCACACAAACAGGGCAAGCTGCTGAAAAATGAGGTATTTTTTCACCTATTATAACTAGTGATGTTAGTCGATCTGCAACAGATCCATATGATGTATATGTCTCTCACCATCTAGAACTAAACTTTGAGGCATTCACTCCTAGTCATAGTAGACAAATTGCTGAAGAACTCTCCAATCTCAAGACTCCAGAAACAAATTCGGCTGGCCCCAGTGCTGCATTAGCACAATCAACGGAATTTTCAAGAATGATGGATATCCTGTTGGATTTAAGGAAACATCAATATGGTTTGGAGTATGAGATAAAAGATCTCAAAAAGGCTTTCTTGGCTACTTCAGTATCGTTGCAAGAATAGCTACTCACCCTAAAGACTCAAGTGCAGGATAATGTGAAGGGTGAAGACTTAAAGCCTATGAAGGAGACTCTTGAAATGCTTGAGAAGACAGTAAGCTCCATGGAAGAATTCTAGCTTGTTCGCTTGCCAAAACAGCCATGATTTTCACACCATTCTTTTTACTCAACTATTTTTGCTCATTCTCCACTTTTTGCTATTGACAAAAAGGGAGAGAAGTTGTGTAGATTTGACTGTTATCGCTTTTGACAATCTTTTTAGACTTTGGTATTTTTGTTTGGTTGTGGACTTTTGACTTTGGTTCTTGACTGTTATCGTGATTTGAATCTTTGATGCTTGCAATAACTTAGCCTGAGATACTGATTGAGGATGGAAAGTTATTTTGCAGGATTAACATGTTTTCTGTGGTTGCAGAATTGATGCTATTCAAGTCCTAATCAGCTTTTTTTTTTTTTTTTTTTTTTTTTAAGTTATCATGTATTGGTTAAGTATTGTGTTGCGGGACAAAAGTTTTCAAATCTGTAGGAAAGTTTTGCCACCATCAAAAATGGGAAAATTGTTGGAGAAAACTCATTTATTGTTTTGAAGTTGACAAAACGTTTCCATCAGTCTAGTCTAAAGACTTCCAGACTCAAGTATCAAAATCTGAAGAACTTCAGACTCTGTCATCAAAGTTTGAAGACCGCCAGACTCAAGGCTCAAAGTCTACCCTCACTAACAGTTTCCAGACGAAGAAATAAGACTTATCCAGATAACGGATTATCTTCAAGGATTCGATTCGTATGGTTTTGGAAGACCTTTCTGGCTGGATACATAATCAGCAGCAAGATTGATTATTCTTATCAATTTGAAGATCTTTTGAAAGGTGAGCAAACTTGGAAGGTTCTACTTATGGAAACCAAAGATCCTGATTGTATGGGTGAACATCATTGACGGGCTTTCATCATTAATCACTCAATAACTCGAGATCACCTTAATTGATTCCGTCCAACAGGTAGATTGGAAGAATTCATTTGGAAAATACCAACGGTTGTAAAGGCATGAAGGAGTATTTAAGGCGGACTCTTCAGTTGTTCGAGGAGAGAGTGCGTGAAAGAAGAATTTCAAAGTCTGAATCTCTTAGTTCGTTGTTCTTTCAATTCATCAAGCTCAAATTGTATACAAAAGAGAGAAGTACATAGTGAGACTTTGTGAAGAGACTAGCTGAGACTCTCCACTGAGGAAATCGAAGATCACAAGCTGTATAATATCTTTTGATTCATAGTGGAATTCAGCCAGTGGACTATCAGCGTGGGAGAGTAGACGTAGGCTTGGATTAAGCCGAACCACTATAAATCTTGTGTTCTAATTCTCTTTCCTTAACTTCTTATCTAATTGCTTTATATAATTGTTTGATAGAATTATTCAAAGCGGTTTACATCCCTAGTCAATCATTTTAAAAGACAATTTATTTTATTGAAATCTTGCAAACAAATTTTTATATACACCTATTCACCCCCCTCTAGGTGTGTGTACTAACCCTTTCAAGTTCATCCTAATCCCCATCGAGATTACTGCCTTAACCCTACTTGTGAGGAAAGAAGAGCGACAAGGTTCAGTTCAGATTTGACTGTTTGCAGCATGGGAGCGGATTACCCAAAAAATCCCTGGGAACAATGAAAAAAAAGATATCTCGGTAACGAAAACTATAGGGGGCTGTATTGGCGAGATCCAACGGTGAACAGCTGCCTAAAAGAAAAACCGCCTGGAAGTCCGAGGACCTTTAGTACCGTACCCTACCCCCGAACCAGCAGCCTTCGCGCCAAGCAAGACCGCCCTTGTCCCTTTCCTTTCTCCATTCCGCCTCCTTCTTTGCTTTGTTTCAATAGAGTCCAAGGCAAGGCAAAATGCCAAGAACACGGGTATTGCTCCATTCCATATATAGGATTTGTATCGCATTTTCATGGCAATGTTAAGTGTGAAATCGAATAGTTTGTCTAGGCTTGGCTTACACTTTTTGTCTGTCGACCCTGGATTCACTTCTTTGTGAGTAAATACCGAGCCGAAAGGCCTATCTTTGACTTATTTATTGGATACCGAGAATCCGATCCACACCTTCTGATTGACTTGAACAACGTATATGGATCTTTTCGACCCTTTTTTTCATTACTAATGGAATATCCTTCACTATATTACTAAATAAGTAAGATGTACTTGAAAGTGCTAGTATGAACACCTGGAGGGGGGTGAATAGGTGTTTAAACTAAACCTTGGCAAATATATGCGGAATAAAATAAACTTCGAACAAAACAAAGGAGATAGGGAAGAGAATAAGAACACAAGGTTTATAGTAGTTCGGCTTAATCCAAGCCTACGTCCACTATTCCACGCTGACAGCCCACCGGTTGGATTTCACTATGAATCAAAAGAAATGTTACAATCTCACGTCCTTGATTCCACAGTGCAGAGACTCTACTACACTTCCTTGAGGTCTTACAAAATTCTCTCTTTTGAGTACAATGAATGCTCAACAAATGAATTAGCAAAGAGTAGGGAGTTTCAGACTTTGGAATTTTTCTATCTCGCACACACTTGAACAACTAGAGTGTCTTCCTTTTATACTCCTCCATGCCTACATAACCGTTGACACCTTCCAAAGGAGTTCGTCCAATCTACCCGTTGGACCGAATCAATTAGGGAGATCTCTCGTTATTTAAGGAATATGAAGATAGCCCACCAATCATGTTCGCCTATACAATCAGGATCTAGGTTTTCATAAGTAGAACCTTCCAAGTATACTTCACCAATCAACGGATCTATCTTACTCGATTTACTTGTCATACGAATAATAGATCTATATGTGCTTTCTCCAACTGTGAGATAATCTTCGATCAAACGAATCAAATCCTTAAGGATAACCTCGTATCTGGATAAGACTTCTTCAATGATCTAGAAACTGTCAACGAGGGCAGACTTTAAATCTTGAGTCTGACGATCTTCAGTCTGGAAGTCTTTAGACTTTGATAGATGAGTCTGAAAGTCTTTAGACTTAGAAACGTTTTGTCAGCTTCAAAATATAGAAGAAAGATTTCACCAACAGTACTAAATGCATTGAATGCTTGGGCAACTGCATCGATCCCTACTACTAGTAAGATAGTGATCCAGGCAAGACACGCAGCTCTTTCGCAGCAAGGAATTTTTCCTTAATAGCCGCCTATTTCGGGTATAGGTATTCTATTGTTAAAGGTCGTTCAAGCTTTTTCTAGGAGTATGACATGGGTTACTTTAGTGCTATAGTGCCTGGCACTTGAACATTAGCTCGAAAGAAGTGATGCAATTGAAAAATGCAAGTCCTCTTTTTTAGGATTGATTCAATTTGAAGTTCACCTTCTCATAAACAACAAAACTTGATGCCGCTACTCTATTCGATTCAGTCCATTAGTTTCAGTCAATCAAATCTATCTTATGATCTCTTAGGGTCAAAGAGATGAAATGCACACATCACATTCAATCTTTAGGAGAAATAGTCATGCCGGAAGGGCATAATCTTTTATCACTCAACCATTTCTAGGGCTTCTTATCGATTAAAAAGAGTATGCGAAGCGGTCAGTGAGTAATCCTGTCTCTAAGTCTCCTTCTTTTTACTGTGAGCAATCTTTTTGCTTTATATGTAAGTTTGGCTTAGCCCATTGGCTACTTCGTAGGCCCTTCCCCGTACTAGCTTGTCTTAGTTTCAAGTTGTTTTCTAACCTTCGTTCATTCGCTTGGTTAGATCTTTCTTTCCTATTTATGAAAAATTATCCACTACACTCTAAAGTGTTCAACAATTATATTCGTTAAGTCATTTTGAAATGGATGTTTTTTTAGTTCCATTTATTTATCTGTAAAAGCTTGCGCATATTCATTAGCTACCTTTTTGTCTATGATCAAAACATCGTCATGAAGTACCGTATACTTAGTAAAGAGCCAGGAGGTCATATAGATCGGAACTTGAAGCGATAAGAACGAAAGCCCTACCCACAGCTACAACTATTGGTGCTTCAAAAGGCTTAGATTCGCAGGGCTGTCAGATCGTTAGCTCCTTTGAAATCGAAGCATTAAGTACTCGAGGGATTCGTTAGTCTTTTTCCCACTTGATGGCAGGGCACTCCTAGGGGAAGGCCTTTACCACGCGATAGGTCAGCGAAGCGTGAGCGGGCGCGGAGAAGGAAAGGCCAAAGACTTCGGCCTAAGGGAAATGAGCAACGACGAAATGACAAAATGAGGTGCTCCGGGCACTCCCATTTAGAAAGAAGTTCTCTTTATTCCTAAAAGGAAGAAGGACAAAGAAGCTCTTTGAGAGAATGAGCACTCCGTTAGGTAGTTAGGGTCTTTGCCTTTTCGAAAGGAAGTATAGAAAGGGACACAGCAGACCCTTCATGCGAAACACGGAAGCGCCTAGCACCTAGAGGAGCAAAGCTCATTTTCCTTTCAACTTGGAGTCCGTATCATGGTGAAGGTAAGGTAACGCTGTGATTCTTGCTCAAAAAAAAGACCGAGAAGCAAGTGAATGGGGCCGGTGTGTGGCGAAGGGAGGGGTTCATTTATAAAATTAGTACAATATATCAAACGAAAATTTAAAAAGAAAACTGATATTCTGTGTATCAATATTTAATTTTCCGAGTGAACTAGTCATTTGAATTAATAATTATACGTTCAAGAAATTAACAATGCTAGATGTACTAAAACTCTTTACTAATATATGTATTTGTTAAACGATGCGTTGAATTTTGACCGATTAAAAGGGATATAGGTAAATGCATAACGGGGGAAACTAGTTGAAATTATCCTTAACGATGACCAACTTCTCATTTTTTTTAAGCAATCTAATTGGACTCGAGCCCATAAATACCCACTCTCTCACCCAGCCTCGCACAGCCCCTTCTTGCTGAGCTTGGCGCGCCGTCTGCATTATCCTTGAGGCGCATGGAAATCGCGATTTCTCTGCTGCCTTCTCGAGAGATCGTGTGGTGGTGAGGCGGAAGCGATGGCGGACGAGGTGATCCTGCTGGACTTCTGGCCGAGCATGTTCGGCATGCGGTGCAGGATCGCGCTGGTGGAGAAAGGGGTCAAGTACGAGTACAAGGAGGAGGACCTGAGGAACAAGAGCGACCTCCTCCTCCGCATGAACCCCGTCCACAAGAAGATCCCCGTCCTCGTCCACAACGGCAAGCCCGTCTGCGAGTCCCTCATCATCCTCCAGTACATCGAGGAGACCTGGCCCGACAGGTGCCCCCTCTTGCCTTCCGACCCCTACCAGAGGGCTCAGGCCAGGTTCTGGGCCGATAATGTCATAAGAAGGTAAAGTTTCCCCCATTCTCAAAATCTCGCGCTCTAGGTTCTGTGGGAGTTGTGGTAGCTGAATCCGTAGCCGCTCGCAGCAGCAGTTGTACCTATACCTTTCGGGCCTTGCTACGTCGGACTAGCTGGGTCGTTTCGGACGGTGGGTGACGGTAGGGATGGAACCCGCTTGCTGTGTGATTGTGGGGTGTGAATGATTTCGCCTCTATATCCTTGAGCTCGTTAGTAATGCGGAGTGCCATTGTCTCCATGGTAACACTGAAAGTCGGTAGCGCCGCCTGCTTGGTTACCCATCTCTGCCTTAACTGGTTGGACAAAAATATGGAAGGGGGCTTCTCAGCTTATCTGATCAGATCTTTTTTTACATGTATGTGTCTCGCCGTCTACTGGGTACGGATGTGATTTATTCAATTGATTTACTTGTCACGGTGAAGTGAGTTTCAGGAAGAACTTCTCAAGCAAAATTTAATGTTATATTTGGGGGAAGGAGTGCACGAAAATTGGTTTGCACTATTCTGTTTATGATGAGTTCTGCGGACATCGAAATTAAACATCGTGTGATTCTAATGGTTTTGTAAAAATACTTGCAGTTCTATGACCTGGGAAGGAAGGTGTGGACCACAAAAGGAGAGGAACAGGAGGTGGCCAAGAAGGAGCTGATTGAAAGCATGAAGCTATTGGAAGGTGAGCTCAGTGACAAGCCCTTCTTTGGGGGTGAGAAGTTAGGATTCGTGGATGTTGCAATCGTCCCCTTCTCCACCTGGTTCTATGCGTACGAGATGTGCGGAAACTTCAGCATCGAGGCGGAGTGCCCCAAATTGATAGCATGGACCAAGAGGTGCCTGGAGATAGAGAGCGTGTCCAAGTCTCTCGTCAACCCTCATAAGGTGTATGACTTCATCTTGCAGCTCAAGAAAGCCCTCGGCATTGAGTAGAGATCTGGATGAGTCGTTGTGGGTACTTCTTATCTTTATCACCAGTCTTAAAGTAATAGTTACTGCTCAGGGCTTTCTCTTGTTGAATTTCTGGTACTGGGAAGGAGACACTTCGTTGTGTCATATTTCGAAACTTATGTTGGTGACCATGATGAGCTACAGAGAGTTGCTCGTGCTGTGAGGTAGTGTTTGGTTTGCAATAATAAAAAAAGTCGCTGCTTGGATTTTGAGTAAGCTCGAAGCTTTTCCTTTTTGATCTAGTCCTTTCACTTTCACTAGTAGTTAAGATGTGTGAGTACTGAGTGGACTTGTCAAAGCTGAAAAGATATGCAAATGTGATGCCTAATTTGTACCTACACCAGTGGCGAAAATGTGTTGGAGTGAATCCTTATGTTTCCGGGAGCAATTATATTCATCGGGACTACTCGATCCTTGCTCTACCATTGGGCTCTATTGGCCCCTCTGTGAGGGCAGGCGTTGTGCATTGTTGTTGTATTTCCCACTGGAGAAGAAAACAAGGGCCAAGGATGGACAACGCAATTGGTTTCGTTATATTATTGCCTCAACAACTTCGTCCACAACAAACGGTGAGCTGTATTACATTCTTTATTTGGAAAAGTCAGGACACATCAAAGTTGATACACAAACCAACATCCACTGCAGGTCTGTTTGTGAATAGGTTAAATTGTAATTGATTTTATTCTTTTATTCTTGGAAATAAATTTGGAACTAAAATCCATTTGCTAAATTTTTTATTATTGGGAATAAATTTGGAAGAAAATTAAGAAGTTAGGAAAAGTTGCTTCTTTATTCTCAAGAACAATTTCAGAATCAAGTCCGACTTATTTTTTTCTCTATTCTCCTTTTCTCTTCTTCCTCCCAGTCGGTCGCCGGCCATGGCACCATCACTACTGTTGCCAATTGCTGATGAGATCATTGGAGACTCGCCTCGCCACCGCAAGCCTTAGTCTCGTTGACAGCCAGGCGAGCCGCGCTCAACCTGGCAAGGCTTGACCTCATTCGGGCAGCGTGAGGTTAGCTTTGCCCTAACTTGGTGAGGCTAATCCTCGTGCAGTCACCAGGCTAGGGTGAGACAGAGGCTTGTGGTGGCCAAGCGAGGCTTTGACGAGCTTGTCGAATCTCGCCTAGTCGGTTGCTGGCCACTCTTGTGGCTGGCGACCTATTACAAAGAAGAAAGAACAAGAAAGAACAAGAGAAAAGGGAAAAAATATATATAAAATAAAAGTATTAAAAAATTAACGAAACGAAAAAAAAAAAAAAAAAAGTTCTGTGATATGCATTTTTATTTAGGAAATAAAAATTTTGGGTAGTTACCAAATGCATTTAAATGTTCAGAAATTATTTTCAAGAATAGAATAAAAAAAAATTATTTCAGGGCGAAAATTATTTTCGGGAACAGAATGGTTACTAAACACACTCTAAATGACTTATGTTGGTCCCTTTGCTTCTCATCATCCCGAACCCATTCTTGAGCTCCAACATGAAACTGTGAACTTTTTCGCAGTTGGCCAGAGACTTTGAAAACACCGTCTTTCTGGGAATACCTCTTGTCCCATGTAATGAGCTTGGGCCATTGTGTCTCGATGCTGAAACCGCGGCACTTCTCTTAGCCATAGAACCAGTTATATAAGGGGATGATAGAAATGTCGACAAGCCATAATGTTTCCCCTCTGAAGAAGGGGATGTCGAAGAGGGGCTTGTTGCCGGGCTTTCGTTCCAACACCTCGAGGCAATCCGTGAGCTCCCTCTTGGCCGCCTCTAGTTCTCCTCCTTTGGTCAAAATGATTCATCTCCCAATCTCCGTGGACTCGGACTTGGATCTGACTTTGTTGTCCTTTTATCTGTCTCATTTATTTGTGCTCGATGCGTCTTGGTACTCATATGAGTTGGTGAGACGGAGGTGACTGATTTTCGTGGACTCCAGCGAAATGACAAAGTCAAGAAACACGAGTTCTCTAGTCGTTTTTGGACGGTGATCTTAAGGCGATTATCAACCACAACCTCACCAACACAGCCATAAAATTCAGCACACAGCCTAAGAAAAATCCAGCGCTGTTAAAGTTTGGTCGTTTTCCACCCTCTTGCTCTTGACTGACTCATTTGGTGACCGTTCCGAGAGTCAAACTTTGATAGAGTTCGACCACGAATCAAGCGGGAAGTGTGTTGGAAGATATGCAGGATCTATTTTTGGTTATGATCATGCATTGGATCAATTAGGGATTAGATTGATTAGATTAAGATATTGATTCGATTGTAAAGATATTTCTTTTCCTTTTATTCATGTATCTCCTGTATTATAATTACAAAGTGTAATGTACATTGAAGATACATAGAGAAAAACAGAAAATTCCCCAAAAGCTTTACGACCTCTTCTTTTCTTCAGTCTGTTCTTTGCTTCTCTACGTCTTCTGACATGGTATCAGAGCCAAGCTCTTGATTCCGCTTCCGCATACATTGATTGCCTATCGAAGCTTTCTGGTCTGCAAAACCAAATCAAAGCAGAGAAGGAATCAAAAATTTATTAGAGAAGAAAGAAGCAGAGGAAGTTACTCACCATGAATCAACCAAAAAATCCATCTTCTGGCGTGGATACACAGTCCACGGGAGAGGCTACATCTGCACAACAAATACAAACCACAATTCCGGCAACCCAACAGCAAACTCAAATTCAAAGTCTACCATGGCAGTATCACCCGGCTCAGTCGAACATGGGGCTGCTCGTCTCCGGGCATCCTTACCAATGGGTACCATATCCATGGTACGTTGGGCCAGGCCCAAATACATCATCGCCGGGGACTGGGAGCAGCCTGAGCAACCCCTAGCCCGACGAGAGTCCGCCAACCACAAATGGGGCAAACTTAGCCGTCGATTCAGAACGAGTGAATGGGTTGGGTGAACCAAATTCAGGGTCCGGATTTAGTAGATCGGGTATAGGGGCGAACCCCTACCCGAATTTTGCACCAGGCTTCCTTCTGTTTCCGATCGCTACCGTCACCGGCCGACCGGAACCTGATGACCCTTTACATGTATCAACCGCCGATGGTCCAGAACTGAAATTAATCAGTTTACAACTCACCGGGTCGGAGAATTATTCCAAATGGTCACAGGATTTCCGGCGGGCCCTTGTGACGAAGGACAAAGATGGATTTCTCGATGGAACAATACCTATACCGTCGGACGAGCGGCTGGCCAGGCACTGGAGAAAGTGCAACCACCTCATCCGAATGTGGATCGGCAATTGTATTTCTCCAGAGGTGGCCGCCGGGCTTCCTCCGACGGAAGATTCAAAAAAGATATGGGATAGCATCAAAGAGATGTATGGGAAACTGGATTGAGCCAAGATTTTTTCTCTCATGCAGGAATTAAGCGAGTTAAATGAGGGAAATATGACCGTCACGACCTGCTACAACAAGTTGTCATCTCTCCGGAACCAACTCGAAGCAACGGAGGAGAAACTCAAGGGACCAGCAAAGACACTCCAACGGTACAGATCGATAAAGGAGAGGGAGAAGACGACACGATTCCTTTTGATTTTGAATGAAAATTATCTAACCTTTCGATCTCAGATCTTGGCGATGGATCCGGTGCCTCCCCTCGGACGAATCTTCCAACTGGCCGTCCAAGAGGAAAGCCAGAGGCTCGCGGTTCCGGAGCAAACGCGAGGAAGCGACAGCGTCGCCCTCACGATGCGTTGCGTCCGGCGAGACTCGGGAAAAACCCTAGCCCAAGAAAGAGAGCATTGCGAAGGGGGGCTAGGGTTGCAGGGAGGATTCGAATGCCCTTTTAAAAGAGAGGGGACGAACGGCCCAGATCTCACGCCGAAATCTGACGGTGCACAGGGACTCTATCCATTCGCTGAATCGGACGGCGGATTTTATTCCTTGATGAAGGGATCCGACGGTCAGATCTGTTCTCCATTAAAGGGATCGGATGGCCAAAATTATTCCTCATCAAAAGGATCGGACGGTCAGGTTTTTTCCGCATCTTTAAAGAATTTTGGTCAAAATTCAAAGGGGAGAGGTAAATTATATTGTGAATATTGCAAGCGTCCACATCATACCATGGATAATTGTTAGAAATTACATGGTAAGCCAGGAAAAAAAGGAAAGAAAAAAGAATATGCTGCAACCTACTAGGTCACTGGACCAATTGGTCTGAATTATGATCAACCTATTACATATGGGCAATATCAGCAGCTGATGCAGGCTTTGCAAAAGATCGATGTTGGGAATAAAGGAGCAATTTTTTCAGGTATTTCTCATTGCCTGATAAATTCTATTTCAAGAAAGGCTTAGATAATTGATTCAGGGGCAAGTGATCATATTGTTTGTGATAAAGGATTTTTTTCCAATATGCATAAGAAATTAGATACACCTATTTCTGTGCAGTTGCCAAACGGAAACATTACTCATGTCACTTTGACGGGCACTGTCCAATTGAGTCATTACCCTTCAAAATGTTCTTTATGTCCCACAATTCCAATTCAATCTCATTTCTGTCTCCAAAGTTTGCAGAGAAAATTCATGTCAAATATTCTTTGATTCTGACACCTGTCTTTTTCAGGCCCGTTCGACTGGCAAACTGATGGGCTTGGGTAGTCTTTCTGAAGGGCTTTATTTTTGGATCAGTTACCCTAGTCATTTTGATTTGTCTTCCCTGAATAAAAAATCGTAGTGTAATCTATCTACCAATGATAACAGTTTTCTTATGCATTCATGAATGGGTCATAGTGCATTCTTTCCTTACTCTAAATGTGAAATATGTCCACTGGCAAAACAATCCCGAACTCCTTTTCCTTTCAATACGACACGTTCCACTGAAATTTTTTCTCTAATTCATATGGATGTTTGGGGACCCTATCACACCCCACATCGGGATGGTTCACGTTATTTTCTCACAATTGTGGACGATTACTCTCGTGCCACATGGGTATTCCTGATGCAGTCAAAAGCACAAGTTGTTTCTCATCTAAGGATGTTTCTAGTCCTGACCAAAAATCAGTTTAGAAGGTCAATTCAACGGATTCACACTGATAATGGGATAGAATTTTTTAATAATGATTGCCGTTCACTTTTTCTGTCCCATGGCATTCTTCATGAAAGCTCCTGTATTTATACCCCACAACAGAATGGGGTAGTAGACCGAAAACATCGCCATCTCTTGGAAGTCACCAGAGCACTGAAATTTCAGGGATCTATCCTAGAAAATTATTGGGGAGATTGTGTTCTCACTGCAGCTTATCTGATCAACCGAATGCCAACACGGATACTGGATGGCAAATCGCCTTTCGAATTGCTTTATGAAAAAAGGCCGACCTTAGATCATCTTAGGGTCTTCGGCTGCTTATGTTATGCTGCAGTAATGGGGCCTCGAGATTAAATGAGTCCTCGTGCTAGGAGATGCATATTCATGGGTTATCCAAATCTGCAAAAGGGATATCGTGTTCTTGACATAGGAACGGGAGATTTTTTTATTAGTCGAGATGTTGTTTTTCATGAAAATATCTTTCCTTTTCGTGAAAGCTCATCCTTTCAAGATGACTTGAATGCTCCAACGAGTTTCCACCAAATTCTAGATGAAGAAGAAGCATCCCCTGGTTTTATCCTCACAACTCCGCCGCCGAGTAGAACTTTCTACCACTTTGTCTAACTCTCCTCTAGAAGAATCTCTGGATAGTGCTCCCGAAGACACAACCACTATGGAGGATACTTCGAGACACATGCGAGAGGGACCATCTTCATCTCCACCACGTCACTCGGGACGAGCCACAAGACCGCCAACCCGGACTAAAGATTATGTCTATGCTTCGCTTAACTCACTGTGTATTCGCTATCCAATATCTTCTTACGTATGCTTTGATAAGCTTTCGTCGGATCATAGATGTTGCATTAGCCGTATTTCAATGAAAAGAACCCTCTAGTTATGATGAAGCATCTAGAGATCCACGATGGCAACAGGCCATGGTAGTAGAACTACAGGCATTGACTGATAACCACACATGGGAATTAGTCACTCTTCCTCAAAACAGAAAGTCCATAGGCTGTAAATGGGTATATAAGATCAAATATAAATCTGATGGTTCCATTGAGCGTTACAAGGTTAAGTTGGTGGCTAAAGGATATACGCAACGGGAAGGTTTCGATTATCACGAGACTTTTTCCCTGTTGCTAAGGACGTCACGATTAGTTCTTTTTATCGCCTTGCAGCTGTTCATAATTGGTCTTTGCATCGGATGGATGTTCACAACGCCTCTCTTCATGGCAATTTAGATGAGGAGATCTATATGGATATTCCTCAGGGCTTACGGAGACAGGGGGAGAATAAGGTATGTCGTCTCCGCAAATCCCTTTATGGATTGAAACAAGCTTCAAGGCAATGGTATGCAAAGTTTGCGAATGCTCTCACAACTGCAGGCTTCAAACAATCTAAGTATGATTACGCCCTGTTCACATGGACTAAAGGTATGTCATCTATCTACTTGATGATATATGTTGATGACATCCTTATCATGGGCAACAATGAAACTGCAATAGGGAGTCTTAAGAAATATTTGCATGCTACATTCCATATAAAGGACCTGGGAGCACCGAAATACTTCCTTGGTATTGAGATTGCTTGATCCGATCAAGGGATTTCTCTTAGTCAGCGGAAATTTGTATTAGAGATCATTTCAGAAGCTGGACTATCAGGATGCAAACTAGCAGTTATTCTTATCGAGCAGAACACCAAGCTAACCACAGCGGATTTTCTTGGAGGGATATCTCATAATGATGATCCCATACTCAAAGATCCGACAAGTTATCAGAAGCTCGTTGGAAAACTTATATATCTGACTATGACCAGACCTGATATTTCATATGCCGTGCAAACTCTCAGCCAATTTATGCACAGCCCGAAAGAGTCTCACATGAATGCTGCCTTAAAAGTTGTGAAATATCTAAAGAAATGCCCAGGACTCGGGATACTTTTATCTAGAAGGTGTAATATGGAATTGACGGGATACTGTGATGCAAATTATGCGACCTGCCCAATGAGTCGAAGATCGATTACTGGCTTTTGTATTAAATTCAGGGAATCCCTTCTTTCATGGAAGACCAAGAAACAAGCGACGATCTCCTTATCTTCAGCTGAAGTAGAATATCGGGCTATGGCAAAAACAACATGTGAAATTGTGTGGCTGCGAGGGTTACTTGGAGATCTTGGGATAAGGCTAAAAGGGCCACGAAGCTGTTTTGCGACAATGATGTGGCTCTCAGACTCGCAGCAAATCCCGTGATCCATGAAAGAACAAAGCATATAGAGGTGGACTGCCACTTCACACGAGAGAAGATTCAAGAGGGAATCATCGAGACAAGAGGAATTGGAACCGCAGAACAACCTGCAAACATCTTCACCAAACCTCTATGTCAAAGACAGCATGCATATCTTCTAAGCAAGCTAGGAGTCTTGGATATCTACAAGCCATCAGCTTGAGGGGGAGTGTTGGAAGATATGCAGGATCTATTTTTGGTTATGATCATGCATTGGATCAATTAGGGATTAGATTGATTAGATTAAGATATTGATTCGATTGTAAAGATATTTCTTTTCCTTTTATTCATGTATCTCCTGTATTATAATTACAGTGTAATGTACATTGAAGATACATAGAGAAAAATAGAAAATTCCCCAAAAGCTTTACGACCTCTTCTTTTCTTCAGTCTATTCTTTGCTTCTCTATGTCTTCTGACAAAGTGAGAGGCAGAGGGCACCCGCGAGAGTTCAGCCACGAATTAAGTAGGAAGTGAGAGTTCAGCAATGAATTGAGCTCTTTCCTATGGAGCAATTGAGATTTCGTCATCGTTTCAATGGGGCAACCGAGAGAGATGGAGAACAACCGAGTTCCACGAAGAACCTTAACCCCCCAAAACGAGAGAAATGAAGAGCAACAGAGAGATGAAGAGCACAACACTATTTCGTTAATAAACCAAGAAAAAAGACTTAGTTTCTCTTTCGCTAGTCCATGTGAGCGCCATTTGCATTTCATTGTCCACGTCAAGCTGCTACATCGGAGTTTTAAAGGGCTTCTTGACGAAAATGTAACAGAAATAAATGTGTTATATGAACACAAGTTTAAGATTTTTCATGATACACTAAAGATCGGGATAAATGTGTCATAATAGATATAATTTAAAATCTTTGGTGATTTTTTCCTTATCAAGAAATCTCATCTTGGATTTCTTAAAAAAGGGACATTCATTCATGATTATTGATTACTAACTTTCTATGAAATCTGATATCCTTCGTTTTGTAAAGCAATCTAATCATACTCAATCCGACAAATCTCCCCACGCCCTCACCCAAACATTTCTCGCTAAGCACTGTACCCTTTGCATTAACCAAGGCACCTGTGAATCGTGATTGCTCTGCTTCTCGAGATTGTTGGTTAACTGGAAGTCATGGCTGACGAGGTGATCCTCCAGGACTTCTGGTCGAGCATGTTCGGCATGAGGTGCAGGATCGCACTGGCCGAGAAAGGGGTCAAGTATGAGTACAAGGAAGAGGACCTGAGAAAAAAGAGTGACCTCCTTCTCCAGATGAACCCCATCCACAAGAAGATCCCTGTCCTCGTCCACAACGGCAAGCCCGTCTGTGAATCCCTCGTCATCCTCCAGTACATCGACGAGACCTGGCCCGACAAGTGTTCCCTGTTGCCGTCCGACCCCTACCAGAGGGCTCAGGCCAGGTTCTGGGCTGATTATGTTGACAAGAAGGTTAATTTCCTATCTGAAATTTTACGCTTTAGGTTTTGTACCTGGTGTTCCACAAAGCTGAGGTTTTTATGGCTTTTCTTGGATGTACCACGATTATGGTGGCCTCCCAGGACAGGCTAATATTTCACAAACCTGACGTGACTACACACTCCCGCTGGCTAAGTTCAAGACCACTTGTAGTAGTTGTGCTTGCATTTATATTTAATAACCAGGAAAAAATTGAAAATATGATAGAATTGAATCTATCAGATATATATAATTTATGCTCAAGACAAGATATAGTTGAATATAAATGGATACAACTTGGATCAAATTATCTTAGGAAAACTAGGATAAAGGCCGATAGGATTTTTATATATAAAATATAAGTTATTTTTCCAATTAAAAAATTTCTTAAATTAATAAAGTTAAAATAATATTTGAATATAAATAATATGTGAATTCTAATATAAGAAGGAAATTCGAAATAAAAAATAACAACAATTGTTTTTTTTTTATATATTCGAATTTCTTTTTATCTTATAATATATATTCAATATATAAATATATATTTAGTATTAAATTTATTGCATATTTTACGTATTTGAGTATTTTAGATACATTAGTATAATTTATCATTTAATAAATTTTTATTAGAAAATGATAGAGGGGGAAAATAAATAATAAAATCAGAAAAATAAAAATAAAATGAGGGAAAAGAAAGAAAAAAAAAATTGAAGTAGGCTAGAGTGTCATAATATTCTTACCATGTCCATTTGTACAATTTTTAGGTTTAGACCAAGGTATGAGATGTGTGGAAAACAAGGGCCAAGGACGGACAAGAAGATTGGTTTCACAAAACCTTTATCACATAGTTTTCAAGTTTTCAAAATATATTAACTGATGAATTAGTAGCCGTTGTTCTTTTCTTTTAGTACTTTTAGTGGTTCCAATACCTATTATGTTCCTTCGATTATTTACAAGTGGTATTCAAGCCTTTATTTTTGCAACTTCAGCTGTGGCTTATATTGGCGAATCCATGGAGAGTCATGATTGACTTTGTTTTCAAAATGGTCATTTTGTAGTTTAGACCAAGGTAATGTATGTGTAATTCAAGATAATCTACTTAGGCAAGATAAAAATAGACAACTAAGATATATATGATCTACATGAATAGGAAAAACGAGTAGGATACTTCGACTTAGGGAGTTGTTTGAGTCTTGCTAAATTGGACTAGTAGGGTCGTTTCTGACACTGAGGGGGTGCATGATAACCAAATTTTCTGTTCCAGAAATGATTTTTCTATTCCGCACTGCTTTGGAATAGAAACCTGTTTGATAAACCTACTCGTTTTCTATTTCTGAATAGATTTCTATTCCGAAATTGATTTGGAAGAGAAATCAGAAATAGAAAATTTTTACTTCTGATTTCTGGAAGAGAAATCAGAAATAATTTCTCCCATTAAACCCTAATTTCGGTGAGTCCTCCCTCATCTCCTTTATGTCTCTGCCTCCTCCTCCTCCTCCTCCGCCTCTCCTCATTTTATTAAAAATAAAAATAAATAAAAATAAATATATTCATTTTATTCATTTAAAAATAAATAAATTATTTTTATTTATCATTTTATTTTTTGTTTACTAAAAATAAATTTATTAAATTTATTAAAAATAATTTATTTATGATAAATACAAATAAATTATTTTATTAAAAATAAATTTAATAAATTTATTTTTATTTGCCTTAAGTGTTTTGCCAAATAATTTTTTTTTTTTTTTTTTTATTTTTATTCATTTTAAAGTAAATTTATTCGTAAAATAAAATAAAATAGAATAAATAAAATAAATTTATTTTTAAGGATATATTTTATTTTAAAATAAAATGATATTTTTATTTTATTTTATTTTATTCTTTATTTTTTTTGTTACTAAATCATTTTTATTTTTATTTTTTATATTAAAGGTCGTCGGTTGTTGCCGACGCCGTCCGAAAGGAAGAAATTTTGTGTTGTTATCAAACGAATTTCTATTTTTAGAGTAGAAATTTTGTGTCGTTATCAAACTATTATTTTTGCTTAGAAACTCTTTTAGAAATAGAAATAGAAAAATCTATTTACTGTTCCGAAACTATTTCGGAATAGAATGGTTGTCATGCGTGCCCTGAGTGTTAGTAAGAATCCAAATTTACTTGCTGTGTAATCGTGCGTGCGGATTAGTTCACATCCATGGCGACTGGACTGCCTATCTTGAGCTTGTTAGAAATGCTGATAGCCGTCATCCCCATAGTCTTAAATCAGGATATTGCTTGGCACTGCTTGCTTGGTTACCCCTCTCTGCCTTTATTGGTTTGGCAAAATCATGACATTTTCCGGGGAAGGGGTCTTTTGAGCTAATATGATAAGATCCTTTTTTTGTATATGGCTGTGGTTTATTCAGCTAAGTTCTTTGTGACGCAGACGTGAGTTTCGGGAAGGACTTTGCAAATAGAAGCAAAACGTACATTCTGGGAAAAAAATGCTCAAAAATTGGTTGCCTATTCTATTTATTATGAGCTTCTCAGACATTGAAATTAAAGATCGTGTGATTCTAATGGTGTCATAAAAAACTCGCAGTTCTCTGACCTGGGGAGGAAGATTTGCACCACAAAAGGAGAAGAACAGGAGGTGGCCAAGAAGGAGCTGATTGACAGCCTGAAGCTATTGGAAGGCGAGCTCGGTGACAAACTCTTCTTTGGGGGAGAGAAGTTAGGATTCGTGGATATAGCGATCGTTCCCTTCTACACCTATTTTCTTGCGTATGAAATGTGCGGAAACTTCAGCATCGAGGTGGAGTGCCCCAATTTCATAGCGTGGACCAAGAGGTGCCTGGAGATAGAGAGCGTGTCCAAGTCTCTCGCCGACCCTCAGAAGGTGTACGGCTTCGTCTTGCATCTCAAGAAAGCCAATGGCATTGAGTAGAGATCTGGATGACTCATTGTGGGTACTTCTTATCTCCATCCCTGGTCTTAACGTTATTGTTCCCTCTTAGGGCTTTCTCTTTGTTGGATTTTTGCGGAAGCGTGTTTGTGTGCAAGTGTGTATGTGTGAAACATGGGTGGATATGAGTTTGTTGGATTTTTGCGGAAGCATGTTTGTGTGCAAGTGTGTATGTGTGAAACATGGGTGGATATGAGTAGACTGCTACAGCAAGGGAATATGGGAAAAACTTTTATTATGATAGTTGGTATTACAAAGGATGGAACATTTCTAGTGTTCTGCTACATAGAACAAACATCCACTAACTCCTATTTATAGGCGTGAATCACCGCCTTTCTCTATCGACTGTGAGTACAAAAACTAATATAAAATTTCAGCTTGCTTCTTTGTCTCCTGCTTGTTGCGGCTAGTTAAAGTCCAAGTTGGACTTTGCTTTCCTTTTCTTCTTTCTTCCAAATCTTCTTGATGCTTCTCCCTTATTCTCCATTTTTCTATACTCTGCGGCTCCCCACAACTTTTGTTGACTTTTCTTTTACTTGAAGTAAATTGTTGCTGCCGACTTGTTCCTTCTCCATTAAGCATGGATAGTCTAGTGTGTTCTAGTACTTTCCAAAAATGGATCACATTTTAACACTCCTCCTTGATCCATTTTTGTGATACTCTGAGCATGCTTCTCAATGTCTTGAATTTTGCTGTTGGTAGTGCTTTCATGAATATGTCTGCAATTTGTTCTTCAGTCTTACAATACTTCAACTCGATTTCAACTTTGTTTTGCACTTCACGAATGAAGTTATATTTTATGTCAATATGTTTGGTTCTTCCATGGAATACTGGATTCTTTGATATAGCAATCGCCGACTTATTGTCACAAATTAATGGAGTTGATTCTGTCTGTACTTCTCCAATGTCTTTTAGAATTCTTCAAAGCCATATTGCTTGACTTGCAGTCGTAGCAGCTGCAATGTATTCAGCTTCTGCAGTAGATTGTGCCACTGAGTCTTGTTTTTTGGATGCCTATGAGAATCTTCCAGAACCCAATGTGAATGCATAGCCAGTAATACTTCTCCTATCATCAATTGAACCTGCCCAGTCACTATCAGTGTAGCCGATGAGCTTGGCATTTGCACTTGGCCGATACCAAATGCTGTAATCTATAGTTCCTCATAAATATCCGAGAATTCTCTTGGCAGCACCAAAGTGAATTTGACTCGGAGTTTGCATGAATCGTGATAATAGACTTGCCGCATGCATAATATCCGGTCGTGTAGCAGTGAGATATAACAGACTGCCAATCAGACTTTTGTAGAGGGAGGCATCAGCTTTTTCTACTCCATCTTCCTTCAATAGTTTCTTGTTTTTCATGAGCGGAGTTGAAACTGCTTTGCAATAGTTCATCTTGAATTTCTTCAAGAGGTTCTCGGTATATTTCTTTTGCGAGATGAACACTCCTTCGTTTTAGTCGATCTTGATGCCAAGGAAGTAATGCATCAAGCCCAAGTCCGTCATCTCAATTGTCTTCATCATTTCTTCTTTGAATTCTTGGATCATTGTCTCATTGTTTCCTGTATATATGAGATCATCTACATATAGAGAGACAATGAGAGTGTCGAACTAACCTTGGGTCTTGATGTAGAGTGTTGGCTCACTCATACTCCTCCCGAATCCTTGCTTGATAAAGTACTCATCGATTCTACTATACCATGCTCATGGTGCTTGCTTTAACCCATATAGGGCTTTTTTGAGTTTGAGAACTTTTTCTTCTTGGCCTTTGAGGATAAAGCCTTGTGGTTGTTCTATGTATATTTCTTCTTGAAGATATCCATTTAAGAATGTTGACTTCACATCTAGTTGATAGATCTTCTATTCTTTTTGTGCTGCTAGGGCTATAAGTGCTCGAATAGTATTGAGGTGAGCGACGGGGGCAAAAGTTTCAGTATAGTCAATACCTGATTATTGCAAGTATCCTTTCGCCATAAGCCTTGCTTTATGCTTCTGGATTGATCCATCCGCATTGAGCTTCATCTTGTAAACCCACTTGACGCCAATGTGCTCTTTATCTTCAGGTCGATCGACAAGCTCCTAAGTTTCATTTTTCTCAATCATCTTGATCTCTTCCACCATGGCTTTTATCCAGACTTCTTCTTTGGATGCTTGTTCATAGTTTTCTTGTTCCAAAACATCAAAGTTGCATGTGTCGTAAATTCTTCTAAGGGCTTTTACCTTTAGTACTGGAGACTCTGGAGTAGATTCTTTTTGTGTCACTCTTGGAGAGCTTGGTGGAGTTATGTCGTGAGTGGTGGAATCCGGTACTTCTCCTTCTTCTTGTGACATTGACTCCTCTTCAGCAAGTGGTATGTCTGGCAAGGTAATGTGCTTATTCTCGATCTTCTCGTCCTCCCAATTCCAGGCAGCATTCTCGTCGAACTCGATGTCTCGACTAATCATAAGCTTCTTGGTTCTTAGGTTGTAAATCTGATAGCCTTTTGATTGGTCACCGTAGCCAATGAATATTCCTTTTTCTGTCTTTTCATCTAGCTTGCTCTTTTTTTGAGCAGGGATGTAAATGTAGCATATGCATCCAAATACCTTGAGGTGCTTTGCTGAAGGCTTCCGTCCACTCCATGCTTTGACTAGAGTTTTATTTTGGACTGCTTTAGTTGGACACCTATTTAAGATGTATACGGCCGTGTAGACTGCTTCTGCCCAGAATGAGTTAGGAAGTCCTTTTTCCTTTAGCATAGACCTTGCCATCTCCATGACGGTTCTATTTTTTCTTTCGGCTACTCCATTTTGCTCTGGGGCGTAGCCAACAATTAGTTGATGATGGATTCCTTCATCTTCACAAAATTTATTAAACTCCTTTGAATTGTATTCTGTGCCTCTGTCACTCCTTAGGACTTTGATTCTTTGGCCACTTTGATTCTCGATGTGGCTCTTGAATTTTCTAAAGATAGAGAAAACCTCTAATCTTTCTTGAATAAAGTATACCCACGTCATTCTTGTGTAATCGTCAATGAATATGATGAAATATTTAATCTGATTGAGTGTAGGGGTTCTCATTGGTCCACATACGTCCGTATGGACTAGCTCCAATGGCTCCTTAGCTCTACATACACTTCCAGATGGGAAGGACTGTCTCTATTGTTTTCCAAGGAGGCAACCTTCACAAATATCTGAAATTTTTGAAATAGCTGGAAAGTCTCTCATCATATTTTCCGATGGAGAGTTTTTAGCCTAGCAAAATTGAAGTGGCCAAATCTTCAATGCCATAGCCATGAATCATCAAGTTGAGCTTTCATGGCTATACCTTTGACATATTTCCATCGATTAGGAAAATTGTTATTTTTCATCTTAACAAAGGCAATAACATTTTTATATTTATCATAGATAATGCAGGGATCTCTATTAAAATATAGAGAATACCCACTTTGTATCATTTGGCCCACACTTAAGAGATTTGTGCAAGACAAGGGACAAGATATACATTATGTATATATTTTGGGCCTTTATTCGTTTCCACGGCGATGGTGCCTTTTCCTTTGACATCTACTAATGCACCATTGCCCAACTTTACTTAGGATTTCACCAACTTATCAATATCAGTATATATAGATTCGTCCCCCGTCATGTGATTGCTACACCCACTTTCAATGTACCATGTTTCATTTTTATTATCATTTGCCACTTGGCCTGCGTAGAATGTATTCTCTTCACTTTCTTTTTTTTCTACATAGTTTGCTCGATTATTTGTTTCGAGTGACAATCTTTTTCTACGTGGCCATATATTTTACAAAAGCAGCATTGTTTTTTAATTTTTAAACCAACAATCCTTCTCCAAATGATTTGTTTTCTTGCAAATACCACAAGGTGGATAATTTTCTTTTTGTATAGTTTCTCCTCCTTTTTTATTTTTCCATGAGCTCCTTCCACCATTTTTAGATTGATGAGACCGCATATTTACTTTAGACTGAAAGGCATTTTCAACTGAATCTTCATCTTGTGCCATTATTCTTTTCTCATGTGCTTCTAGAGAGCCAATTAATTCACTCACTGATAGGGTCGTCAATTCCTTAGTTCCTTCTATAGTTGTAACTATGGAGTTGTATTTTTTGGTAAGTGACACCAATATTTTCTCAACAACCCTTTGATCAGTTATCCCATCTCCATAGGCTCTCATTTGATTAACTAGTTCCTTTAATTTTCCACAATATTCTTGTACGGTCTCATAATTTTTCATTTTAGAATTCTCAAAATCTCTTCTCGAGTTTGAAGGCGAATAGTGCGTACCTTTTCCGATCCTTGAAATTCTTATCGTAGTATTTCCCAAGCCCCTTTTGCAGTCCTTGCTCCAATTATTCTTGGAAATACAGTTTCTAAGAGTGCTTGCTGGATAAAGTATAGTGCCCTTGCATCCTTTTGTAGTTGATCCTTCGAAACACTTGCACCTTCTTGGGGAGCCTCGCAACCTTTTTCCACGATGTCCCATAAGTCTTGGGCCATCAAGAATGTGATCATTTTTATGCTCCAAAAGTCATAGTTGTTCCCATCAAAAATAGGGATGGGAAATGAGGATGAGATAGAGTTGGCCATGGTTTAGTTATTGGGTATTTGGAAAGGGTAGTTTTAGGAATGGGTAGGTAGGACAAACGCCCAATACCAACCAAAGATGTGGCTCTAATACCATTGTTGGATTTTTGCGGAAGTGTGTATGTGTGCAAGTGTGTATGTGTGTATGTGTGAAATATGGGTGGATATGAGTAGACTGCTATGGTAAGGGAATATGGGAAAAACTTTTATTATGGTAGTTGGTATTACAAAGGAAGGAACATTTCTAGTGTTCTGCTACATAGAACAAACATCCACTAACTCCTATTTATAGGCGTGAATCACCGCCTTTCTCTACCAACTTTGAGTACAAAAACTAATATAAAATTTCAGCTTGCTTCTTTGTCTCCTACTTGTTGCGGCTAGTCAAAGTCCAAGTTGGACTTTGCTTTCCTTTTCTTCTTTCTTCCGGATCTTCTCTCTTATTCTCCATTTTTCTATACTCTGTGGCTTCCCACAACTTTTGTTGACTTTTCTTTCATCTGAAGTAAATTGTCGCTGCCGACTTGTTCCTTCTCCATTAAGCATGAATGGTCTAGTGTGTTCTAGTACTTTCCAAAAATGGATCACATTTTAACACTCTTGTAGTTGAATTTCTGGTATTGGGAAGGGGACACTTCATTGTGTCTTCTTTTGAAACTTATGTTGGTGATCCTGATGAGCAACAGAGAGTTGCTCGTGCTGAGGTAGTGTTTGGTGTGCAATAATAAAAAAAGTCACTACTTGGATTATGAGTAAGCTCGAAGCAGGGAGAATTACCAAAAAAGTCCTAAACCTATTGCAATTGTGTCAATTCAGTCCTAAACCTTTTTTTTTTGGTCAATTTAGTCCTAAACCTTTTACAATTGTGCCAATTCAGTTCATCCGGGCAAAATTGGCTGGCCGACGCTGACGTGGACGCTGGCCGGTCGGCGAACGATTTTTTAACAATTTTTTTTTTTAATTTTTTTTTTCACTATCTTCTTCTTCCTTTGGCTGGCTAGAGGCGAGGGCCGGCGAGGCCGCCGTCGCCTAGCCAAGGTGAGGCTCAGCCTTGCCCAGCCATGGCGAGGTCGAGTCTCGCCAAATCTGGTGAAGGCGGCCTCACCCAGCGCCGTCGCCAGATCTGGCGAGGCTCGATCTCGCCTTGGCCGGGCAATGGCGGCCTCGCCGTCATTTGGGCGAGGCTGCCGTCGCCCGGTTTGGCGAGGCTTGACGTCGCCATGGCTAGGTGAGGCCAAGCCTCACCTTGGCTGGGCGACGGTGGCCTCGCCGTCACTGGGCGAGGCTCGCCTCTCCAGTGGCCGGCGAGGTTGACCTCGCCGGCCCTCGCCTCTGGCCGGCGCCAGCCAGAGGAAGAAGAAGATAGTGAAAAAAACAAATCAAAAAAACAATTCAAAAAAATTCAAAAAAAATTCAAAAAATTATTAAAAAATCATTCGCCGGCCGACCGACGTCCACGTCAGCGCCGGTCAACCAATTTTGGCCGGATGGACTGAATTGACATAATTGTAAAAGGTTTAGGACTAAATTGGCCAAAAAAAAAGTTTATGACTAAATTGGCACAATTACAATAGGTTTAGGACTTTTTGGTAATTCTCCCGCTCGAAGCGTTTCTTTCATGATCTAGTCCTTTCAGTTTCAATTGTAGTTAAGATGTGTGTGAGTACTGAGTGGACTTGTCAAAGCTGAAATGATATGGAAATGTGAAGCCTAATTTGTGCCTACACCAGCGGAAAAAAATGTGTTGGAGTGAATCCTTTTGTATCTGAAAGAAATTATATTTATCAATCTCAATTTTGTGGGGGGTCCAATGGCTCTATTTTAAATTTGATGGCGATTGCTCCTG
Source organism: Eucalyptus microcorys (assembly GCA_014182515.1). Taxonomy (NCBI): domain Eukaryota; kingdom Viridiplantae; phylum Streptophyta; class Magnoliopsida; order Myrtales; family Myrtaceae; genus Eucalyptus; species Eucalyptus microcorys. Next base: position 11,845,230 of record CM024567.1, on the reverse strand, counting down.
GCGAAAAAAGTACTTCAGGACTAGTCAATTCTTGCTCCACCATTGGCCTTTATCGGCCCCTTCACGAGGGCAGGCATTGAGCATTGTTGTCGTATTTCCCATTAGAGAAGAAAACAAGGGCCAAGGACGGACAAGGCGATCGGTTTCACTAGGCCATGTAAAGCATGTATTATTTATTCCTCAACAGCTTTGTCCCCAACAAACACTTGAGTTATCTTTCATTCTTTACTTGGAAAATTTAGGACACATCAAAGATTGAAACACAAACCAACATCCACTATACCACCTAAGTTGGTCCTTTTGCTTTTAATCAACCCTGAACCTCTTCTTGAGCTCCAACATGAATCCGTGAACATTTTCGAGGTCAGCTAGAGACTTTGAAACACTGTCTTTCTGGGGACACCTCTTGACCCACCAATGAGCTTGGGGCATTGTGTCTTGATGCTGAAACCGCCGCACCTCTTGTAGCCATAAAACCAGCTATAGAAGGGGACAAGAGCGATATCGACAAGCCCTAATGTTTCCCCTCAGAAGAATGGCTGTTCACCGAGCCTCCGTTCCAACACCTTGAGGCAATCTAGAGCTCCCTCTTGGCTGCCTCTTGTTCTTCTCCTTTGGGTCAAAATGACTCGTCTCCCAGTCTCATCGATCTGCACATTACAATGAAATGAGTGAACCATGTAAAGTTTAATGAAAATGACCAAGTCATAAGAGAAGGAGATTTTTGACAAGCTTGAAGTAAAGCTTGTACTTCCATAAACAGGAATATCTCCACGGACTCGGACTTGGACCCGACTTTGTTGTCCTTCTTTTATCTGTCTCATTTATTTATGCCCGATGCTTATTGGTACGCTTAGGAGTTGCAACAGGGAGGTGATTTGAATTTCGTGGACTCCAGGGAAATGACAAAGTCAAAACACGAGTTCTCTAGTCGTTTTCAGACGGTCATGTTAAGACCATTGTCAACCACAACCTCACCAACACAGCCATAAAATTCAGCCCGCAGCTTAAGAAAAATCCAGTGCTATAAAAGTTATGTCTGTCCGCTCTTTCATTAAAAATCTGGTACATAAAATGGCCACGGCCTTGGATGATCAAACTCCTTACGAAATATCAAGGCTTTAGGTTATGATAACTGTCAGCAAAGTATAGTTCATAAATAAAGAGGGTGCACCAAAGTTACGCGCTTGAAAGTTGATAACCAAGCACCATTTGGTGCTTCTAATTAGCCGACGTAATCAGCCCAAAACTTGGCTTGGGCTCTACGATAGGGATCACATGGCAACAGAGAACCTCGGCTACGTATTGAACTACAATGAGGACCCGGATTTTCTTGGTAGCTGGGTTCATCTGCAAGAGCAGAGGGCTCTTGTTCTACAAATCTTTATTTTTGTATTCAGTTTGGGGCTTTACCATCCATTTTGTGGTAGTTGACTGAAATCTCAATTATGTATTGAACCGCAATGAGACAGTCACATGCCAATTTGCTGGTTTGAATGAGGAATGGGATTTTCTTGCGAACGGGGCTCATTTGCAAGAGTAGAGGGCTCTTGTTTTGCAAATCTTTCTTTCTGTATTCAGTTTGGGGTTTTATCATCCATTTTATGGTAGTTGATGGAAATCTCGGTTATGTATTGAACCGCAATGAAAGACTCACAGACCAATTTGTTGTTGTGAGTAAGGACCGGGATTTTCTTGTGAACTAGGTTAATTTGCAAGAGCGGAGGGCTCTTGTTCTATAATCTTTCTTTTCGTATTCAGTTTGGGGTTTTACCGTCCTTTTTGTGGTAGTTTACGGAAACCTTGGCTATATATTGAACCACGATGAGAGACTCAGAGACCAATTTGCTGTTGTGAATGAGGATATGGATTTTCTTGTGAACTAGGTTCATCTGCAAGAGCGAAGGGATCTTGTTCTGCAAATCTTTCTTTTTGTATTTAGTTTGGAGTTTTATCACCTATTTTGTGGTAGTTGATGGGTGCTAAATGATAAGGTTATGATTTTTATTATTTGTCTAAATGGTTTAACTTTTGTGATTTTGCAAACATAGGGGCCTTTTTTTAAGATTAATTTTGGAATATTTTGTACTTCAATTGCCCAAATGAGTCCAACTAGCGTAATGTAAGATTTTTGGCTATAAAAGCACTGTTACAAATTCAGTATAACCATAAGGTTAGCCCAGCTAGACTCATATATAATCTCTGTCACTTTCAGGTATGAGTTTACAAATTCAGAGAATAGATAAAACCATTCACATAGGAAAGTCTAAACCAAACCACGTAAGCTTATTCAAGTAGACAAACTCGTAATCCAATCGGTTAAATGAGAAAAAAAATCAAAAATCAAATAAAATGCTACCTCAATACAAATCGACTAAACTAAGCTTAATTGCTGATGAAACGACACTTACACATAAATGAAATGTATGGTCAAAGCTATTCAAAGCTATCCACTATGTGGAGTGAGACAAAATATTAAAAATTCACTCCAATCAACTTAAACTATCATTTCTATTCATAGCTTAGCAACTCCAAAATCGTACTCTTAAGTACAAAATTCACATAATTTTGAAGATTACTTCAATTAGATGAATAAAGGGCTTGAGTCTTTACCAGCGTTGCAAACGAGATCTCCCATGTGTGTACGCATGAATTTTTCCTGCTTTTCCTTTCTTTCTTTTTCCCTCCTCGTCGGTCACGCCTCTGTTGAACGAAGCCTCTCTCTTCTTTCTTCTTGTTTCTCTTTGTCGTCACTTTATATTCTCTCTTTCTTTTTTTGTCCTGAGCAGAAGCGTTACCAAATTGATGGGGGCTTGGGCCCATTTATTACAAAACCGATCGTACCATAAGAAAAATGGCAACGGAATACTGAAATCAGTTTGCAAAATGTCCTGACAAACTATTATAAATGGTTTCTGACCAAAAAAAGAAACTATTGTAAGTGGCCTTTAAAATCCGATTAAGAAAGCACTCAACATAAACCTGTTCCTTCTTTCTGTAAGTCCATTCTACAAAATTTTATAAGAATACATAGCGCTATACACACACTCTCCCTCTCCCGTCGGTAGCTGTATCTGCGAATAATGAAGTTTGTTTTCTTAATCTTGAAGTAAGTGTACTTAACAAGCCAGTTTCAAAAGAGAGATCTACTCGTTAGCTAATCTATATTGCCTTCCAGAGCTATGACGTCGACATGTCAAGCAAGAATAGAGAGTACGTGGTCCCCCTTTATGGCAGGTCGGTGCCTTTGTCTCTTTTCTTAGCGACCGTTAGGTCCCCCCAAGCCCCTCCTTCCCCACTCTTCACTTTCTGGGTTTCCTTAGCAATAAGTAAGACATCTACTTGAGGAAATTCATGCAAAAAGTGGGTGGTCTCCCACTTGCCATTGCTGGAAGATGGAGACGTGGAGACGTCTGTGTCCATGGACAATCCGTAGAAGGTGTCGTATCGAGATATTCGCATCCGTATCCTAGATCTTTTTTGATCTCGTGGATTCTCGGTTCCGTTTTTTAACTTCACATTACTCATGTGCTATTTTCCATGTTTATTTGAGGTTGGTTGGTGTTCGATGCCAATGGCGAGGGCATCTTTGCGCAATGTCTGGAGTTCAAGTTCCTAAGAATGATTAGACTTATGTGTATGTCTAAGGAAATGCAAGTCATCATTTTAGCTCCTGAAAACCCTGCCCATTAGTACATTGCGTGCGGCTTGCTTAGCTTATTGAAAGTTATCCAACACATAAGCTTCATAAAACATGTTGGCACTCCAAATTTACACGAAGTGGAGAGAGAATCAAATGAACGTTTCGCTCATTTGGAGTAGGTATGGTAAAAGAACTCCAAAAAGGAACAGAACTGATCGGCGACGACGGCGAGGCATTAATAGCATGTGCCACCAATTGACAACAAAAATAGTACGGAAAGAACGCTCTCCACATGCTCCCTCCATTGTAAGATACCAGTGTCCACTATATATTCTAAGGGAAATGCCCGCAACTTCTTCATCTCATTCGGCGTTCTGGTGTTCATTAAGTTTCACTGGATTCCAAGGGCTCCGAGTTTATAATCATATATGCTCTCAGAGTTTGTCTTCAACTTGTTCATACACCCAGTTTTAACTTTGCGTTACTGGGGACTGTTTTTTAGATGGCCAAGAAACAACGCACCAGGTTCATCACAGAGGTTGCCCCCCCGAGATTCCTTCACTTGGCAAAGCGCCCATTGACGAGTGCTTTGGCGACGATCCTCGAAGAAGAAAGAGATTCTTCAAGTGTCAATGCAGATCCCTCGTCATCTTCATCATCATCATCGTCCAGACCTCCTCCAGTGTTCGCTTCGCTTTAGATTTCCACATAGAGCACGCCCATCTGATAGAGTCCAATTGACATTCGTTCCTCTTCTGTTATCGATGTATTTTTTTTAATGATGCTGTGGGCGTCTGTGCACGCACTCTCGAGAGAGAAACAAGGGGCCATGGCGTATTTTTAGCCAAGCCATGGGAAGGCAGCTTAATAAGTTGAGTGAATCTAATTTGTCGAGTGAACGCTTTAACGTTTGCTAAATAAATTTGTTAACTTTTGGCAGATTTGTTATTGGAAACAGAGGATATATTCCCTAGCGTGACTGAAAGAGATCGACGGAATTGATGAAATGCTGTGTATAGTTTATTAGCTGATCCAGAAACACTCGAATACAGAAAGGAAAACATAGAAGTACAAAGAAGCTTAGCCTCGTCCAAAGGAGAGGGGTTATTATTGTACAATAGTCATAAGTGTTGGGAAAATATGGCTTTGAATTTGGTAGAACAATGAAGTCGGATCTTTAGAGTACTCGAGTCGGACTTTGAGGCGTGATATCACTTTCTTTAATGATTTATTTGCCCCACAAAGTTACTAATGGTCACGGGCAAATTTCTTCCAGGATACAACAAAGTCTCAAATGAGAAATACTAGATAGCAATTCTAGTATTTCTCCAGGGTCTCTCATAGGAAACAATTAGAAATAATGGATGTAGTTTCTCTTGAAAGAAAACGAAAAAATTGAAGAATATATGTGTTTAATCTCAAAACAAACGTACTTATTTCTGTTTTTCGAATAGAGACAACTCTTCAAAAGGTTGCAAAAGAACAAAGGCAACATTTCGTGAACAAGTATGTCTCAAATGTTACGTTGAAAAGATGTAAAAAAATTCGAAATTAAATAAATAAAAAATAAAAAAATAACCGTAACTTTTCGTGAACAGTCGCACTGTTTCAACAAGACTTTATAGTTAACTTTTTATAAAAATAAATCCGAATTTTCAATAAATAAAATTAACGATCGTTGGTTAGTGCCAAATCTCGTCCACGTGCGCACTCACATCTTTTCGATATGGGACAAGGCACCTCTTCATTTGTTTTATAAACAAATCACCAACAATCCCCTACTTTTGTTTATAAAACAAAAACAAAAAATGAAACGTTAGAAATATTCAGCCAAAATTTCCGTGAGATTAATATACATACATAAAAGTCTCTTTCGAATTAAACATTTACTTAGTGCAAGCATCTCAAAGCTCTATCAAAGTGACAAGTAGCTCAGCTTTAAACTTGTACTTTTATAAAATAGAACCGGACATACCGCACATACACTAACCTCTTATCTCAACGAGAAGTTCTATATTACTCCGCACTATTATAGCCTTGTGCTTGATCCTATTTCATGAGCTCTTTAGAAAGCAACCCTAACTTTCGTAAGAGTAGCACCACTCCTAAGCTCATATAGGTGAAGTATCTACCATGTGTTTCTGTTACTATCAACACATTACAAATTTGTATCATACTTCATTAAGAATTCAATTCAATCTACAAAACGTAACAGACGATACTGACTTCTCATATCAGGGCTACATCAGTATCAAACAATCACATTCAATAACTCATTCTTGATATGACTAGTATATACACCTAGAGGGGGGTGAATAGGTTTAAAAACAATTTATCGATATACGAAAACAATACTAGGCAAACAATAGAACAGAAGTTCTTCAAGACAGATTATGATCAAAGTAAAAAGAGAGTAGGGAAGAGAGAATTGAACACAGGGTTTATAGTGGTTCAGCTTATTCCAAGCCTACGTCCACTCTTCCTCACTGACAGCCTACCGGCTAGATTTCATTATAAACAAGAGAGATGTTACAGCAATGCTTTTTCTTGATTCCACAGTGTAGATACTCTACCACACTTCCTCAAGATATCTCAAAATATAGTCTCTCTTTTGCGTACAAGATTTCGCTCAGTAATAGACAAAGAACAAGGAGCTTCAGACTTTGAAATTCTTCTATCGTGCACACCCCAAAACAACTCGAACATCTTCCTTATATACTCATTTATGCCATCATACCCGTTGGCACTTACCAAAGGAATTATTCCAATCTTTCCGTTGGACAGAATCAATTAGAAAGATTACTCGAGCTATTAAAGGAACATAACAATAGCCCATCAATCCTGCTCGCCCATACAATCAGGATTTTGGTTTCCATAAGTAGAACCTTCCAAGTATACTTCGCCAATCAACGGATCTCTAAAATCAATCTTGATGTTGACTAAAGTAATCCATTGTGTCATATCCAGCCAAGAGATATTCGTTAGACGACAAGATCAAATCCTTAACGAAACACACAGTCCTGGATAGACCTTCTTCGACAAACTACAAACTGTCAATGAGAATAGACTTTGAGTCTTGAGTCGACGGTCTTGACTTTAAATGGTAGAGTCGCAAGTCTTCGGACTTTAAATGGTAGAGTCTCGCAAGACTTCGGACTAGACTGATGGAAACATTTTGTCAGCTTCGAAATATTTCAGAAAGATTTCTCCGACAATCTCCCCCTTTTTTATGGTGACAAAACTTTCCTGCAGATTTGAATATCTTTGACCTGCAAAACATTACTCAAACAAATATGGATATCTCATAAAGGTTAATAGCTTAAAAGTAACACTAGAATCTGCAACCACAGAGAATAGGTTAGTCTTGCATGAGAGTAAAGTCATTTATAAAGTATCAATAGTTACTTGATGTAATCAGTCAAGTTCAAAACTCAAATTCAGTCCAGTCCACAACCATACTCAAAGTTGAACAAAGTCAGTCATCAAAACAAACACACTCAAAGATTAACTTCAAAGATTTCAAAGCTCACATCTCTCCCCCTTTTTGTCATCGAAAAAAAAAGTTTGAGATGGAATAGAGTCAGGTTTGCTTGGGAATACGAACAAGCTGGAAATCTTCCATTGACTGGACGATGCCTTCCAGCTTTTTCAGATCTTCCTTCAGTTGAGCTACCTCTTCACTCTTAGCATTTGCTTGGACCTGAAGAGCAAGAGCTTGGATCTGATCATTTAAAGAAACTGAAGAAGCTTGTCCTGCATTCTGCAAATTCTGAATTTCGCTTCCCCGAGCATATATCGACCCTGCATTTCCAAGAGAACATCAAGAATTCTGCGGAAGTCTGCTGAATCATCAGTCTGCGTACTGGCGTTGGCACGATCAGATGGAGTAAAGGCAGACGATGGTACATCAGCATAGTCACGCGGATTTGGCGATGAAGCATCATGTCCCTCTTCAGGAAATTGAGAGGCATGAATGTCCTCTGGATCTCGCCGGAGAGCGGCCGACTCCCTCACCGGCGGCGGGATATGAGGATGTTTCTCTATTCTCACCATCTCCCCCTGTTTCGATGCCTTCAGGTGGGGAAGAGTGATCCTCATACTCTTCTTCCTCTGGACTTCCTCTTTCTTCTTTTTCTTCTTCTTCTTCAGACTGTCCTTCCTCTCGCATTTCTTCCTTGATTCTCTCTCCTCTCGCTCATTTTTCTTCACTTCCTTCTCCTCTCGCTTCTTTTTCTTCGCTTCCTTCTCCTGTCGTTCCATTGATTCGGAAACAACGACTCAGATTTTTTAAAGCCAAAGTAGAGATGGTGATGTCATCCTCATCATCTTCATCCTCAAGGATGAGAGCTATTCTCTTTTTGGATGAAGCAACCATGGGCTCCTTCCCTTTCCTTTTTGCTGCAGAAGAGGCTTGATGAGGTTTGGCGGGGTTGTCTCCTTGAATTTCTCCAACTCCTTGTCAAGTTCTTTCGGACGCATTTTGGACACCATTTTCAATCCTACCAACATTTTGTCACACGATCGAACACGAGAGAATATGTGGAGGTTGAATATTCAAATGTTTGAATAACTTCGACACAAGACCTGGATAAGGAAGTTGACCCTTGTCCTTCACCACTGCTCTATACATGTGGAACAGAATGGTATGAGGAAGAGAAAACTTTCTCCCAAGTAAGGATGGCATACATTAGCTTTGCCTCGAGTTAGAAACATCGAGTCTTTGAAGTAGATTTCGGTGCGAGGCAATTTATCACAATCTTGTGAAGCGAATGTTGAATGCACACATCCTTGAGTAGGAAATCCTTCCCTCTGTCTTTCTGTCCTTAACAAGCTCCAACGTGGCACGAGCAATGGAGACATTGATAGGTTAATATCTTCCTCTCTCAACCCCAATCACATCAGCCAGCATATCTACATCCACCACAAAGTCTTTATCTCGGACACTGAAAGAAATTCTATTCGCATCCAAGAAGCTAAGATTCGAATAGAAGTATGCGCAATTCAAGTATAGGCTTCAAGTATCGGAAGAAACTGTTCAAGTTGAAGAAGACAAAACTTTTCCCTCAACTTAATGTTCACTGCATCAAGGAAATCAAAATCCACACTCCTAGGGTTTATCACCCCACGTTTTAACAATGCGGAATAAAGATCCCTATGTTCCTTCGATCGGAACAAGTCTGTTCTTTTTCCCCGATTTCTCGCCTCAACCCCCATTCTTGGTTGAAATTGGCTGTACAGTTTATCATCATCATTCCCATCTATCGGATTTTGTGTTCCAATCCGCGGATCACTAGGAATGTTTGCCAGGGCTTCTTCAGCCATTCCCTTAGGAGCAATTCCCAAATCCTCCATATTTCGCAGAAAGAAATACTCATTCCCATATCCCTTGTTTTTGAGAAACTCGTCTATGTAGTTCAATGGAGTACCGGTCCTCTTTAAAGAACGATAAAGCTTATAAATAAAGGAGGGCTTTTGGGTCCTTACGGGATTAGCTTTTTCAATAACTTCTTCCTCTTCCCGATGCCCAACACCCCGTGGACTAGTTGGTGGAGAATGACGTTGCTTTGAGACTGTTGTGGGCTCGTTCTTTGACTGTGTGTAACTCATCTTCCTCGGTGAGATCGAAGTGAGTAGGCCCCTCACTCATTTGCCGTGGTCCCCTGTTTGCAATCCTCGAAGACTTCCTTGAAGACGACATCTTTCACAGTCTTGAAAGATTCCAAACTTGACTTTTCCCAAGAAAGAAGACAATTTTTTTTTTTGAAGATTAAACAAGTGAGGACGACAGAAAAGAAGATCGATGAATTTTTTAGGGTTTCTAAACGAAAGATAAACTGAATATATATAGGTCGGTCAAAAGGAGGCATACCAAGCGTCGCAAAGGAAAGTAAAAGATGCCCCTTTTAAAAATAACTTCCCCCTTTTTAAAATCGATAACTGCCATTTTTAAAATATTAACCCATTTTTGACAGAGAGAAATTGCCTTTTATAACGGAAATTGAGAGTGGCAAAAATCAATTATAGATAGATGATCGTACCTTTCCGAGATGAAATATAGCAAAAAATAAAATAACTTACAGTCAAGAACCGTCTGAGTCTGAGAGTCATTAGACTTTAACTTCTTCAAGATTAAGGATGTTGAGTCTGGAACGTATGATTTCAAATTGATTTTTCTCCAAAGGCTTTGTAAGTATATCCACCAGGTTGGTTCGTTGAGTCGACAAACCGAATCGAAATTTCTCCATTTTGAACATAATCTCTAATGAAGTGATGTCGAATCTCTATATGCTTCACTCTTGAGTGAAGGATTGGATTTTTGGTAAGATTGATAGCATTAGTGTTGTCGCAGTTAATCTCTGTGCATTTTTCTTCAATTCCAAAGTCTCTTAGCTGTTGTTTTATCTACAAAATTTGTGAACAACAACTTCCAAGAGATATATACTCTACTTCTGTTGTAGAAAGGGCTACTGTATTTTGCTTTCTTGAGAACCAAGACACTGTCCTGCTTCCAAGTAGTTGATAAGTTCCTGAAGTGCTCTTTTCACAACTCGCAACCAGCTAGATCTGCGTCTGAGTATTCGAGAAGAGTAAAGTCTCCCCTTTTAGGATACCAAAGACCTATGCTTGAAGTTGAAGCAATGTATTTGATAATACGCTTTGCTGCACTTAGATGAGATTCTTTAGGGTCTCGCTTGAAATCTAGCACAAATGCAAACACCGAACAGAATGTCGAGTCTAGACGCGATAAGATAAAGAAGTGAGCCAATGATACTCCTGTATAGCTTTTGATCAACTTTCTTTCCTCTTTCATCTTTCTCTATCTTCAAGGAACTTGACATCGGTATATCAGTCTTTTTGCAATTTTCCAGTCCAAATTTTTTGACAAGATCATTAGCATATTTTTCTTGATGAATAAAAGTCCCTTCCTTCCATTGTTTCACTTGAAGTCCAAGAAAGAAGGTTAGTTCACCCATCATGCTCATTTCAAATTCATCCCGCATCGTCTTAGAGAATTTCTTGCACGAGACTTTGATTAGAGGATCCAAAAATAATATCATCAACATATATTTGAACAAGCGAAAACTTTTGCTTTCCTTTTTGATAAACAAGGTAGTGTCTACTTTACCTTTGACAAAGCCATTTTGAATTAAAAACTTACTCAGCTGTCGTACCAAGCTCGAGGTGCTTGCTTTAAACCATACAAGGCCTTTTTCGGTCGAATACCGAGTCCGGTCTCCTTGGGTCTTCAAACCCGGTGGTTGTTCCACATAGACTTCCTCATGGATAAATCCGTTCGGAAAGCACTCTTGACGTCCATTTGGAATAACCTGAAATCCTTATAACAGGCAAAAGCAAGTAATAATCGAATAACTTCTAACCTTGCTACTGGTGCGTAAGTCTCGTCATAGTCTATCCCTTCTTCTTGCGTATATCCCTTGGCCATGAGTCTTGCTTTGTTTCTTATGACTTTTCCTTCCTCGTTCATCTTGTTCCTGAAAACCCACTTAGCTCCAATAATAGATTTACCTTTCAGTTTAGGAGTTAACTCCCAGACATCATTAATGCTGAATTGTCTCGAGTTCTTCTTGCATAGCTTCAATCCAGCTTTCATCGATAAAGCTTCTTCTATGCTTTTGGGTTCTATTTCGAAATAAGAGCCACGGCACTAGACTCTTCGCGCCTTTTGGATCTTGTGCGAATCCCTTCATTAATGTTGCCAATAATGAGATTTTTGGGATGACTGGACTTATGCTTCCAGTTACTGGTTGATTCGTCAGGTTGATGATCACTTCCTTCATTTGAATCTTCAATAACCACTTGTTGCTGGTCTTTTTGAGTCTGAGCTGCTTCTTTAGACTTTGTAGAGTCTCGAAGTGGTTCGATTCTTCAAGATGAGTCTGAATAGATTCATTTTGTGAAGAATCCTGGAATTTGACATTCATTGATTCCTCCACGAATAAGTCTTCTTGTCATAGACTCGTAGGCTTTGCTTGAGGTAGAATATCCAAGGAAGATACTTTCGTTTGATTTTTCTTCAAACTTGCCAACTCGATCATTTGCATTTTTCAAAATAAAGCATTTACATCCAAACACATGAAAATAAGAAACAATAGGTTTCTTTCATTTGAATAATTCATAAGGGGTTTTTTCCAGATAGGCCTTAGAAAAACTCTATTGATAATATAACATGCTTTGTTGAAACTGCTTCAGCCAAAACTATGAAGAGATGTTACTTTCAATCAAAAGAGTTCTAGCTATTTCTTGAAGCGATCTATTCTTTCTTTCCACAACTCCATTTTGTTCGAGTATATGGAGAGGAGAACATATGTTGAAAACCAGATTCATCATAGAATTTTGTAAAATCTTGATTTTCAAATTCACCTCCATGGTCTGTTCTTATACTAGAGATAACATACCATTTTTCATTTTGAACCTTTTTAGCATACTTTTCAAAGTAAGAGAACGTTTCAGACTTACTTGTCAAGAAATATACCCAAGTAAATCGTGAGTAGTCATCCACAATTACTAGGCAATATTTCTTACCCCCAATGCTCTGAGTTCTGGTTGGTCCAAACGGATCCATGTGCGAAGCTACAATACACGATTAGTGGAAACTTGATTTATTGGTTTAAAGGAATTTCTTACCTGTTTTCCCAATACGCATGGAGTACATAGATTGGTCTTTTGGTATGATAATTTGGGTAAACCTCGAACAAGCTTCTTTGCTGAAATTTTGGCTATCTGCTTCATATTGATGTGCCCAAACTTTATGTGCCATAAGTTCGCTTCGTCTTGTAATGAGATTAGACATTTCGATTCATCTGGATTTACGTCCAAGAGGCAGATGTTTCCATGTCTTCGACCCATAAATGACTGAGTAGTATCTTTTTTTGTTCTGAACAAATTCCTTCTTGAAAGTTTATTTTGAAACCAAGTATCACACAGTGACGATGCGAGCGGATTGTAGTTGAGTCCTTCCACTAGGGAAACATTGCTTATCATGAGGTTTCCAATTTTTTACAGTTCCAAACCCCACAATTCTTCCTTTGTTGTTTCCTCCAAATGAAACTTTTCCACCATTTGCTTGAACAAGTTTTATGAAGCATTTTGAATCTCCTGTCATATGTCTTGAGCATCCACTATCCAGATACCATTTTACCCTTTTCTTGATAGTGACATGCATTTAAAAAGAAACTCAAGCTTTCTTTGGTACCCATATTTTCTTGGGTCCATTGGTGTTAGTATGATATGTGGTTTTTGCCCATACTTTTTTAACAGGTTTCCAAACCATAGGACATTCTTTTTCAAAATGATTTGCACTATTGCACCTTGAACATTTTAGAGCATTTCGACCTACTAGTTTCACAAAAACCTTTTTGAAATGATTGTTGTAAGCATCTCTTGTGGGTCTTTGCTTAATTCTTTCTTTCACTTTAGGAAAATCAATTAGAGGAATGATTTCTACAGTCATTCCCAAACCAGATTTATTGAAATAAGGTCTTTGTCTTTGAAAGAATTTTTCAAGTTTCTCGATCCTATTGAAAATCTTTTTGAGATATTTGATATGTCATTTTTTAAGAATTCATTTTCTTTTAAAAGATTTTCTTCACTTTCTTTAAGAGTCAAAACATTCATGTCTAAACATTTCAACTTTTCTTTCAAAGTATTTTCCTGTTGTTTTAGTGCAGAATTTTCTTTTTTAAGTTCGGAAATCCTTTTAAGAGAAATCTTAAGACTAGAACACATCTCATCAATGTATTTAGAAACTTTAGCAGGGATTTTAAAATTACTTACCTCAAACTCACTATCTCGAATCCGAGTCTGTCTCGGAGTTTGAATCAATCCGATTGAGCCATCAGACATATATTGGCATAGTCATCATCACTTTCTTCACACTCTGTATCACTCCAGGTTTATGCTTTAAGAGCCTTTCGATACTTTTCAGCTTTTCCTTTCTTCTTCCTCAGAAGAGGACAGTTGGGTCTGATGTGTCCATTTTTCTTACATTCAAATCAGACTATGTCTTTGTTTGATTCATCATCCTCAACGACTTAGTCGATGCTTTTGAAAACTCGTTTCTTTGGATTGAATCTTCTTCCTTTTCTCGTTCGCTTTCTTGAATCTTCTTATCATGAGAGCAAGCTCATCATCATCCATATCATCTTCAGAATCTGTAACATCAGAATCATCATTGGATTTTAATGCAATTGATTTCTTACCTTTAGGATTATCATCTTCATTGATTCGTTCCACTTCATAAGACTGAAGAGTTCCAACCAACTCATCGACAGATAGTGGCATGATTCTTTGTGTCTCTCTTATTGAGGTCTTTATGTGATTTCAATCCTTGGAGAGTCCTCGCAAAGTAGCTTGTTTACTTTCATGGGATCGAAATTGGTTGACCTTGATTTTCAAGACCATTCACAATTTCTGTAAACGACTAAACATGTCGCTATAGATTCTCCCGATTTCATTTTGAAGGCTTCGTATTGACCAAGGAGAATGTTTATTCTTGTCTCTTTCACTCGATCGGTTCCTTCATAAGTAATATGTAATCTATCCCAGACTTCTTTTGCTGTAACACAAGAAGATATTCTGTTATATTCAAGGTGACAAAGCACAATATAAGGAATAAATTGCTTTTGCATCAAGATCTTGTCTCTTGATTATCTCTTCCCGAGTCATTTCACTAGACTCAACAGCTTACTTTTCCTCTCTCGATTCGGATGCAGCTTTAGGAGTAATTCCTTTTTCTACAACATCCCATTCCGGAGGATCCTTCGATCTTAGGAATGCTTTCATCTTGTTTTTCCAAATGTTGTAATCCTTTCCATCAAAGTAAGGAGGTCTGGTATTGCTTTGCCCTTCCACCAGCCCTGGTGCTAACATACTAGCCATGGATCTTTAACTTTGAAGTAAAACACTTCAAACAAAGTGAGTACACAAGCTCTGATACCAATTGATATGACTAGTATATACACCTAGAGGGGGGTGAATAGGTTTAAAAACAATTTATCGATATACGAAAACAATACTAGGCAAACAATAGAACAGAAGTTCTTCAAGACAGATTATGATCAAAGTAAAAGAGAGTAGGGAAGAGAGAATTGAACACGGGGTTTATAGTGGTTCAGCTTATTCCAAGCCTACGTCCACTCTTCCTCACCGACACCTACCTACCGGCTGGATTTCACTATAAACAAGAGAGATGTTACAGCAATGATTTCTCTTGATTCCACAGTGTAGATACTCTACCACACTTCCTCAAGATATCTCAAAATATAGTCTCTCTTTTGCATACAAGATTTCGCTCAGTAATAGACAAAGAACAAGGAGCTTCAGACTTTGAAATTCTTCTATCGTGCACACCCCGAAACAACTCGAACATATTCCTTATATACTCCTTTATGCCATCATACCCGTTGGCACTTACCAAAGGAATTCTTCCAATCTTTTCGTTGGACAGAATCAATTAGAAAGATTACTCGAACTATTAAAGGAACATAACGATAGCCCATCAATCCTGCTCGCCCATACAATCAGGATTTCAGTTTCCATAAGTAGAACCTTCCAAGTATACTTCGCCAATCAACGGATCTCTAAAATCAATCTTGATGTTGACTAAAGTAATCCATCGTGTCATATCCAGCCAAGAGATATTCGTTAGATGACAAGATCAAATCCTTAACAAAACGCACAGTCCTGGATAGACCTTCTTCGACAAACTACAAACTGTCAATGAGAATAGACTTTGAGTCTTGAGTCTGACAGTCTTCAGACTTTAAATGGTAGAGTCTCGCAAGTCTTCGACTTTAAATGGTAGAGTCTCGCAAGACTTCAGACTAGACTGATAGAAACGTTTTGTCAGCTTCGAAATATTCCAGAAAGATTTCTCCAACAGTTCTTACCCATTAAACCTTGTAACTAGTGATGTTCTAGAAAAAGGTCGGGTTACCATTATTGGTGATTTCAATTAAAGAGTTTCAGCCCCATTTCTTGTGAGGTCATTATTACCATATATCTTGGTAAAGCCTTCGTCAAAGGATCAGCAAGATTTTTGCTTAACCTCACATAGACAATTGTTATGATATCATCTTTAATCAATTGTCTCACATATTCATGTCTTAGACTAATGTGTCTAGACTTACCATTATAGGTGCTACTATAGGCTCTTGCCCAAGTGGCCTGACTATCACAGTGGATAGAAATAGGAGGCATAGGATTAGGCCATAATTTGATATACAACAACAAATTCTTAATCCATTCGGCCTCTTTCCCAGTTGCTACCAAGCAATGATTCAAATTTCATAGTTGAGTGAATTATGCACATTTGTTTCTTGCTCGCCCAAGAAACAACACATTCACGTAATGTGAAAATCCATCCAAAAGTTTCATCTCTCACACTTGTAATCCAAGTAGCATCGGCGTATCCTTCTAATATGGCTAGATTATTATAGAACAATAAGATAACTCTCACATGTTCTATATTTGGATTATTAGTATTTACTCAACTTGCATATACAAAAAGTAATATCAGGTCTAGTATAATGTATCGCATACATTAAAGACCCATAGCACTCACATTAAAAACTCTCCACCAGGAATCAAATGGAGTAGTTATATATTTGAAAACAAGATGTTTAAATCTATACAACATCTTCTCCATGTAATCACTTTGGCTCAAAGGATAACCCCCACTAGTTTTTTTAATTTTAACACCCAAGAAGGTATCTACTTCACTCAAATCTTTCATTTAAAATGAAAGTTAGATACCTTTTTTTTTTTTTTTCTTTTTTTTTTTTTTTTTTTGTCTCAATGACTCCAATCACATTGGCTCCATAGTCCCCTTCAAATATCCCCACTTCAAGACTATTTTAAGAGGCATCCAATATGATAACGTACGTTTCATCATCATATCCAATTAATAATAAACCAAGTATAGAAATCCATACAAGGATGGGAAATAAGTAAATAGATAAACTCTAGCAATTTATACACCACCCCTAACAATCAAAAGCATGTGAGAACAGAAGCATACAACAAATAATTTTTCAATAGCTTCGCCAAGACAAACCGACGGTAGAACAAAAGATTGCCCCATTATTACGATGGTTCATCATTTCAATAAGATCTTTCGATTGTGTGTATCCAAATTCGTCAACAGAAAAACCAAAAGAAATGTTTACGAATTTTAGATCACTAAGAGGACAGTCAATCGAATTCTCCAATTTCTCATTCTCAGAAAGATCAAACAATAGTTAAAAAAGAGAAAATTTTCCATAATGGGTCAACAACACCAGTGCACGGAATGTGATATGATGCATTTCTCAATCAAATAATTTCCTCGCTCAAACTAGGAACTTAGAGAATCACCAACCAACTTGCAGCGACCACGATAGAGATGAATGACACGGCCGACCAAACATGCATCGGGTTCTTGTCCTCGGGAAGTACTCACTTAGAGCTCCAATCTCGTAAACGTCCTTACGCACGGCCCCTGGAGCCTGCCATGACGTACGAGTCCCTCCCGAAGTACTTGGGGAGGAAGGAGTTCTCGTTGCCACGAGTTTGCCACACGATGTCCCCACAACCCTTGGCCAACTTCACGCTCATCTCTGCCGCTCCTTTCGCGAGTTCCTTCGCATGGTCCACCGCATTCCTGATCTCTCCGACACTGCCGTCTCCAAATTCAATCAATTTTTTTTTTTAACTAAAACAATATCCCCATGAGTTCACATATTTTGCAACCATTTAGACAAATCTAGAATGTGACTCCTCGAGGCGGTAAAAATAAAAAATCAAAATTGGGCCATACCTGCGAAAGTACCTTCTACTTGATATGGATCCAAAATGCCAATCAGCGAAAGAGATTAAAAGGCATCTTCAAAAAAAAATGAATCCATCATGTATCTGCCCCTTGACGAGACCGAGTTATTGAAGTGTGCAGGGACCCGGACAACACATTCTTGATAGTCATATCAAGGTAAGCCTCAGGGTCTCACGCATCTTTGTGAGGAGGGTGGATGAAATTTCCTCCACAGCAAACTGCTTCTTTACGACCTTGCGCTTGATCTTGTGGATTGGAGTCTCGGCTTCCTCAACGTCGGGCACGAAGGTCGTGGACTGCTTGGGCAATATCAGGGCCATGCTACATAATGTTGACAAGAATCTTGCACTGGCTAGCATCAAGACCGACGGCATCGGACACAAACCCTATAGACCTAGGTTCCTAACAATGGTATACACAGCATAGCCCTTCTCAAGCAAAAGCTTGATCAGTAAAGAAGCCACGAAACCAGTCCCTCCAATAACACCTTTTTGTTCCCTCCAATCCTCTTTTTTTTTTTTTTTTTGAAATAAATAAACGGTCACATGCAAATATGAACAGGAAACCACAGGCAGACATACACGAACATGTCTTTACTAGCCTAAGCCTCATGGAGCATGACGACAACTATAAAGAGAGTTAAGAGAAATCATCACCAAGAGAATCCAAAGTAAGATCACCAACAAAGCAGCGCGAGAACCACAAAGACTCCGATGAGTAGAAGAAGGTTCTTCAACACGGTATCAACCTGCTGTCCACGCACAGCCGTCTGCGGAAAACCATGGGCATGACCCCCGTGGAACGTGTTGAAGCCGTATGGATAAGCCGAAGTCATCCCATACACGGTGGCATCTTGAAATCCATGGAATTACACAATGAACAGAGCAGGGATTAGACCACCAAATGCAGTAGACAGCGTGAAGTTCCCGATCCTAGCATAGGCCATCGGCATGAACCTGATATAGCTAGTATAAACACCTAGAGGGGGGTGAATAGGTGTAAAAACAATTTATCGAGATACGAAAACAATACTAGGCAAACAATAGAAAGGAAGTTCTCCAAGACAGATTATGATCAAAGTAAACAGAGAGTAGAGAAGAAAAAATTGAACACAAGGTTTATAGTGGTTCGGCTTATTCCAAGCCTACGTCCACTCTTCCGCACTGACAGCCCACCGGCTGGATTTCACTATAAACAAAAGAGATGTTACAGCAATGCTTTCCCTCGATTTCACAGTGTAGATATTCTACCACACTTCCTCAAGGTATCTCAAAATATAGTCTCTCCTTTGCGTACAAGATTTCGCTCAGAAAATGAATTGACAAGGAACAAGGAGCTTCAGACTTTGAAATTCTTCTATCGCGCACTTTTTCAAAACAACTGGAACATCTTCCTTATATACTCATTTATGCTATCATACCCGTTGGCACTTACCAAATGAATTCTTCCAATCTTCCCGTTAGACAGAATCAATTAGGAAGATCATTCGAGCTATTAAAGGAACATGTCGATAGCCCATCAATCATGCTCGTCCATACAATCAGGATCTCGGTTTCCATAAGTAGAACATTCCAAGTATACTTTGCCAATCATCGGATCTTTAATCAATCTTGATTCGAATAAAGTAATCTGTTATGTCATATCCAGCCAAGAGATCTTCGTCGGTCGATAAGAT